>VXAU01005648.1:237939-410183 GCA_013399695.1 Formicarius rufipectus
GACATTGTACTGGAATAATTGGATGACCTTGAGGAATGAAGAAATGAAACGGGATACAATAGAATAACAGAAAGTACAAGATCATGTGTTAGGGCCTAATAGGAAAGGCTCTGTGATAGAAGCTCAAAGCTTGTCAGATGGAAGATGAGAGAATTCCAAGGAACTGAGTGTATAAGCCAAAGACAGAGTGGCTGTGAGTCACTGGTTTTGTGCTGGTGTGGAAAATGTGAATTCAGTTTTAGATAAATTCAGACCCGTAATTCCTGTATGGGTGAAAGAGTACTAAAGACAAGTGTTGTACCTGTGAGACTTTAAAACTGAGAACACATTGGGAAATTCACATGCAAGAAATTGGACTTAGAAGAGTAGTAAAAGTTGTGTTGGTTTTTTTTTTTAATTCTTATTGAGAGGAGCGAACAAGAGACTAAAAGAACTTGAATTGATTAGTTGAGACAACTGAAGCATAAAAGACCTTACAGTCTTTGAGTATTCTAGTTGAAACAACTGTGACAGAAAAGGAAGCCTGTTTTAGTTTTTAAAAACAAGTTATGTTAAGAAATTTTTCCAAGATGGGTATGAACAAATTTAGAGTGGAAATTGGAGGAAAGATTTTTAACTGCCAAAGGCTCTAAGCATTGCTAAGAGAAAACGTCATGTGCAAGGGGCACGTTATAGAATGTCACTGTCTATCTCATGGAGCCCTAGAGTTGCAGACCTGTTTTGCAACTTCTTTCCTGTTGATGCTTCCCATTTCCATATTTTCCCTTCTCTATGCCTATTTTATAAGCCATATCCGAAAGAATGATAAATAACATGTTAGATATATGGAGACTTTTTATTTTGAACTGTGTATAGTATTCCTTTCTTTTCAGCAATAGTGTATTAATGAAATGTATGAGTATCACTGCACAACCCAACTAGAAAATAAGCACTTCCATTTTAGTTCAGTAGTCTTTGCTGTAAATGCTCAGCTTGCTCTTTTCCTTCCTGTTTGAACAGCATGTTCTTATTTTTATCCTTGCCAGCAAAGAGTCAAAATGTTCTCATTAAAAACTTGAGGAATGACATATTGCTGGGATTCACTGCCAGGATCAAGCCTTACTTGGCTTCTTGACGTACAGTAGGCCGTCCTAGGAAGAGCCTGTCATGCCTCAAATGTTTGTTTATAATCGTTTGTAGTTATCTTGCATAGTCATCTTTCAGTAATCTTGAGCATAATGACTGCAGTAACTACTGTTTCAAGTCAGTGTTTGCCTGGATTGAGTAACTTGGCTGTGCAGAGAAACTTTTCAAAGGAAAAGGAAGAAGAATGATACACTCCAGACTGCTTCAGGACTGCCAGCCTTCCCACTGGGGGGGATTGTTAGCCTCCTGTCACCTGAGATCTCCTCAAGATTTGAAGGTTTTTATTTATTTGTTTATTTTATTTATTTTATTTCTTTATTTATTCAGAAGATGATTTTCCAGATGTCCTTCAGAAGTCCAGAGCAGCCCAGTCCTGAGTTATACCTTCCACACAAAGCAGCCTGAGGGCATTCCTGTGTTAATGAGTACAGCCAGCTCTGAACTGGCAAAGTTCAAGCTGTTCTTTGTACAAACACTGTCGAATATTTTAATCTCCATTTGCTTTTGAAAGAATAGTTGGCTCACAATGCTGAGGCTTATTTTCACTCTCACAGTGATTTATAAATCCTCCACCTCTTGCAAGTGTTATTTAATTTTGTCTCACAATGTCTTTGTGAAGTAGGGAAGTATTGCAAGTTTGAGGCCAGTTATTTTGAATGAATAGTCTCAGAAAGTCCAATTTCAATCTGCAAACAAAAGGTTTGTGAATTGTTCTTGAATTTAGTTTATAGTTTTGGCCAAAAATAGTGGTAAGTAAATTACTTGGACTTTTTAATAGCTCAAGTTGCATCTTGATTTCAAAAAGTCAAATACAAGTCAAATACTTTCATCAGACGGAATCTGCCCACTGTAGAATGAAATCCATTATTTGAACTGAAATGAAAGTAGCATGTTATTCTACTATTACTGTTTCATTTATTCATTATACACCATACCCTGCAATATTATGTATGTATTTGTATAAACCTATTTTTCACTTTCTTTATTTTTACCACAATATTTCTTCTTTAAAACAAAATCTAAATGAAACATCAGCAGCAAAAAACAACACAGAGAAACAATGAAAAAACTTTCTACATCCTGCATTAATAGTTCTGGTTTATTGATGGGAAAGCTGAGGAACATAAGACTGCCAAATCCTTCTTCCACTGATCCCTGACAGTGCCCAGGAGAAGATATTCACAGAAAGAAAGAGTGGTCTTCCTCACACAACTTCCTGTTTTCCAGACCCACATCCCATAGTGGCTACTATCCATAATAGACATGGTTATCACTGAATTTGTTTATTCCTGTTTTGAAGTTGCTAATAGTTTTTGACCCACAGCATCCTCTAGGACCAGGTTCCACAACTAGGCCTTTCTTGAAAAAATATTTATTCCATTAACTTTAAAATCAGTTCCTTACCATTTTACTAAGAGCCAGTTTGTTCCTGTGTTATTGTTCCCTCGTCATCTTTTCCATACCATTTGTGGAGACCTCAGTCATAACTTCCTTTATTTGTGTTGGGATAATTTAATTGCTGTGTCCTTGTAGTGAAGTTTTATTTGTCTTTTTGTTTTTTGAGTCTCCTCTATTCTACTCTTAAACCATGGTAACTGTTTTTGGAGACGAGGGTTAGAACTCTGTACTGGTTTTCACTTACTCTAAAGGCTTAGTCTCTGCAGGTTGTTTAAAATCATGTGTTATTTCCTTGGAAGGATTTTACCTTTTCAGTTAATTTTTGATTTCCTTTTAATAAGAATATTTTATATGCAATTTTTGTTTCTTATGTTGTATCAGGTTCCGACTGCATTTGGTAACTATTTTTGATCATCTATATTCTAACACCCGTTACATAACAGCTCTGTGGCAAACATACTATTTATAAATCATTTAGATCACTTTTTATTTGTTTTTGAACAGTATGTAGCCTCTGGGAATAATACAGGAGCCAGCACTACGTGACTTGTCAGCCTTATGGGGAATCTTCTGGTGTTTCTGTCTAGACTGCTTATCATTTATGGACCCTACAATGGGAAATTCTAATCTAACATACATGCTCTAAGGCATTACTGGGGTTGTTTGCACTTCACCCTATATATAGTGCAAAATGAACTATATACGTATTTAGGCCCAGCTCTATCATTCAAAATATCCATTCTGACGCTGAAGACATAGTAGCTTTGGTAATGACAGAAAAATTGATTACAAATACATGTTTGAGATGAAATGAATGTGGCCTCTGTCTGCACAGAGGTCAGTGCCAAAACCTTTGTTTGATTCCCCTGGGATCAGAATTCCGTCTCCAATGTGTTTTTCCTGCTTCTGATAGAGACAATGTGTATGAAATTAATTTAAACACAGGGATACTTTGAGACAATAGAATAATGATTTCTTTCCACAATTCCCAGTTGTATGGATTATGCGGGAGGGAAAGCAGCCAAGACGTGCTGACATATTTAAGATTTCTAAGAAGGGAGAATGCAGTTAAAAGAATTTAATCTCCAGTGCAGACAGTACAGGCCATGAACCCTGACTTTTCACGTCAAAAGAGGTTTAAGGTGCATCTGTTTTAAAAAACCCTTATGTTCATGGAGCTATTTACAAGTGTACATCTCTTACTTCTTTTTGACATACTGTAATCATGGAGTATTTTGTACAGACTAGGAAAGAGCAGATCTATTTCTGCAATTTACCACATTTTTAGTGAAAACATTTAAATGAATGTTTGAGTTCCCTTTATACTTCTGCAGTGGGTACCTTAACATAAATAATGAGGCAAAAAAACCTTTGGGATCAAAGACTTCTAGACATTTTTAAATATAAATTTATTCTTATGCCTCTTCATCATAGCCTTCAGTGCCCTTCTCTTTTGGAAGCAAATACGAGTGTCTTGTGATAAAGTGTGTGTGATATTATAAGCACATTTTCTGAAATACTTATCCTCTGTTTCTGTAAAGCTGTTGCTTGTGTGTTTGGTTTTTGGGTTTTTTTTTGGTTTTGTTTTTTTTTTCATTTAATGTATCCTTGCAGCTGTATTTGTTACAGATGAAAGAAGCTTTTAGAAGCACCACTCAAAATTTAGAACTATGTATTTCTTGGTCTCTGCAGATCTGTAACTAAAGAACCCTTTATTCTCTCACTTCAGAGCCATCTCTTTGTCTACAAAAATTAATACAAATATTGATCTCCGAAGTTCTTCGTCAGTAGTTACCCAACTGTAGGCTTTCCTGCTAGTTATGGGATACATTTCAAGTGCCATATGAAAACATCTGGCAAAATAAAGTCAGGTGCTAAACCCCATTGAAGTGAATACAGACTCTGAATTCCCAGCCTTACCAAGAGACCTTCGTTTGTGGCAAAGCAGTTGTTTTTTGGCAGAGAGATTTGTTTATTGCAGTGGGACTTACACAATAAGGGAACATCTAGGCTGGTGCAGCCAGGGAACATTCCTGGACACTAGCACGGGGTCCTCTGTGCTTTGGAATGCTTAGCACATTGCACAGCCCTCCTGCTGCCAACTGTGCTCTCCCAAATTTCCAAATCTGTGCTCTCCCAAAACTCCCAGGCATGGGTCAGGAGTTTAGCCAGTGCATCCACAGACGAATCGGAAACTAAAATTTGTGTTGCTCCTCACCAGTGTTTTTTTGATCTTGAGGAATTAATTTTTTTTCGTTGTGCCTATAACTGTGCCAAACTAATCACTTGCTAGAAAAATGTTCTCAGTCAATGAGATTGATTTTTTTTTTTAATTTTCTTGTTTCTTTAATTTCATAAATTTGTTGAGGACCTGTACATTTGTTTGTGCACTTTATGTGACAAAGTAAATTAAAGAAAATAGGTGGCAGAAATTCCTTTGCCAACTACCTGCCTTGAAATCACATTTGAAAAACATATGCACATGTCTTTATAAAACATCCTAACTTGCCAGTGTATCAAGAGCAAGAATTCCCAAGCTGTAGGGGATAATGACATTTCTTTCTAGTAATAGAAGCATTTGTGCTCATACTATTTTGGTATGTTTGACAGAACCAGTCATTGCTGGGCTTTTCAGTTCTGATTAATACAAACACCCTAGACATCCAGGAAATACCTCTGTACTTTTTCATAGCACTACGTAATCCTTGTCCTTTGCCAGATTTACCTCATTTTCTGTAAGCAAATCCAGGTGACACAGGTATCATAAATGCTGGGCAAGATCAGGAAGGAGGAAAGTGACCTGAATGTGCTGTCACTGAACTAACGACCCAGTTCTCACCTTTGGCCAAAAGCAGGCTTGGGAAACAAGGCTGATTTGTCAGAGCTTATCTTGAGCAGGTGGGACTTGGGCTGCATTGAATGCAGAGTTGTGGAATTGCTTGGTTGTTTTACCAAAATCACCAAACCTGTCAAGCCCCTTGAGAGTAGTGCTACCTTTTTTTCCCTTAGTGCAGTTCTTCTGAAATCACATGCGAAGATTTTAGGAAGTAACAGAAGAGCATGTAAACACACATAGAAAACATCATTGTCATATTTTCCTAATGACTTTATTTATATCATGTTTACAGCTGAAACTCGGTGCCAGAAAAGAGACACTGCATCAGACATTATTACTTATACTCCAGCTGCCAAGGGAAAAAATTTGTCAGTAGCCTTCAGTAATATTTGGACCAAAAATACATGGATGTGCAGCTCTCAGCCTGTTGTGGGGTGTAGAATTCAGCCTCTCACAGGTCTTCTGTTTCTGGGACGGGGTTGGGCTCTGCAGGCTGAATGAACACTACAGGGATGTTCTCCGACGTCCACCCTTTTGGAGTCCTGTTGAAGGATCTTCTGGCCGCAAGAGGGTTGGCAAGGATCATGAATCTGGGGTCGTTTAACATCAGTAGGTTATAATCTGGTACCTTGAATTTAACCAGCTTTGACGCTCTCTCAAAACCACCAAAGGGAGTGGCCACTCTGCAAATAGTAGAGAAATAAAAAGGAAAATGTGACTTTAAAAGTACCTGCTTTCTTTTCCTCCCACAAGCTGAAAAGAACAGAAACCAAATGATACCAATTTGGTCCAGTTTCTTGTTCATGTTTTCAAGCTTTTGGGAAAAGTATTCTAATTGTTTTTCTGGGAAATTCTCTTTAAGATCTGATTTATTTTCCCTTAGATAAAGCCTTCAGCCTTCTTTAAAATTTAAATGGGTGGAAGAGCCGAAAGCAAAAGATGTTGCAAGAAAACCTTGTCGTTGGTGAGTCACAGTTACTACACTTATTTTGCTGGTGATAAGTTGATAAGTCTGAAAACTGTAGCTTGACACGTTGTCTCTAGCAAGTAATTAGTTCAGGAAGTTCTCACCCCATTTTCTCTTCTCCCCAGTTGCTCGTTCCTCCCAGTACACTGTATTTCATCACCATATCGTACCAGTTAGAATGTATGTGGGTTGTGTGATGAACTCGGGTCACTTATGGGATCTGGGTTAAACAAAGACCCTTCAAAATGAAGGAGCACTTTAAAATTCGAATTATTTCAGCAATCTGGTTTATATCGTTATGCTCAAACAATTGTAGCAATACAAGGAGGTGGCAGTGGAGTGTAATGTGAAGCAGAAAGGAACAGCCAAAGACAACAGGCTCTGGAAAGGAGGGGAATGGGTGAGGGCTTGATACACCAGCTTTGTTTCCGAAGAAAATGTTTATGTAACTAAACCCTGAAAGACTGTTCGGCCAGCGTCTTTCATGTTATTTAAATGTGAATGTTGCCTCAGGCAATAAGCCTGAGAAACTGAATGATAAAGAATGCTAAGCTGGAACTGACTGTTACATGCATTTGCAAATATTTTAAAACAGTATTTCCAAAAACCTCCAGTGATTATTCTATATATGCAGGTTTCAGGCTGATAAAAACACCTTGAGTTTTTCTGTGACTTTTCCAGCCTCCTTTTTATGAACAAACATATGTGCCCTGCATTTTGATCAGCTGCATGACTTTGCTGGGATATGTTCTAATCTGTTAAGAGTGTCAGATTTTTAAGCTACACATGAGCACCTGATTTCTGCAAAGCCAGATATACAGTGGCATGGGAAAATGAATTTTTCTTGAAATGGATCTTCAGGTAGGCTTGGTAGATTTTGTGTGTGGTACAAAACAACAGACCTGCTGTAATATATTTCCAGTGGCTCCGGGTGTTATAGCAGAAGCCCAGAGAAATTAATTCTAACAGAAAATAACAGATCATGTGAAGATCTGACTAGGATTTTCAGCAAGATAACAAAACCTAAGGAGAATTAAGTGCACACACAAAAAAAGAAGGGATTTGTTCAGAAAAATGAGTCTGTGACATAAAGGAAATGGTTCTGCTCTGCCACTACATGGATAATTCACTGAATTTTGGTATGAGCAGCATTTGTTGAAGGGGCTGGTGTTAACTCCAGAGCGTCAATCCTTGAGATATAAAAAATCATGAAAGCTCTGGGCAGGCAGACACTCTTACTGAGAGAACGCTCCTTTGGATTAAGCTCTAAAAATGTTTCTCAAATGAAGATAAAATGTTGCAACAGAGGCAGCCAATCCAGGCAGTAAACTCTCTTGAGGTCAAAGGAGATGTTTTATACAAGGTGCCTGTGGTATCAAGCTTTTCTTGTGAAACTGTCTTCTGGGTCACAGTGTCAAACTGGATACTGTATGATACTGATTAAAAATAATTGCTTGGTAATTGCCACAGAGTGAATGTAGTGAGCTACATCTCACCGGATAATAAAGATTGTTTTAATTGCTGCCCTAATTACCATGCACATTCTAACATTGTTGTGATATTTAAGTCTCATCGATACGTGTATTGAAGGGATAATCAAAATAAACAGAATAATAACAGCTGTGTAAAATGCCAAACAATCCTATTGCCTAAAGCATCCTTCTTGTAGTACTTCTGAGTTTTAAATGTAGCATGGTTCGGCAAGTAACAGGGACAGGAAGGTGTTTTATGGAAATTCAGATGTCTTCTGTGGCAAAATACCTGCATGGAGTTCCTGTTCAGAGTCTGCCCTCAGAACTGTGCATTTCTGCATTATAGTCAGAGACACATGTTGATTGACATGAAGGAGAGTACAGTATTTGGCTAATAGATGTTAATTTTCCTTTACAGCAGCAGCAAGTATATTTTTGTGAGCAATAACTTGTCTGACAGCATGGTGTTGCAATAACCACTGTTGTGTGCTCATCAGCTGTACCACTTGAGCTCTGATTCACCGTATAGAAGCCTAGATCTCATGCCTAAAAAATTCCAGTAGTCATTGCTCATAATAAGGGTGGAAACACTGGTTCAGAGCCATAGGAAATGGCACCAGGAAGTGTACCAGATTGTTTAATATTCACTTTGCATATTCCTAAAAAGTAGGTGCATGATTTAACAATAGCAGGCACAATCATGTTTATTTTTAGCTGTTGTTTTAGCAGAAGTCCCTTTTTTATTTCCCTTCTTTGGTCTTACGGAACAGTATGTTTTCTCAACATTGGAGACTACTTGTAGTCGATTATTTGGGAAAGTCTGAAGAATTGCTTTAACTGTATTAGACTAGCACCTTCAATTACATAATTACACACACACACAAAAAAGAGTATGTTTTGTGTTTTAAAATGGGACTGTAATTCATAGAACGTTCTGCTTGTTGTTAATTCTGTGCAAAAAGGCGACGTGGGAGCAAAGAACCTGATCCTGCAAAATGCTCAGGGCTTCATGGGCTAATGCTAATTTCACGAGGCTTGGAGGTGCTAAGGAACTGGCTAAGCACTCAGCTTCCACTAATCTCACTTCAAGTTAGCACCCAAAATTCCTGTGAGACTCTGGATCCTGGCATTTTTATAATAGAGTTCAGAATCCATGAGTCAATAAAAGCAGATCCCAGTCCAGATGAACTGGATTCCTGTAGTGTTTTTGAAGGAGTCGTCTTTGGGAATTGAGAAAGCTGACTGAGAATTCATCTGGTAGGAGAGGCAGAACTAGTCAGACTTGCTTGTCCTACGTGAGTAAGATGTAGTGCTTTGTATGTTACTCATAATCCTACCTCTGACATTTTATCCTGCTCCAAGAAAGCAGATGGAATAAAGGTACTAATTTAACTAATATCATAAACTCCTCAACAAATAAAGTTTCCTGCTGCTTTCCCACAGATGATTACTGGGTGCTTCCACACAAGAAATCTTTCCACTAGTAAATACTTCTTCAATCCTAATAGGAATTAATCTCCATGCTTTTAATCCATGCAAGTGTGCATCTGTTCCAACACATCAGACCTCCCTAGCTGCCGAAGTTGCGTTGCTTTTACAGTTTGTTGTGTAACACGGAAAGCTGAGAGGAACCTGAAATGGCCTGTAAAGTCCAAGTGCTTTAACGGGCGCCACTGAAGGAGCCAGGAGGGATCTGAGGCCCGTTTCCCTTGGGAATCCTGTGCATCACACTCCGTGTTAACCACACCCCCTCCTGACTAACCGTGACTGTGCCGGTGCTTTGCAGGAGAACAAACATAGTGACACTTCACTGAGTGATGGAGCAGGATAGAAAGCCTTGATAGATACCCTCGCTGATAACAAAATGGTGCTAATATATCCCACTGTAATTACTTAATACAGTATCATTTGCTTTCTCTCCAAGACTGCAATTAAAGAAGTCAAGGATGCTGTGACCTAGATGCACAGAGTGTCTTGGGATCTAGACAGAAAAGTCCATTTTTCTTGGTTTGCTAGGCATCCAGTGTGCTCTCTCTTTTGAATCCCATAATCAGACTCTCTCTTGTGCATTTTCGGGAGTGTAGGCACCTAAGTCATGACTGTAAAATCCTCTCCAAGAGCTGAGTATATTGAATTGCAATTTTGTACATTCTCAGTTTCTTTTGGATCTACTCTTTCTTGCTAGGTCCACTGGGCATGCTTTTATTTTCTTCTGGATGTCAATTCTTTTTTTCCATGAGAAGGAGAGTTGTGGTAGATTATGTTTACATGTTTGTGTTTTGAATTTACTGATTTCGTAGTCTAGATTTGGATTTATGTGCCGGGCATTTACCAGAGTTACAAGGGAGAATATTGTCCTTTTCCTTATATGAATGTACATATGTTCAAGAAATTCTGCCTGTGGTGAGGCAGAGTTCTTCCATGTCATACACAGAAAAAATCCCCATAGAAAGGCATCCAAAGAGTTAGTGTTGTAAAGAGGACAACTAACAGAACATGGGGCCACAGAGACAGCTAGAAATCCACAAAGAAGCCATCAGACACCGTCTCAAGGCACACATCCCTGTTAATGGAGTCTCTGTGCCCTGTCTGATCCTGTCCTTCCCTCTTGTGAGAGGGAGAGCTGACTTTGCCTCCATGTATATGCATCTTTGGCTTTTTTCCTTTGACTTTTTGTTGTTTTGTGTAATTCTTTTTTTCAAGTACAATAACTATGGTACACAAACTGTGCTGTTACTGTTCCATTGTTGGCAGCTGGGGCACATCTCTGTGACTTGTGTTTGCTCCTTTGTGTGCTGAGAAGAGTGTGCCACACAGACTTAATTATTAACATGGCAATGTATGTTGCTGCAAGGAAATCAGAATTAGTCCTGTGTCTGCAGGGCCAGTTTTGATGTTGAACTGTGTAATGTTTTAGCCCTTGCACTCCGAGTTGGGACTCACATTGACATCAGGAACACACTGATGTTTGTGATGCTTTTCTCTAAGTCTCTATTGCCATGGGCCATTTTCTTTTTCAATAGATTGCTGTCTGGAGCTTTCTGAGATGGTTTTGCTTTGGCTCAGCAGGGTCTGTTTAGAGAAAATCTGCCCATAACCTCAATAAATACAAATAGTGTAAATGGAATGAACAGAAGCAAATTACATAAATAAGAATCTATTTTGCAACTTTAAAAACCCTGTGTTGTCCATATATCTAGAAGTTCTACTGAAATACTTAATATACTAGTTACTAGTAAGTAAAGCAGTGGTTTACCTGTTAGTTTGTTACTGAAGGTTATCAAAGATATAAAAACTGTTAAATACCATAAAATGCGTAATCTGCATACTATTTGGTGTGAGGGATTGGTTGCAGGTTGAAGTTCATTGTACTATCCTTGCCTAAAAAAAGCCACGAGTTGTATTTAAAAAACAAACACAAGTTGTTTGCATTTACAACTTAGAAATAAAGTTTTGACGGAGAGTTTTTTTCTCTAATATTTATGATCTGGTAGCTACTGAAGTCAATTGCAGAAATGCAGAGAGGAGTTTGAAGCCCTTATTTCCCATATATTGAGTACATCGAATCTGATACTTTATTTCAGTATTTTTAACAATTTATCTTATATTCCTTGTTCTAAAACTAAATTTTTGGCTCACACTTTAGAGATAGACTGGTTTCCTCCTTGATGCTCTTGTTTGCCACTTGTGATCTCTGTGTTTGTTCATCTTTGTGCACACACTTGCAAACAGGGGGTAGGGATTTTTTACAGCTGGTGGAAGCATTTTATTTCATGGTAATTTTTCTCTGCTCTGTAAAATTCAACATCCATTCAGAATTACCTGTTAAAGCTCCTGTAGTCAGGCAGTTCTGGCTTTGCTTCTGGTGTAAAAAGTTTAGGATATAAAGCTTCCAGCAGCTCTGGATCATCCCTGATGGCTTCAATCCAGGGAGACTGGTAATACTTCGGCACAGCAGTAGTGTTGAACTTTTCAGGAGGAATTTCTTTCAGTGGTCCAGAATACCCTGCAATGTATTCAAGGTGAAATCATTGTAATGATACTTTGTGTTTGCTGCTTCCTTAACTCTATCCTGTGTAACTGGGTTCTAACACACCATCATTTCTCAGGTAAAATGAACAGTAGGGTCGAGTCTCCTGGCCAAATCTGCATAGAAACAGAAAGCTGACAGGGGAAATTTGTGGCCTTTTAGGTAACTGATTCAAAATATTCCAACCTCTTTCGGGACTAAGTTTGTTTGAGTTTTATATAAATTTATTTCTATTGTAAGCATTTGTTTGAAACCAGACTGTACCTACACAGTGCTTGGGCAGAATTAATAAGATTTTAAAAAACAGCCTTTTGATTATAACTAAGATAATTCTGGTTTTTTTGGGTGAAATTTTCCAGAAGCAGTAAAAGGATTTAGGATCACAGTCATTATAGCGAAATTTTCTGATTTGATTTAAAATATCCAGCCTACTTGGTTCTCTGGTCTTTTTCATCATCTGGAAAACTGAATAGTCATTTGTTCCCTCTGTATAATCATCTGAGGATCAGGCTTTGATCAGAATTTTACTAAATAAATAAATTCCCTACTGAGTGTGATTTCTTCTACAGCCACATACAATAGGGCAGGAATAAATTGTGGGGGAAGACAGACCTTACTGTACAATTTGAAGAATTAAAACCAGCAAGTGATTGACCACCTATGTGAGTTACAATATTTATTTGAAATAAAAGGGAAATCTATTCTACTCTTTTACCCTACCACTACATTTAACTTCCTAAAGTAACTCTACTTCCTTCTATAAACTTAAGACCCTACTCCTTTTGCCTAAAGAAAGGCTTGAAGATTAGTATCATGTCTCAGCAATGGAAATTATCTCTGTTTGCATTGTGTTTGCCCAATGGATGCCCAGAGCCTTAGCAGTCTCTGACAGAGCAGCACTGACCTAGTTTGCATGGACTGGAAAAGGTCTGCACAAAACATGCATTGAGTAATTCTGAACAAAGAATGAATTTGTAAAAACCACGAGCTGCTCATGGATAATTCATAAACAGGAAGAAGGGCTATATCACTGAATAAATTAATTAAAACAAATTAGCCTTCTCTAGTCTTTAAAGAATACAAAATAAGGTCTTCTTGTAACTCACTGCTTTAAATAAAGCCAACAGTACCCCCACAGTTAAGGATTTAAAAAAGAACAGTTTATGCAGCCAGGGGCAAATCCCTTTTCAAGTTACTCCATTCTAAAGGGTTCTAGCAAAACTTAGTGGCTTCAGAGTTACATTGATGGATAATTAAACTACAATGACTAACTTCCAGACTGTTGAGCAATGTGTTGCATATTAGAAACAAAAGTTTGGCAAAAAAAGTCAGTATACTAATGCGGTTTTAAATCTGAGGATCTCTTTCTCAGTGTTTATAAGCTTTGTAAATATAGGAGTAGTCTCTCTTGTTATTGAGGTATGCTTTCCCTTTAGGGGGAAGTAGTACAGAGGGTAGGTCAGATCTTTCACAAATGAGCAGAAGCAGCTGAGAGCACCACTTTACATTTCTGTGAGAGATTCTGATTAGTTTCCTGACTCAAACTAAGTCTATGTCTAATAGTAAGTCCATTAACAAAATTCTGTTTTATCAGAAAGCCCTTTCTGTGCTCTGAAACGAGAGCCAAGCATGTTCGCTGCCTGGGAGCTCACACGTTACCTGGGGCAATGTTGTCAGGATGTGGTGGGCTCCGGGGATCGGGTGTATTGGGAGGTGTCATTGGGGCCTGCTGGGCGATTCCATCCACGCTGAGCCCGTCCATTCTCACACTCGGGATGGGCTCCCCACGCTGCATCCCAAGGGAAATAAATATCACTTACAGGCAAAACAAACTGTGATTCTCTGGTGAGGCTTGGAGTGATCCTCCAGTTTACAGCCCAGACCTGATTCCCAGGGTATACAGTTGTAAGGCACACGGTTCTGCTGTTTGGTACCCTGCTTAGCTGGATGGTACTGCCCAGGATGTTCTGCCTGTCAGCCAGGAGAAGCAGCAGTTCCACAACTCTCTTACATTGTCTATATGACCAAAAATGAGTGGTTTTTCACTGTTAAGTATGTGATTTGATCACAGTTTTCAATGTTTGTATTTTAAGTGTTTGAATGTTTCATTGAAAGGATTTGAGCTGTTGTGAGCTAGGTCAAGAAGACTCCTGAATTACAACCATCCACCCAAGCTGCCTGGCATTTTCCTGTGTTTGGGATATTTAAATATTGATAAGCAGTCTTTGAAGAGGGTTCATCCTGTCTGCTGCTGACACCAATCACCACAAAATCTACCCAGGCATATGGGCAGTCCACATCAAAGAGCTGCTCTGGTCATTTTGACCGGAAGGCCTATAAAATGTGTGCCCTGTGTCACTAGACATGAAAAGCTGTTCTCTGCCAGCCAGAGCACTCTTGCTACCCAAAGGTTCCAAAAATCTGGCAAGTTTGAGCCCTGTGAGTTTCAAAGCCCTGATTCTTCAAAGCGTCTGTTCCCGTATCAGTTGAAAACTCACTATATTTGTTGAACTGCTTTTGTTTGGGATTGTCTTTTCCTTTATTTGTAATAGAAATAACAACTTCAGTGCAGGTCACTTTCTGGAGGTTCACGATATGCTGTTATTTTCCACCCTCCTATTGGGTTATCGGTTCTAAGGAAACATCCAAAAGCTTAATCATTGTTGCTTAAATATAGATTTAGAGTCTCATAAGAAGTCAGCATCTTATTTTAGCTATGACACATAGGCTAAAAGCAATTTAAATATAGACTACTTTAGGGTAAAAGTTTCTTGAAGTAGGAAAGCAAACAAATAATACTTGTTTAAACTTGAAACAACAACAACAAAAATCAAGGCAGAATGATTTTTAGTCATCCTAAAGTATATTAGAAAGATTAACTTTGGCAGGCAGAATCATAAAGATGATGAAGACACCACCAGTGGTGGCTAAATAGGCACTTAAGGGAAGGGAACAGGAGCCAGAGGCATCATTTTTTCATGTATTGAAATGTCATACTTGGTGTACACCATGTGTACTCTGTGTTTTTGTGGGAAAAAGTGGGCTAGAGGGAAATGGATCTGTCAGGCTGTAGCAAAATCATGGGAGTGCACACAGAATTCTGACAGGATTGATGATATGCTCAGAATTTATCTGTGTGGCTTCTAATACTCAACAGAAGGAGAAATTAGGGGAGCAGTATTTGTAAATGGACTTCTAAACAAGAGTGTCTAATAACAGCTGTGGGTGTTTAATTGAGTTATTCAAATTTTCTCTTTTTAATATGGGATTTATTTTGTGCAGGTTTACCTTAAAAAGGCAGATTTATCAAAGCTCAAACGTGATTCCATTTTATTCCTGTGTAATTTAACTTCTGCTGAGTGACTGAACAAAGAAGTTTGAAATATCTGTACCATATGAAAACAAATATAAATTTATTTTTCTTAATTGTCTGTAAAATGTCAAGAAAATACAAATAGCATTTTATCTAGTACAGCATTTTGCTTCTATTCTTCCTGAAACTGCAAATAAATCATGCACAATCTTTATCATGAGCACCAAGAGAACCCAAGGTAGTCTGGCTGTGTTTCATTAGTAATTCAGTACAAAATACTCACATTTCTTGGCTTGTTTGCTACGTAGTGATAATTTTCATATGTGTATTTATCAGATCTCCGCTGGCGTCTCTTGAAGAGTCTGGCACCTCTGTTGCTGAGTGTGGAGAGCTCCTCTACCATGATATCTCTGGGTGTGCTGACCTTTTTTCCAAGGTTTAAGGTGGGTGAGACTGCAAAACAGTGGGTAAGTACAAATCTCTGTTTGCCTTAAGTGCCTGATATTCCACCTGTTACACCTGAAACCCAACAACATGTTAGTGCATCCTCAGCTAAGAGGTAGCACAGCTTAATAGGGGGTTAGTGAAATGAATCCTTCTTCCAAAAGTTTGGAGGAGAGCACTGGACACCACAAACCTGTTTTTTCGAAGGTGCTAAGCACCTCAAGCTCCAAATTTACTTAAGTTGAAAGGCATTCAGCTGTTACCAAGATCAGAGCTATAGTGTCCTACCCACCATATCAACCATGAGACAGGGAGCAAAACCCCCTCTGACCCCAGGGTTGCCACATCAAACCTCAGGCAGCTCTCTCCTGCATTGGAAAAATGAGAGAGAACCCCTTTTAAACATACCTACCAGTTTCTTATTGCTTATAAACATTTTATTTTTAGTTATTCTTTTATATTCTGCTCGTCTTTATAATCTGGGTCATGTTTGGTCCTTCTAAGGTATGTTTGCATTAGAACATCTCTATTAAATAGTATTTTAAAATTATTTTTAAACTATCTTTCAAAATAAAGCTAAAGGTGTGGAAAATGAGAGCCCTAACAAAGAATTAAAACATGCTACTAGGAATTGATTCATGTGGAACATTTTATTTTCTATTCTCTCCAAGAGGAAGCTGAAGTCCTAAATGCAAATTACTTTATTCTCTACTTAGGAAACATTCCTTCTTTGTCTTTATTCACATCTTGGGGAATTTGAAAATAAGAATGGATAAACAAGGGAAGGGGAGATCAGTCAGGACTGTAAACAGAGAATTCTGGCTGTCAGAATTCCTACTGGTCATGTTCTTGGTGGTGTTCTGGAAACTAAGCTGTTGCTTAGTGATCTCACTGCATGTCCTCAGCCTACAGGTAAAACTTAAACCTGAGAAAACACTAACTTAAACACTGAAGAGACTATTTTCTATTTATTTAATTCTGCTTTGAATGTTGTAGAATTTAATAAATATAACAATAATTGAATTACATAGTAAACCCAAAATTTATAAGAAAGTAACTCCCATTACCACTTATGTTAATATTTATCATTTTATTAGTTGAAATTGTTCTAAGTTCATAAACTTCAGGAAGAAAAACAGGAAGATAAAGTGTGCTTTGAGGATTATATCAATGGTCTAATATGTTTCTTTGATCCACTTATTCAAATTCATATTCTGTTATTTCTTTAATAAGAAGACGTTCTATCCTACACCTGTTCTTAAGGTCTACAGGATTTAAAATTCTGAAATTTGACATGTATTTTATTACATTAAAATGAAATGAAAACAAATGATACGTGGGCACTCTATCTTGCTTTCAGAATAAGCACCCAGGAAGCCAAGTTTAAAATTAACATTACAAATTAATTAACTGCAAAAAGTACCTGATGCCAAAGTTAATACTGTATAATGAAGAGTTTCATTTTGAGTAAATGGCATATTCAACCTGGCATGTGTCTCCTAGTGATGTTATATTGGAACAACAATGTGATGTGTGACATTTAGGAAAACTTAATTGAGACAGGTATACTAAATATTTAGCCAAAGCTGTACAGACAAGTTTCCATGTAGTAAATCAAAGAAGTTGGTGGGCCCTGGAGTGCATCACTGTTGTTCCATTTCTGTTCATACTGATTTCAATTGAAAGTTTGCAATGGCTTTAACAGGAACAAGAGCAAGTGAACTGGATGCGGAGCTTGATCGTGTGCTTCTGCTTTAAAAATAGTGTGTGTGAAGAATCCTGACAACCTCCTGTTATTTAAGAGGTAGCTGCAAAACAGAGTGTTCTCAGCATGGGATAAAATGACTCAGCTTGCCCAGTGTAGCCCTATCAGGGACAGATAGCGGTGGGGGTTTGGCTCTGGGGTGGAGATAACCACACTGGTTATTGGCCTGTGGCCTCAAATTCAGACCTCAAGTCATAATTTTATTTTAGCATTTCTCAAGATGAGTCCACACTGCATACATACTGCAGAGGTACGGACTGTTGGGTGGGTTTATGTTAGTAAGGAGTAAGAAATTTGCCCCACAAATCAGCAACCTTCCTTGCTTGTACACACAGTGGGTGGTATGTACATCCCCAGAGACTGTGGTGCCAAGGTGATTGGAGATCTCTGTCCAAACCACTCAAGATTCTGCTGGGACATGCTGGGTGTTATCTATTTTGGGCCTTGCTGTTCCCTTACATGCATGCTGTTCTTGTTAATGTTAACTGAAGGCTCCAAGCTACTTTGTAAGCCATAGTTGTGTACTATTGTGTATCCAGGCAGCATCCCAAAATTGTAAGTGTGAAGTTCATTTGAATTCCTTGCCAACTAAAATCTAATCATCTGTCTAGTTTTATGATGTGTCTAGGGATTGTTTCAGTGTCAGTGCAGAAAGGGTGATGAAGAATGAGAAAACGAGGATGTTTAGAGGATGATAGAAAGAGAACATAAATGTCAGAAGTGGATATTGTAAAATAATATTAAAAGTCTATTTAATAATGTAATACTAATCTTAACCTTAATCTTAGCTCCATTTCTTTAATTTGTTCCTGCCAAGTCCTCCCTGTCTTGTGCTTAAAATCATAGCAGACTCTATTTCAATATGATTGATATCGTTCCTCATGTATTCATTACCTAATACTCCTTTAATCCTCCAGTTTACAATCTTCTAAATACCTTAATCTTGACTATAAAGTTTAATGATGAATTTTAGATAGTGTGTTTGTTGTAGTGTCAGAAATGAGACTTTTTAACTGTATCAGGAAAGTTAGTTAATCATGTAGCTACTGAAGAATGCATTTAAGCAGTAGTATAGAGCTGGACATGAGGTTCAAGTGATGAACTCCAAGGTCTTCCTAAACATATATATTTACAAAGATGTTTACAGCTACCAAGTAGCCTCAGAAATGCTATGATTAGTCCAAGTCTGCCATTGAAAACTCCAGGGTTTGGGGAGGTTGCTGTATCCACAGCACTGGTTTACTGTTGCAGTCTCTCCTTGAGACTGTAAGGTTTACAGTTGGTGTCTGTTCCTATTTTATGACTGTCATACTTCTCTAAAACCAAGTCATGTCCCACAGCCCAGCAGATGTGCACATCCACTCATCACCAGTCTCACCCACAGACTGGTAATTTCAAACACTGGTGAGTAACTTGGCTGATTTTGGAGTTTATCAACAGCTGTTTCTGCTACAAATATCTTTCAACAAGGACTTGGAGGTTCACTTTTTACCTGAAAGCACTATAATGAAAAGGGGCTGAAATAAAAATGCAGTAGGGAAGTTTTCTGTGTTATTCTAAGTCTTGCATTAAAGAATCATCTGTTGATGTGTCAGCACTAAGAGTTTCACAGGGCTCTGAGACTGGCTTAAACATTACATTTAGGTTTTACATAATTACCAGATGCAGGACTGTCACTAAGAACAGCGATGCAGAAAGACAGCAGTTCACCTTCCAGATCTCAAGCTAAGCCTGTTGAAAGACCAATTCAAGGCAAAACAAAATGCCAAAAATTAGTAGAGCTGAATTTAGCAATTTCAAAGCCAGATTTCTTCTTGACTTTTCCAAGACTTGTTCAGATTTGGTCCCAAAGAACTAGCTTATACTTTGTGTGACTGCAGCTTTGGTTATTGTTTTGTTTCCTAACTCACTTCACTGAGCCTGTACAGACTCTTTTTGCACCCATTTAATGGTTTTTTTTTTTAAAATTTAATATCCCAGGCATCCGAAGAAGATGCAAAAATAGAATGTACATTGAAAGGGTTAGTATTGCCTTCAGTGGCCACATATCACAGCCTGTCTTGCAGGATAAACTGTCATAACTATGTGTATGAATCTTGACAGCAAATCTGATAATACGTAAATAATAAAAGGAGAGATTATGTGAGGCAAATGCTAAGCATCAGCACAGATTATCCAATAACACCAATGATGTCAGGGGCTGTATGGTGCATTTATTAGTATTGCTATGAATAGTAGCAACATTTACCATGTGAAATGCCTGGTTCCAAACAAACATATGAAAGACTTTTTTTTTTCTTTTGCCCTGAAGAGCTTACAGGCTATTTCAGGCACATATAGTGCTTGGGTTTACAGGACCAAAAAAATGGAGTTCTAATGAAATCTGGAAGGGCAGACTGGCTTTCAGACCTGAGTGCATGTTCAGTGGAGAATGGAAGTAAGAAAGAGGTATTTGCTTAGGAATAGAAACTGCAGGAAAAAAAACCCTCTGCAAATATCAGAAGGAGCCTCACTTTCTAAAATCCTCCTGTCTCTTATCCTACTCTTCCTGCAATTGCCATGATCATTGAGTGAGTGCAGAAACCTTCCACAAATTCCTTGGAGCAAAAGCTCACCATAAAGGTTTTCAAAACTGGAATTTAACGTTCGGTGTTTCATCCTATGCAAGTGGTATAACTTTCATGAATTCTAAGTATTAATGGAGCTTCTTGTTTTTTTCCAGTGAGTCTTGTGGGGTGCTTATCACTTTTAGAAAATTGACCTTTTATATAGATGGTAAAAAAGGCTTCATGAGCAGGATTGAAAGGCTCTCCAAAAGCATCCAGCATATACCTAATGAAAGCCAAGCAGATCTGTATTCCCAAGTGAGTTAATTGCTTCTTAAGGTGTCACACTAGAAGCATAACTTTTAGAACCTCTTGTAGAAAATCAAGCGACCTTCTTATAAAAGTGTCTGCATTTGTGTCGGTGCAACAACAGAGAAGTGAAATTTCTTTCATGTAAGATTAATTGGTGGCTGTGCATTAGAGACTTGCCAAGTGCTAGTAAAATGGGTTAGTTACAAAGACAAAGTTGGAGAGGAAGGAACAGGGATGTAAACATTTGTTTCAAAATTTTTTATCATTCATATAAAAAAAGCAGAGTGGAAGAACAGCAGAAAAAAAGAAGAGAGGGCACAGATCAGTATGTTTCTGAGATGATAGCCTTTTAAAATGGAATGAAGTCATGTTATTAACCCCAAATAATGTTCTGAAAGGCTATCCTAGCAGAATGTACATCAGCTGTTAGATTACTTCATTCCTCCACAGCAGTTGTTCATCTGAAAATAGCTTTCAAATGAAAAGAGGCAACTACAAAAGGATTAGTTACCATAGGCAGCATGATACTCCCACAAGATTATTTATGGCAAAACACCCAGAGACAAAGCTGTAAGAGAGTTAAACTCTATGATTAAAAAACTGTATTAGGGAGGGCTAGAGGACATTGCATATGCAGTAAGCTGGGTTCAGTGCTATACCATTTCTGTGTATTTCCTCCATAATGGCTGCTGCTTGTTCTTTCCTCTCTTTGACCAGGGCAGAATCTGATAACATTGTGATTTGCTGATACGATTTTTCCTTGCTGGAAAAAAAACAACACATTTTTACGTTGTTGAGCCAGTGCACACAATTTGGCCAAGTTTCATTTCCAAAAGCCTGTTCAGAATGGCTGAGCAGGGAAGGCAGGTATTTCTGACTGAGAAATGCTGCACTGCAAAGTGCACTGGCAGCTCTTGCTTGCAGACAGATGTTAGGATATGTTTTGATGGACAGAAGGTTCAAAGGAATGGACTTGGAGTTGGCTGCATAAATCCTCCAGCAAAAATCAGTGTCAGTGGCCTAGGCCTTCTCACGTCTACTTACTATATTAAAAGATGTAAACTCATAAGGAATTTTAATTTACATCTTGGTTTATGATTTTAGAAATGTTACATTTTGAAATTTATTAATCTAATAAGAATTTGAGGAACTAACCAAGTTACTCTGGCATCTTTAACAAGGTGCATTTCTGACCAAGTTAAAAAAAAATAAAAACACCTTTTAAATTGCAGAGTCAAGAGGTTACATAAATGTCTTTTCTATGACAGTTTGTAGGACAGACAATGTCAAAAAATTTCAGGAAACAATACACTTACCCTACTGCTTTGTTGTGCAGATAAAAAGCGATGTCAAGCCTTTAGCTGGAGCTTCAGGAGTTAGTTATGCATGGGGATGACCTGCCTGGTCCTGGATGGTTTGTACCCTTGTGCTTGGATCTGCATGGTACCTAGTGCCGAGGCAAACTGGGGGCTGATCCTCTTCAAAGGGGTTGGCATCCAGCTGACATCAACTAGTTATATTTAGACTCAAACACTCCAGCCACTCATATCTTCCTGGCAAAAGAAGAGAACAGAGAAGATTCAACTGCACCCACAACAAAGAGAGTTTATATCCCTTTCAGAGCTTATTGGAAGATTTGGTGGAATGCTCCTCTCATACTTGCACAGATCATTCTCCTCATCTCCTCACCACTGCTGAGAATAATAATCTCTGTGTTATAAGCAGGAAAGAGACATTTAAAAATAAGGTGTTAAATATATGGATGGGCAAGACTATATTGGATGAGAATGGCATGGGCTAATCCTTTAGTGAAAGATGAAACCGTGCTTCAGTAGGAGCTGATGGCTAAAGTCAGTGGCAGATGGCTGATCTACAGAGTCTGTTCTGAAAAAGAAATGAGATTTTTTTCAGTGTTCTATGTGCTAGGGAGTAATTGCTCAACAAGCACACAACTCACAAACTGTTACTGAAAATCCCTTCTTTTCTTTGTGCATTAGGGACAGAAACCTTCAGAAACTTGAAGCTTTATAACATTCAGCATTTCAGGGTAGTGTTGTCTCAATTTATCAAAGAAATGTGTGTTATGTAGAGCACGGATATTTCATGACAGCAACCTGCTTTGGGTACAATGGAACAGTGGCAGAAGGAAACATTCCCCCCTTACCTTCCTGTCTGAATGCCACAAGATGAATTATGGGGCAGTAAAAGCCAGGTGAAGTTTCTGTATTTCTAATTTGGATTTGAGTTTGTTCTAGGAAGTTCCTTTTTCTTGTGGAAAATTATGGTTTTATTTGGCTTGGAGGATTGATCAGAAAATTGGTTCTATCCCGATATGACAGGAGTAAGGGATTCTGACTGTAAATGGCATCTAGAGAGTAATAACCTGCACTGACACAGTGTGCATAACTTTTCAATCAAGAAGGTCTCTGAGACAGATAAAATGTGTGTGCCTGATGAAATGTCCTGCAAGTGTGTCTGTCCAACCACCAAATTGCATTATTTTCCCCACGAGCTTTATATTCTGAGGCTTAGCTTTGCCAAACATATTTCTGAGATCCTTGGCCATCTCTGCCCCAAAGAAGTGTTTGTTTTAATCCTCAACATCAGGTTTTATCTGCTGCTGTTACTCATTGGTAATCCTTTTCTAGTTTTTGTGCTTGGATCAGACACTTTCAACAGAACCAACAATCATGGTCACAGTCTTCGTTGAATCTTACCTGTTCAACTAACAGCCAAGATTGGTCTCAGAGGTTCACCACTAACCTGTCAAGTGGGATTGAAGGGATTGATTGTCAGGGATTTAATGCTACTTTCTTTATAATGCTCAAAGAGTTTCAGGGCCCCACAAAATACATCAAGTTGCTAAAATATCATTCATATATATGCATGACTAGTAAAATGTCCGTAATAACAAGTGATGAGTAAGGAAGATGAAAGAATGTGTCATCATCACAGAATCAAACCTTGCATTTCAATGAGAATAATTATTTAGCTAGTGGCAAACTAGGATGTTTAAGCCAGGCTGTGAACAAGGACAACATTTACCTGTCTCCTTCCTTTAGGTAATTTTTGTTTAACCAAGACCTTTCCTTCCAGCACCTTGTGGGATCTTTCCCACCACACTGCTTACTCTGAATTGCATAACTGACCATAAAGAATGCCCAGGCTGGCAAGTGGAAAAAGACTGAACTGTTTCTCACTAATTTTCTTTTTATCTCCTCTCCTCTCCTCTCCCCTCCTCTCCTCTCCTCTCCTCTCCTCCATNCTCTCCTCTCCTCTCCTCTCCTCTCCTCCATGGAAGACAAGGAGTTACTGTAGTTTTCTCTCAAACTAGACTTAAACTGGAGGCAATTTAATTGCCAAATAATGCCTCAGTTCTTAGCAGATACTTAAATTCATCCTGAGACTAAGACTGCCATATATACTAAATTTTATGCCATGAATTGAAATCAGTGTATTCTGGCTAATAAAGCTAATGTATGTCTAGTGTCTAATTCACAGTATGAGTGATATCTGTTTTTAAAAAAGGATTTGTAGTTACTACACAATAGCAAAGTGGCTGTTCAATTCATGATGTAACTGATGTTTCTGTATTCTGTGTCCATCTTAGCTTCAGACAACTAATTACAGGTATAACTTACTGTGAAATGCCTCACTGAAGCCAAAGAGTGAATTAGGTAGACAAACAGTGCCAACAGTTGCTATTTTAGATAAAACTAAAGGTGGAGATAAACTTCCAACCATCACTTTTTAAAATGAAACTGGTCCCATAGATGTAAATGTACCTATAATCTTTGTTCTACTTAAATTCTAAGCCTAAAACTCCTACACGTGTTGCAAATGAGACCAAGTCCTGTTATTGTCACAAATTTTCATTAAATATGTTCTGCATTCTGTCCAAGGCAATACAGGGTTCCCCATTTTCACTTCTAAATTCAAATTTGTTTGAATTAAAAAACCCAACAAAAGTAGAGTTGTCTGGAATATACTTCCTTACCTACAAAAAGTGTGGGAAAAGTAATTTTTTTAATATGCTTAGGGAAAAGAAATCATTATTATTTTTAGGTGAAAAATGAAATATTTTAATTTAAATTACATCCTGTACCAGTAATTTCTCTGTAGCTACATTGGACAGACTGGCAAGAGATCATTAAATTTGAGATATTGATATAATGTATTCAATAATGTATTTGATAGACTTTTCAAAATATTGTTACTGTTGTCATTTTATCCAGGATCCAAAGACTATAGTATTTTCTGGCATCCATAGGAAGACATCTATGGTTTAGCATTTTCATTATCCTCAAGTTTTTTTTAAAGCAAATAGAGTGGTTTATTTTGTAGGATTTACATTTGCCACATCAGACCTGGCAACAATTTACACAGAAAAGTTGAAAAAATAAAAAACAAAACAAAACAACAAAAATGAAAGCCCACCAACACAGTCCTCTTGTTTTAACTGCCTTGTCTGTAACACAGAAAGACCTGAAGGAGGATGACAGGTGAATGTTGCTCTTGTTCACAGACTTAATTATCTTAGTTGTTAAGTAATCCTTCCCTTCATTGACATTCCTGGTCCGACAGGTCCAACTCATTGGAGACTGTGGTTTGTGCTTGGCTGCAGTTAAATAATCCACAGTAATAGGGACAAGGAGCATTTCCTCAGCAGCACTTTCTCTGTGCTCTGGGACTCTTCTGAATGTAGGACAGGCATATGGGTAGCACACTTTGTGTGCAGAGGTGGTGATGGAGCAGAGCTTTGTTCTCTCCTGGAGGCACAGCACCCTCCCAGCTGCTCACTGGGAGTGGGACAATTGCCTCAGCAGGCCAAGGATGCTGGAGAAGTGTGGGCATGGTTGTAATTTGGGCCACAAGAACAACAGATGTGGGAGAAGTTCTCAAGTGTCAGTGCTGGCTGACACTTTTGTGCTTTACTTCCACTTGAAATACCCCTTTTCAGAAAACACAAAGCTCAGAGCCCTGTTTAATCCCAAGGGCTGAGGCCACAAGCACAGGCCTGCGCTGTCAAAGACTTAATCAGAGCCAGCAACAGGTCAGGGAGCGTTGATTTATTATGTGCATGTTCGCATGGTCTCTGGTTGAACACTCATTCATTTCTGTGGATGACCCACTGCACATTTTATTTAGTTTTGGGGTTTTTTTTCTTTCATGAAGAGGATGCAAGTCTTCTCCCTGCTTGTAACTGCACTATAGTTTGATATAGTGTTACAAGCATGGAGTGTGTCTTCATAAGGGACTCGAAAAGAGTGGATCCTTGATTCTGGAATATTGCATGGCATGCACATCTCCTTGGCAGCTTGATGTTTGTTTGAAATAAGTCCTTTTGATCCTGCATTTAATTCTAACTTCCTTCTCCATACCTAGTGACTCTATTTAGATGTCTTCTCTCAAGGATTTGGATACCTGAGAGTTTTATTTTGTTAGATTCTGGTGCTGATACTGTGATTTTAAAAGGAAGCATTCCAAAAGAAAAAGGAGCTCAAAGAAAAGACTGACTATTCTGCCAAGTTGTTGAACTTCTTCTGTTTGCTGAAGAGTGCCAAACATCAATTTGGCAGAGTATCTTGGGGCCTTTGGTTTTGAAGGTGAAGGGGGAAATTTTAGTCCACAATACATTTCATAAAGGTAAAGGTTGTATGGTTTTAAAGTATTTGGAGATGCAGATCCAACACAAACCTCAATGTATCTGATTTTTATGAGTTCTATTGATACTATAAGAGAAGCAGATTAATTTCATACTTATTTTCCCAACTTTGTATTGACAACTCCAACCATTCAGAATGAAGATGCACGCGCTGGCTTATAAATAATGTGTAGCTTTAACTGCATTGCAGGGAAAGTACATAATATTTTTTGTCTGACATGCACTTCAGACATCTTTTCAATTTTCTGAAAAGGAACTGTTGGAAACCTCAGATTCTTGTGAATGCAGGAGCTGGAATTTGGGGGGGGGAAAAAAAACCAACAAATTTGAGGTTAAATCCTGACATTTTAACAGCACTGCTGTCCTGGCTCTGCTTTGCTGCACTTTGCCAGCCCCGACTCAGAGAAGAAATATTTGCCTTTTTCATATCTATTGAATCTTTTTCTCTCTGGTAAGGCAGCTACAAGCTTGGCTTGTGATGCTGGCAGTACTCATTATGCAAGTATCTTGTTGATGTAAATTCTATGAATTTGGTGGTTTGAAAGTAACTCTGAGAAGACAACAAGACTTTTGTTACGAGCAGGGCGAGTACCCTTATATGTGGTTTGCAGTTCATGTGTTTGTTTTTAAGTCAGGGCAGTGCAAACTGTTAATAATAAACCAAGAAAAGAACAAAATTCCACCACTTAAAAACCAGCCTTAGAATGTTGAACACTGGTAAACAAGGCTGAGAATAAGCAGGGGGGGAAATAATTTGTGGTTTAAAGAAAAATAAGCTCCTGATCCTACAAGTAAACACCCGTTCAGTTCTGTGTGTGCTTGGTCTAATGATTGCTGGGGGTTGCAGCTCTGAAGCAGCACTGCACTAGTTGAGGCACAAGTTCAAGAGCCCTTCAGCAGAAGTGGGGTCTGCAGGACAAAATAAAGGTTTCTATAGACCTATAATCAAATTTGTACAGAAAGAAGAGCATCTGGACTATTTTTCTTATATCTGAGCATAAACAACATCAAACCTGATTATTGAATGTGGTTTATATAGCTTTTCAGGCTGAAATAATTTAAAATGAAATAGATGTTTAAATTTAATCTTAAGTTAAATAAATCTTATTTAGAGCTGAGAGTATCACCTGAGTGTAAAGGCAGAGAGGCTGAGGTGGAGTTGTGGCTAAGTAGGAACACTGTGGTGTGCACTCACAGGAACTGTGTTGGCAGGAAATAGCCAATAAAAAAACCAACAAGGAATCAGGTGGCCAAGTGTTTTCAAAAGGATAAAATTGGCAGAAAAATACCCGTGTATTAAAAAGTATTAAGAAGTGCTCTGCACAAGGGTAACACAGTAACTGTTTTATTACTGACATGTTTCTGTTATTTTAAACACTCTTTCCTGAAACAAATATATAAAACAAGCGTATTTTCAGTATTTCTGTTTCTTCCCCCATTGTTTGGTACTCTGTGCAGTTCTTCATCTTGCCTGGGACCTCTGTGTGGAGCTCTGGGGTGACAACCAATGCCAATACTCCTTTGGAATCTCAAGTTTCGTTTATCACTGGCTCTAATTCTTTCCCCAGCTGATAAAACTTACTGGGGTGCAAACTGGGGTGTATTTTTTATTTATATATCTTTAAGTCAACTGAATTATCACAGAGAGAGAACATGCCCTCTTCTTTAAAAATGAACTTTATATAAATTGTATCCAGAAATCATCCTCTTCTGAAGTAGATTTTTCTCCTTTTGGTTTATTCATGTTCCAGGCAGATTCTTTTGTCTACATGAAGAATACAGTCTAACAAAACTAATTACTTCTTTTGCAAGGCCCTAGACTGTATCAACATCCATTTATTATAACCATTAACTGAAAAAACTTTTCTGTTTTCCCTTGGAGGAAAGTAACAAATTCTTTTTTTTTTCCTCCCTTATAAAAGTATTTTCCATCTGTTTTATGGTTAATCCTTGTCTGAATTCTTCCCACCACTAGAAATACAGAAAGCAGCTTCACAGCCACCTGGTATGCCACATCACAACCACACAGCTTAAATATAAATCTCATTTATATTGTCAAAAATTTTACCCAAAAAATTGATGATAACTAGTAACTGGTAACTGGAAGTTCCTGTTAGTTTTTTCCTCAGATGTTCTTTTCCCTTAACACATATCCAAGCATAGTAGGACAAGGTGTGTAGAATTAATTCCATAAATTTAATTGAATAATTAATACTTTAATTATTTCCATAGCTGACATATTTTCCAAATGTACTTTCTAAACAGATTTTCTAACTATTTTTTACTGTTTTACTGGTTAAGGGCCAGCTGTGTGTCTTACCAGGGG
Organism: Formicarius rufipectus; assembly: GCA_013399695.1. Lineage (NCBI taxonomy): Eukaryota > Metazoa > Chordata > Aves > Passeriformes > Formicariidae > Formicarius > Formicarius rufipectus. The sequence goes on from VXAU01005648.1 coordinate 266,139, forward strand.
GATGCTCTCTGATGTCCACAGATCTGTAGGACTTGTGGGCTTTTTGGGTTGTGGGAGTTGCTTGTTATGTCTTCTGTAATGGAAATACCTAACCTAAAAAAAATACCTTTTATACATAAAAAACCCCACCCAGGTTTACTTGCAGATTTTCAGGCTGTGCCACATAACTTAGTTTTCTGCTTGTCTAGTAAATCAAATGATTTATTATTGCCATTGCTTGTTACCAGTGAAGTCAGAGTTAACTTGTGAGATGCAGAAGGTTAAGCTGCAAGTTCAAGTGCTGCCTCTTCTGGCCTGGAGGTGACCAGTAGATCTGAGCTAGAAATCCTGTTTCCTGATGCAGACATGTACAGAAGTGCCTACAACCAGGCACCTAATTCTGTTTGACAAGGAAAATGTGAGGAAGAGATTCTTACCAGAAGAAATGATGGGATACTCCTGCTGCCCTGAGGAAACCATTGTGAACATGCCTCATAATCCCTTGAATTGAAGTGAGTCTGTCCTGGAAACTTCAGCACGGTTCCAAGAGAAGAGTCATCCTAGGTAACAGTGGTTTCTTTCCAAGACACTTGTTCCTCTGGGTACAGCTGCTATTTGTAAGTGATTTAGACTGGTGTCTCAAAGCCTGGATGACCCTTCAGTCCTGACACAGGGCAAGTGTGTGAACCTTGCTTTATCCTCGAGCTTTTGGGGCAGGGCAGCTCTTGGGATCACCAAGTTGTAGGCCCAAGTCAACAGGAATGATATTGCTCTTTATAAGATGGGAATATGTCATGCAGTGGATATTCTGCTCTTGGATGTAGTGGTCTCTAGTCCTTCTTCCTGAGCATATACCTGATGCTACTCACGCAAATATTCCACTGTGAATTAGAATAAATTAAGGGAATTAGAGTTGTGATTTAAAACAGCTGAAGTTTCCCTCTGCGGCAGAGCTCTTATTCACTCCGGAGACAGCAGGATCGTGTCTCCTTTCAGAGACATGCAGCATATTTCAGTGAGTACACATTACATAACTTGTCCCACATTTCTTTCTCTTTTTAGTATCCCAGTGTTATGGGAAATTATGTTCCCATTAATCATTATAGCTGCTCATCCCTTTCCGTGAAAATAAATTACCCTCCTCTGCCCTTCCTGCGCAGGAACATATTTAACTCAAAAAAAGGCTATACCCACGATTGGTTCAGGGAAGGGAGTGTCAGCTCGTGGGCTTTGCTGCTGCAGGAGGCTGAAGGCAGGATTTGGCTGTGCACTCAGTGGATTGCAATGCTGTGTGGTGCTGTCCTCTGCCAAACAAGATTTCCCCCGTCGCACACGCACAGCTCGTTTGAGCTGAGCCCGAGTGTAGCACTGAGCCTGCTCTGTCATACCCATGTCTGAAAACGCTTTGACTGAGAAAGCAGAAGGCACCTGTAGGACTGGGAAAAGCCAGCAGGCCTCTAGACTTCTGGTTTAGCTTGTCACCAGCTTTATTGGGACTGTTTTCAGAAAGCATTCAAAAGTGCACATCCAGCGCCTTGTTGAGGCTGCAGAGCAGGGGGCTGATTTTAAAGCATGATGGTCATTTATGCATTTTACTGTTTTCAGGGCTGTGGATCTGAAAAGTAAAGTTATTTTTCTTTACATGCTTTGTACATGAGTTTAGTGACTTGCCTTATCCAACAGTGTAAATATAAAGGCCAGGTTATTTTTAGACTTCACAATGTGATAGTGGGCAAAAGGACTTTTGACACAGATATCGCTGGTTACCAAACCACAAACTTGCACCAACATTTTTCAGTAACTGTCTGTTTCTCTTTATTCAGGACATGCGAAGACTGAGAGAGCAAGTTAAAAGCTGGTTGCAGAATATTCTCAGGGAATAGATCCTCCATCGGGAGGTCAGTTTTCTCCAGTGAGGAGATCTGAGGAAAATTCACCCTCAGGACAGACTGAGTTCTCTTTTAGAGTACTCAGTAAGAAATTAATTTAGGATTAGTTGTACATGAAAATTAGTTTCTTATTTGGCCTTTGAAGAAAGGTGAATTTGCATTGGTCTTATGGAAGAGTACATGTTGTGTTTTGAAAATGAATATACAGTACAAAAATGCTCAGAAATTTTAGGGCAAAATGGGTTCATTTATTCATTTAAACCAGACAATTAAGTACTTAAGAAAGAAGCTTTTCTGCTGATGTCTTCAATTCTATGCTGAGAAATGAAATCCTTACATAGTGAAGGTAGTAGAAATTAAGAAGACATCTAAATGAACTTTCTGGTCCTCTCCAGCTGAGAATCATGTGACCAAAGCAAGGGTTGTTCCTCTTGCAACCGTGTAATCTTTGCTGACGTTACAGGTATTGAGTGTCAGTGAACATCCAGGCTCGTCGAGCAGGGACACCTGGATGTGTTTTAAAAGCTTTTGGAGACTATTTGTTTATTGAAGTGGCAGAATGATTATTTATTAGTATGGTGGCACTTCTAAAGCTCCAAGTCTGCCTCTGGCATTTGTGCTTTTTGCATAGACAGACTCAGTATTAGCAGGGAAGATATGGGGTGTATTGATTTGGTGGGGTTTTCTCCCATTACTCAGACATGAGATGTAGACCTCATTTCTGAAGTTAAGTTCTGGCTGAACTTCTTTTCTGTTTGGTGTTTTGATTATCAAAGAAGCTTAAGAGTTTCTGTTCTGTCTCTGTTAATTTGCAACCATCCTTAGTGAATTTTCACTAAATGGTGCTGCTGATGTTGGTGCTCTGCTTTGTGACATTTCCAGTGTTTGGTTATTTCCTGGTGATCCCATTAACATTGAATTTAATTGGAATACTTCATGGTTGAAATGCAGAAAGCCTGCAGTTGAGCAGATGTTCTTTTTATAAGTTAGTACAAAAGTACTGAATTAGAAGTACCTTATATTTATTGCAGTGTCATCAAGATTTCAAAAGTTTGAACATTGTTCCCAAACCCATTTAAAAGGCTCTGCTTGTCAGTGCCTACCCTGATTGCAGGAAACTGAATGCTGTATCATTGCATTAAGCAAGTATTCACTTCAAAACTGTAACACAGCACAGCTGAACAAGTGTTACTACATTATACCCCCAAACATTCCTTTTGATTTGACACTCGGAAGTGCAAAATATTGCAGTAGTTTGCCTTGTGTAGAGAACATCTACTGTACTGCTGTGCAGGTGTTTTAGGGATGATTTCTCAGTTTGTGGTTAATTCTTGGCATTTCTTCTATTTTTTCCTTTAGCTGCTCTTAGAGTCATGCAGAAAAGATCCCTCAGGGAACAAGTTGGCACAGTAAGTATGTATTTTACAGTGTATTAGAAAGGTGCACAGTCGGTTGGATATTACTCTTTACCAAGTGTGAGCAGCAGCCTTGGAAGTAATACTTGCTGGATTCCACCATCATCAGTCTGCCCCTTAGATTTTTTTTAGGAAAAGTAATTTACTGCATCCAAATAATTGTAAACTCAAATACATAACTCTTCAACATAATGATTCAAGGACCAAATTTTGATCCTTAGTTCCATCTCTGCAAGAAGGAATATTTTAAACTAGAAGGAATACATGACTCCCAAAACCTGCTGGATTTCCTCTTAGTGTTGTTGCTTTTAATTCTTTCTTCACAGATTCACTTAGTTTAGAAGCATTCCAGGACTCGTGGGCAGAAAACAAAACTCCTACCATCTCGTATTTTCCATTTTACAGGAGTCCAACCATGCCGTAGATATTTTCCATTCTTAGTCTTGATGTTCTACAGATGTGGAATTAGAGCTTGTTACACTCTGAGGAAATGCTTGGTGGGGTTGTACATGTGTGGTTTACTTCCCTGAGTAATTTCTCCATTGCTTTAGCTACCCTGAATGTGGGCGTGCTGCCCAGTGGAGTAACACTTGCTGTACCAACACTTTCATACACCTTTATTTAGATAAATCTTACCTGTCAAATCAAACTGAAGCTGTCAGCATTTGCTTTTCCAAATTCCTCTCTTGCTTAGAACAGTGAACAGAACTAAAAGAAACAGGAAGCTATGATTGGCAAAGTCCTGGAACTTCAAGTTGCCTCTGTAGTTCCACCCCCCTCAAAAACTACACTGTGAGAATAAAAGTCACTGGTGCAGGACTTAGGGGTGTTTTTGAGTGTTAAGCTTATCTCCCCAGAAATATGGATTCCCTTGGACTCCCTTTCATCTGAACTCTGACAGAAGCTATTCTTCAGTTATTGCACTAGGGAAGAAAAGGGTATGTAATAATATAGACAGCACACACATAAATACAAAGGTTTTTTTTCCTAGGGTGTTTTGATATTTGATTTAGAACAAATTATCTGTAGGCATAGGAAAGAAGAGGCATGGCTGAGCCATTAGGGAGGGCAGATCCAATGTTTTTGCCTTTTCCTCTGCATTGTATTTACTGCTGGAAATTAAATTAAAATAAAGAGCTGTATAATACTGTCATCATCTTCCTTAGTAGTGGATGGAAAGTTGGGCCTACATGTCAAGGCAGCTGGAAATACCAGAGTCTGCGCATATAATGCATTTTTGTGATGCCAACTTCCTCCCCTTTCCCCCGGATACTGTGCCTTGGTGTCTTGCTTGGAAATGGCTGATATTTCATATCATGTCCACAGTAGCTGGAGTTTGTGGACATATATTCATATGAGCTTACTATGCATTTATTAGTTATCCTAAGACTGTTCCTTACTGCTGTGCTTTTAAGGAAGATTCATTAGCAATGGGTGTGCTGTTTTCTACTCATGTACTTGCTGTCTTTTTTTTCTTTCCAGGAGATTTCTGTTTCCAGGAATTAGCATTGCTAATGCAGTATAACATATTTTTTTTTCTTTAAGCTTTTTGTTTATAAACATCCTTTGCCAGCAAACTTATTATATCTACATTTATTGTTACACCACCTGTTCAGAAGCAGAGGTTAATTGTTGACTCCACTTTGTTGGGCAAGAAGTGGCAAGTTGGTCAAGTTTTGCTCACTCGTTTTTAAGTTAATTATGCAACTTCACATTAAAGTAGTTTTCAGGGAGTCACAGGAGAAATTCTTACACCATCTACAGTGACATAATTTTTCATGGCAAATAATTTTAGTAATTTTTTTCTAGTAAACTGGGCCATCACTTGATCGGTCTCTTGAATTACTAGATTGTTTCTTCAAAGGCTCTGGAGCTTCCTGGCAATTTGTTTTCTGAGCTGTAAGAATGTAATTGTGCTGGTTGTGAAGTAAGCATTGCTGCTACAAATAGGCAGTGGATTACAGGTGAGGGAAGGGGCTGGGATGCCTGAGTTGAAGTCCAGTGCTGCCATTGTTCCAGCTGCCCCAGGCAGTGCACGTGTTCTTCCACTGCCATGTTTCCTTCCATTTGTACAGGACAGAATGACGTCTGTCCCACCGTGGTGTTGAGGTCAGGAATAATTAGCTTGTACCTATGCAGCCTCATTAAATAGTGCTGTAGGAATACCTCCTTTGCCATCTTATTTAGCTCAAACGGTGAAGTTTCATGGCATTTGAATTCTGCTGAAGTGTAAATGTGGACATGCTGGTAATGAGCCTCTTTGGTGTCTGGTGGCTCCTCTGTTGAAGCAGAGGCCTTGTCAGGGAGAGCAGGTAGTATGGGTTATATGGATTGTGTACCATTGCCCTCTGTTGGACAGCACTAGGCTTAGTGGTATAGTGCTTGTCTTGGCTTGGGCTTGGAGAACTTGGGGGACATAAGTATGACAATATTTGATAAGTAAGTGTGAAGCATTTAGTGACAAACTGACCATCTTCTAACAGAAAATAAGTGGAATTACCTAGCCAGATTAGTTATTGCTGCTAAGTACAGGACTGCATAGGACCTTCACACTGCTCAGTGTCCATAACATGCTGGTCTGCTTAGCTCTTTCACAAAAGACGATAAAAATAAATATAATATCTTTGATTTTTTTTTAATTTTTTACTGGCAAAGTATGACAGTAGGCTTAGCACTATCGCCTTCTGATTTGTCTTAGCTCTGTTTCCTGGTGCTCTTCCAGCTGTGTTTCTGTCTGTGCCATTGTGTGACATGGACCAGACTCAGGTGTTCCAGTCCCTGAAATAGAGAGGGAAATAGAAGCTTGGAAAGTCACCACGTCCTATGGTCTAATATAATAGAATCTTTCTGCTTTACTGCTAACACAGGATTTTATCTTTTTCCCTCTTACTCTCTGCCTACTTCCCCTTTATTGTGGTCTGTAAGCATTTTGTGTATGTGTAGGTGAGTGTTCACTACAATGTATTGCCTGTTTTTTAGTTTCACTGTGCTTTTTTGGAAGGTTGTATCCTTTGTCAATAATTACAGTGCATCTCATATACCCTATAGTATCTGAAAGGGAGAACATGAATAATGGGAAAAATTTAAAATGAGAAAGTAATAAATAGAAAAAACACAAACAGTCAAATTATTATTGGGGTGGAGGGGAAAGGTACAATGTGCCCTTAATTCTCACTGTAGTTGTGAACTTAGTCCTAAAGCACCTTTGTGTTCTCTGCCCTCCAATACAGTTTATGGCAGATCATTCAGAGGAGTAGAAACTATGACAAAGGTCTCAAGGGAAAAATAAAGCTACTACTGCTACTCCCTGAATGTTACCCACTTGGATTGCTGCCATCCAAGCCTATAGTCATCCTGCTATTCATTTGAGGGTAAATACGCAGGAGTCACATCTAACTCCAGTGTACACCCAAAGGACAGTGTTCTGTGGTAATTCTCCAGGTAAATAAGAGCTTATTGAAATACAGGAAGAGATGAGTGGGGATCTGTTCCTTTGAGAAACCTCCACGTTGATTTTGAAAAAGTATCCACCTAAACTTCGAGATCTTTATGGCTACCAAAATAACAACCATCATCTCTTCACTGTCCTTGGGTGGATTGTCTGGTGTGTTGTTGATCCACCTCACAAGTACAGAACTATCCAGTCTGACCCCTACAAACCTAGATGAGTTCACAGTGGTGCAGGTCTGTGTCTGGGGTCCTAGGGCTTCATTTTCCATACCAGATCAAGCCTGGTGAGATGAGGAGCAAGTTCAGGTGCAGCACTGCAGGAACACAATTCCAGAGCTTCTGAAACTGGGCTGGCATTGCACAGCCAGGCAGCACATTTCCACAGCTCTCAGAACTCTTTGAACCAGGATATGCTGTAGCACAAAACCCACCTCAGGTCCAGAAGCAGAGGCATGTATTCTGTTTCTTTGTCTTTTTCTTTGACTGTCCAGCTGAATGAGGTGTTGTTTGTAGCTTAACTGTCTGCTTATCCTAATGTGATCAAAATTAAAATTTCACTTCCTGTAGCAGCTTCACCTTTTAAAAAATAATTCACATGCCAAAGATTCTGCCATTCTTGTACTGAAGAGATACTTTTGCAAGCAGAGAGAGGGACATGTATAATCACCCACCTTTCTGCACTCTCCACTCTGTCAAAAACTCTGTGATCCTCATCTGTATATCCCATAGACAGCAAATATCCTGTAGACAGCATCCAGCCCACCTACTTTATGCATTTATTTGGGGATAAAGTTACTCTCTTTTTCAGAATGCCTCTCCTCATTGATTACACAGGAGGCCAAGATAGTAACTTGAGCCTCAAGAGAGTCCCAGCTGAGATAACTATCCATATGTCTGCACATAGAAAAGAGCAAGTTCCTAACAGAAGGTGACATCAGAAAATCTGGTTGATGCCTTAATTGTTTCGCCAGTCACATTTTTTATATTCTTACAGGCTTCAAAAATCTACCAGACTGCTGACACCAGCTCAATGCTTGTGAATTCACAACCAGCTGTGTTTTGTGGTGCTGCCCATTTCTCTTTGAGATGAAATCCTTGCCCTGCTGACATAGGTGGGATCAGGATTTTCTCCATATGGTCAAAGGATTTTTGCTGCCTTGATGTTCTGTTGGTGGGTTTCTTTGAACTACCTTTTTTTTTTCCTCAGGACATGCAAATTGAGGAAGTACATTTATTCATTTCTACACTTATCTTTTTATTTTTCTTTACAACCACATGGCGTTTACCACCTCTTGGCGTTTTGGGCTGCCAGAGGAAGAAAGGAATGGTGAACTCCATAGGCATAGTGGACAGGATAATCTTAAACTTGCACATAAGACATAAAATTATGTGGCTCCATAGTGGGGAATTACATGGAAACTAGAAAAAGTTACCTATTTATTTCTCATGTTACATTGGAAACTATTCTTTTGTGCATGTAAGTAATGCAACAGAGAGCTTCCATTTAAGTTCTGTGTTCCAAAATGCAAACTATTTAATAGCCTAGATATTTGCATTTAACTGCAAATATGAACCATCTTGAATACACCTAAAAATCAGAGTAGCTAATGAAAAATGGTGTGTTTATGCTTATAAGTTTTCTGTTTGAAAAGAACTATTGGAAATATCACATAGTTGAACATACACTGACTTTATATTGATTTTTCTTTTTCAAAAATTACTGACTTTGTGAGATTAAACTCAAGTGCCTGCACTGATATCAGGAAGAGACTCATTATACTAGCGTGGCTTAGCAAATTGTTAATAACACTGAAAAGTGGCAACTGTTTTATAACTGCCACAGTTCTGTGAGTTTGTTCATGCTGGGAAAATATACCAATGCATCTGTTATTCTGACACTGAATTCTGTAGAACTTCTTATTTTCCATTTTTGCCTTGGGCAAACTCTGCTTGTCCAGAGCCTGCTTAAAACTATTTGCGACACACAGCATTGTTTTACCAGCAATTAGCATAGCTTTCCTTCAGTTTCTTTATTAATAGGGAAAAAATCAATCATGTACCTCTGCACCATTTAGACAAAATTATCTTTGAGGTTTGATTTATTTTAAAGATAAAAATAGATCTAGTGGTTTATCAGTACCTTCTTTTCTACATGGCCAGTATGTTATAACCTTGCAGCTGCGTTTGGACTGCACCACAGCACAGTATGTTCTTCTAGTTCTCCATTAACATCTCTTAATTAGCCATGACCTTTCTTTATCCAGGAGAAACCCCATGACTTAGAGTGCATGCACAGAAACACTCCTGAGGTCATTTTGCTTAGGGTAAAATACTTGAGTCCTTCTTTTAGGACTGAAAATGTGTGAACAGACACCAAACCTTTTACTGCATATTGGGCACTGTCTCTGACTCAGCAGCAACACAAGGCTTCTTTTTAGAATCCAGTAATATATCCAGTGAACAACTGCAAAGCACAGTTCAGTCTGAGGAAAATCAGATCCTGGCCTGGAAACATCCTCCTTTCTGGACTTAAAAGGCCTCACTCCACCAGCCTCACCTTCAGTATGGGAGCAGTCTGCCACACTGGAGTCACTTTAAATGCTCTTAAACGGTGATGAATGCACCAGAAAATCTAGGGCATTCCAAGAAACCTAAAGTACATTCTTTGGGGAGTAAAATATCATCCAAAAAGGATGACTGTTTGCCTGGGCAGTGGAATTGTTTATCTGTTGTGAATTAGTGGAGTCAAAGGAGTGATGTTAAACTGTGAACCTGGCTTATGTTTGCTTTCTTTGTGATGTATTTAAGAACTGACCAAAGAAGAATGAGAAGGTGGCCATGAGAAGGAGTAGCACTGAGTCTCTTTTAACCTTGTAAATCTTTTGTAGAGCAAAGCTATTAAAATGCTGTTGTGGAGCTTTTTCAGTTCCCCAGGTTTTGCACGCATGGATCATTTTTCTCGCACGGGAGACAAAATCCTGCTTGCTTTACAAATGCAAAAACTGCTGTGTGATTTGTTTCATGTCAGTGAAAATCTCCTCTGGCTTTTCCGATGAATTGTATGTGCTGCCCTTCTTTCCTTGCCAGCTATCCACCCAAATAGCCTGAATAGTGTAATGATTGGGCTCACAATAGAGTCACAATATTTATTTCTCTTTTGAACAATATGTCTCAATTGAGAATAAACAACAAGAGAATATAGCAATGGCAAACCTACAGGAACTGAACAGAGGTTTAGGTGCATGTAAGGTAGAGAAGTAACTACAGTAAGCAGATGTCACAGTTTTTATGGTTGGGATGAAAATGTTCAAACAATAAAAACTGTTCTGTTCATGTTATTTAACCTGGATAGGCTGTGCTTCACTGCCTTTCCTTCCTCTGCTTAGTCAGTTTGGAAATGAAATTCTACTGAATTTGATAAGTTGCCTTTTGACCCGATGCTGATTTAAGCTTCTACAAGCTCATAGCAGCACGAGGTCATTGACTGGCAAAGTCAGTGAGTCTAAAAATGGTGCAGAAAAAAAAGAGATTAGGCTTTACCAGGGTTCAGATTATTTAAACAAACAGACAAGAATTTAGGGAAAACAAAATTGTGTTTCTCATCTAATTGGTCAAATCACTTTATTATATGATACAATTTACACCTCTGGCATGCAGGCTCAAATAAAGTGTCCTTTGCAATGAGCAAAAGTCTTTAGAAGTGAGAAGTCTTTTATAAAGATAACACAGTCTTTTGCTACTAGGCAGAAATGCAGTGTGAGTAGATATTTGGTTGTGTTAAAGCAAACCAAAATGAAAACAAGTTATGAACAAGAGTCGTGAACATCTTCACCTAACACAACAAATAAACTAGATTTTGGGTTATATTGTGTATTCAGGTGCTCTGCCTGTTAACAGAGACCCCTCTGAGGGTGAACACAAAGCCAACAGATTTCAAATATCAAGAGAATTTTTTCCTCACCTTTACTGAGCAGATTTGTGCATTCAAAAACACATGTAAGAAATACTTGCATTAATATATTCAGAACTCACGCAAACAGTCACAACTATTTGATAGAAAGATGCTTTGCTAGTAGGAGGAATGGGGTGAAGAACAGAAGTGAAAAATGCTGTGGGGTCCTTCATAAAACTCTGATGCATTAATATTTCATTTACTGGTCTGAGCCTGCTGCTTCCTTTGAAATCAGTCCATGGTCTCGATCTGGGTTGACTCTGATTCCTTCTAAACAAAGCTGTGTGATCTGTCTGCATGCCTGTCTGTGTGTCTGTCCTCCCACCAGCAACTTCAAAAATGTTGATTAGTGTCATTTCTGTGTGGCAGAGGAATAGATCTCTGAGACAATCCATTGCCCACAGACTCTGTAAAAATAGGCAGCTGGGTGGAGGCCAGATCCACTTACCAGTGTTGCTGCAGTGAGAACTTATTCCCTATTAGATATGAGAGAATCCACATAGGAAAGAGAGCTGGTAAATCCTCAGCAGCAGGGAAAAAATATCTGTAGTAGATCACGTTAAACACCCAGGTTACAATGACTGAGTTATAAAGGGACGTGGAACTCAACGTCAGGGATTCTTCTGTTCACAGAATGACTCAGTGGTGAGCTCCTTCTTGTGAATGGAAGAAAATTGTAAGGCTACATTTTGGGAGATGGACAGAAAGTCAGTGATTCTGTCTGAAACTCTTTGCTTATTTGGGGTGGGGAATTAGGGCTTCATCCTAGAATACGTTTTCCCATATTGTTAGGTAGTCACAGCATTAAAGCCTTTGTAGTATCAGTTCATATAATAACTTTGTGGGGTTTTTTTGCAATGCCAAAGTTTAAAACCCACTTTTGGCCAATTTTAATTGCATGCACATTAAAATTAGGCCCACATTTTCTAGATGCGTGAACTTAGAATTCGCTGCACTGGTTTCAATGGGAATTCAAAAGTCAGGTGTCTGGTTCTGAGAATTAGACTAATGGGATTGGGTAACAATATGCATTTCTGCAAATTCATTAATCTGGTTTCCTGTTTAATGATGTAAAGGAAACAGTTCAAAACAGAAACGTAGATGCTGGGAATCATTTTGTTGTGGTAATATGGGCCAGCTCAGCAAAATATGTAAGCACTATATACTTATCAGAATGTAGGCCTTCTGTGAAATGCACACGCACTAGTAGTTAGTGAATCATTAAGGCCTTGATGACCTTGAATTATAAGGGAAAACTGGACATGTTCTTCCAGGGAGATAGGTCTGGAGGTACAAAGCTCATTTTCAGGCTTATCATGGCAGCTCTGTTTGTGTATTTTTTCTGAATTATCTTTTTTTTTTTTTTTTGCACATTCATATTTTATGAAATGAATCTGTAAGGTGCTATAGCAATATGATCGTAGTCTAAAGGATTACAGCTCTCATGTCTACATTTCCTGCTTGGTCCGAAGGATCAGTTGATTTCAGAGAGACTCCTGTTTGACTAGAGAATTACTGCCAACTTGAACTCATTAGGGGTATATTTTTCATGTAATTATTTGCTTTTACCGGAAGTTCCAGCTCAGCTGAACTTGTATTTAATTTCCCTCTTTCCTTCATACCTTTGCAGATGGGAATGTTTTGTAATATATTTTTCTTACTGCATGTATATTTTAGTTCTTTCTAATCTAATCACTTCACTCACAACTGACAACCTTACTGAAGTTCAGGATAGTTAACAGTGCTTCTGCAGTGATTTCAGTTGACTGCACTTGACAGATCCTTGAAAAATTCCCCACAAAACAAGGAGGACTGGCAGCACTTTGCAAAACTTGGGGTGTCCATTTAATGCTTTAACAACATCTAAACTACCCAAATAAGCTTGGAATACAAATATTCTTAGCCACATACTTCTATTGTTTAAATAAGCAGTAAACGCAAGATATGTATCACCAGCACAAGTTATTCCCCATCTCTTCAGATCCATCAAGATTGTTTCAGTATAAGCAACCATCCAACTACTTGCTACCAGACTCCTACCACGTAACACATGTCAGAAACTCTCTCACATACCATTTTCTACACAGAACAGACACTGTCCTTGATAAACAACTTAGCTATGTCTTCCAAACTGGGAATACATCTCAAAAGCTTTCTAAATACTGAGCTACTTAGTTCCTACAAATAACTGCCCAGCCAGTCAGATTACCAGGCACTGAAGCAGTAAATGCTCAGTGATTAGTGCATTTCACAGAGAAACAAAGGCTGTTTAGCCTCTCACTTGCTCGATAGTTTATTACAAAATTAACTTGCAATCCAGTTTAAAGACACTCCTCCTGTATTTTGTTGTTCAAGTATCGTGGCACTGACCTCTTATTAACGACACCTTCCTTCCTGATGTTTTCAGGTCATTTGATTCATTCCAATATGTAAGATTTCATCGAAACTATGTTGAAGTCCATCTGAAATGGGGGACTGTGTAAGATTTCCTGTACCTACATATTGTGGTAGTTCATGTACCATGACCACAGATGTATTTTGACTGTAGCCACAGTAAAAATACCCACTGATCTACTTTCTTAGCTCATTATAAAAACACAGTAAAGAAAACATATGGCAAATAAGCCAGTGCTCCAAAGTATTCCACTTCCATTAGAACTTTTTCAGATCTGGCTATATTTAGTGCCTTGGAACTCATGTTAAACATAGCCAGAATACCTACAAGGTCCTATAAAATACATTTTACCTTTAAAATGCCCTTATTTTACCTTTGTTTTTTTTTCACATTAGCTTAACTGCAAGCACTTGTACTGTCACTTTCTAATCCTTTCTAGGTTTTTGCATTGAGAACATTGATGGCCCCACTTTCATCCCCCCCACCTCTTCACCCCAAGAAATGTGTATTTTTGCCTTTTGACAAACAGAACAATCTTAGGTGTAAAACTGAGTCTATTCTAGAGGCTGCAAGTCCTGCAGTCATGTGAAAACTGTGCTCCATTCAAATTTGCCTCCTCATTTCTTTAGTTCGGAGATCATCAGGCCAGCAAGAAACTTCCCTTCTCCAACTCAAATCTTTAGGCTTGTAGAGCTGGAAGGAGGCAAAACGCACCAGGCCCTTCATCTGCTCATGTCGGACGCCTCCATCCCCTTGGCTGTGGGTTGTAGTTGGAATCCGCCGTCGAGAAGCAATAGTCAGACCTGGAATCCACGGCCATGACATCAGGATCTGTTCTGGAGCGCTGGGTGCAGTAAGGGTGTTGGAGGTGGGAGCCAGCCTGCTCGGGGGCACCGGGGGCGAGCAGAGAGCCCTTCTGCGCCGATCCCGCCCCCGAGTGCCTCCGTCCCGGCACGGCTCCGCTGCCGCTCGGGCCGGCGGGCTCCGAGGAAACCTTCTGTTTCCATTCATCGGGAGGCTCGGGAAGCGTCTTCCTGCGGGCAGCAGATACCACATTAGCGGCAATGGATTCCTGCATGTTTTGGGGGCCGAAAGCTTCATCCACCAGGCCGAGGGGAGATCGTGCTGCTGCTTCCCAGGGAGTCAGTCTCTTGCCGGGCTTGTCGGCTGCTGGGTCTGGCTTGCTGAAGTAATCAGGGGCAGGCTGAAATGTAAGAGGAGAAGTAGGAGACATGGCTCGAGAAATGAATGAAGAAGGTCTCCCAGGAAGGGATAATGAGCGGCCGCTGCTTCGTCCCTAGGAAAACAAAACACAAAAAATAGTTACAGTTACTAAACGGCAAAAATGAAGCCCCTTCTCTCCCAAACTGGAACAACAGACGGCGAAAGAACGTGACAGTCCCTTTATATATCTACGGGTATTTGTTAAATCTTTAATTTACGCGAAAGACAGGAGGTATTAAAAAGGAGGCAGAGAAGGAAACAGGAATTGTATTTTTGCAAATTGCATTTTTTGAAGAAAGTAAATAGGCTTTTACTGAAAAGTCACAATGCCATTAGCTACTGTGCAGCTTTCCCACTGCTCAGCTACTGTGCTTTGCTCTGAAAAGACTGTTCTTAATGCACAAGGATGTTGTGACAGTTCTGTGTGTGTTTACAAGATTCTTTCTAACATTTAGACACAGCCTAATTTATTTGATAACAGGCTCTGTCTAGGACATCTGTCCAAGAACATATCTTTGGCATTCTCCTTCTAACAAAGGCTTTTCTTACTCAAAAATTATCAACTTATCCTAGTTTTCACTTTGCAAGGCACAAAAATGAGCACAAACAATTAAAGACATTAATGCAATCAATCACTAAATACCCCTTCTTTAAAAGCCAGTGCCCTCAGAATTTCAGTACATTCCGACCCACTTATAGGAGCAATCCATTCATATTTGACAAATCCTAATCTTCTTAGTAATGCAGCACTTTGAAACAGAAACTGTGTTCATGAGAAGGTTCTGCTACAGCAGTCACTTTGCAACACATGGAGCAGGTACAGCCTTCCCCCCAGCCAGACCTGTTCTCTGTGCTACAAAACCAGACAAATTACATTATTCTTAAGGCCTCTATACGTGTGGTACCTAAACTCATCGATTTACAGTCATTGATTCACACCCTGAGGTTTAAATGCCTGCAATTCCGAAATCTGCTGTGAAATTCCAGGCCAGAGGCTTTGCTAGAATATCATCCAAACAGCATTGCCCTGTGCTGCTTTTCCTAATTAGCCTCCAAAACTTAAAGCACGGTGAGCATGAACTCAATACCAGTATGAAGTACCTGGTGTAGTGACACACAGAGCTTATGCACTGGGAGGTTTGACAAGTTCCCCAACTAATGCTTTGTAACAGGAAAGTGCCTCTAAGTTATGACCAGCTATTCCCAGCTTGCTTTTCCAGACAGGAAACTCCCTAACACTGTTAATCCTACCCCACATACCTGTGGCAAACTTGCCTCTTAGAAATTAATCTGATAACCTGAACCACAAGAAATTAGGTGGTAATTAAGAAAATGAGAAGATAAGGTTGTACAGAGGGATAAAAGTGTTGATCAGACAGGTCTATCTAGTTAGGTCTGTGTTAGATCCTAAGAGGAGGCTGCTAGAGCACTGTCTATGCTGAGTAGACAGAAAAATTCCCCTTTAATTCCTGGAAATTTCAGTTCCAAGCCCTGTGAATACTCTGTAGGATTTCAGAAGTGAGAGGGAAATGATCCTGTTGAAAGAAGTGTTGACTAAAATTTCTGGCTTTTCAAGACAGTTTGATAAAGATACTGTTTAGCCTGTCATTTTCAAACTCCAGAGTTCATTAAGTTGTAGGAGTATCCTTTTGGTGTAATTGTTAATGATAAAGCAGGAACTAATTTTCTTTGACAGACTTTAATCAGAGAATGATGAATTATTAAGTGGTTAACATTATTTGTTTAACAGAATGGTCATTCTACCATGTAGATGTCCTGTTTTGGTATTCCCAGACCAGTCAAATTCTCCTCCTTTCCAATTTGGGAACTTGTATTTAGGTACAGTTCTGATAATAATTTGTTTTTTAACTTTAAAATTCCAGAATGTGAAATTGCATCTCTGTTTCCTCTAGGTTTGATAAAGTAAGAATTAGTCTCTCCTTCCATGGAGTAAGGGACTGAACAGTGTGTGGTTTTAACTACCATTTTTGGATTGTAAGAGAACAAAATCTGTCAGGGCAAACAAATATCATTGCAAATAATTCAGCTGGGGAGAGGCTGAAGTACATGGGAAAAACCTTGACTATTCCATAATGGTATGAAGGAATTAGAGGGAAAGTTAAGTTATTAGAGGGAAAGTCAACTTATTTACTAACTTCCAGTTATGACATTGCCTCTGGCCATCTGCCTTTTGATGGAGGGGAAGAATGGACCAATTATTTTTGAAGGAAGAAGCTTTCAAGAGAAGAAACTGGCTGAATTCTCTCCATTTGCCAAGGTAACTGTGGCAAAGGTGGGCAGAAGACGGGTTGAAGACTTCTGAGGTCCAAGAATGTGAAAATAGGTTTGGCTAAAGTGAGCCTTAGTAATTTTGAATTACATTCTTCCTAAAATAAATAGCAGTTATCATCATGTGCCTTCCCATAAGTTCAGAGAGGGACACAAATTTTTATATTAATTTTATTTTTAATAGATATAGGAAAATTAAATACCAGTTTTGGCCTGAAACTATTCTACTACGTTTTGTGACATGGCTGCAACTTGAGACAATTTAAACCCTTTGGGTTCAGGGGAATTTTTTTCTAATTTTCATGTCTGACAGAAAATGATTGAATTTCTTCCTCATCCATAGAAGGAATGCAGGAAATGCATCAGCTATGTGCCACCATGCCTCAGTGTTTGCCTTAAGCAGGAGGAATTCAGTCTCCAGGCCTCCTGGCTGGTACAGAGTTATGGGAGTGTCTGCACAGCAGGGTTTTGTCCACTGCACAGTGTCATACTTTTGCAATAATTTATGGAGTTAAAACATGGAATATTTCTATCTAATCCAACTTTATTCTGAAACTCACTGATCTCTGGCTTCAGAATATAAAATATCACACAGCTTTTCGTGCTCTGTGGTAAACAGATTTTAAGCACTTGTAGAAAAGCGGGATTTGCTAAAAGAGAAGTGTATCTCAAACGCAGGAACTGCCACATGATCAATATTGCCTTGCTTTCATTGCAGTTAATTTTTAGTAGTAGTAAGATGTTCCTATACTAAAAGTCTGGATGTTTCTAAGTTCAAAGCAGGTCTGTATTTGGTATTTATATACCAATCTCTGTCACTGCTTTGGTGTTCAGCCCCTTCAAGCCAACAAACACAAACTTTGGAATTAAGGCAGCTTTTAGTCACTAGAATTCCTCATTCGTTTACTGGACAGCAGCAGCCAGACATGGTGATACTTTCTATTATTTCTCCTTTATATTTCACTGTTGGAGATACATTTTTTGTCAAGTATGTACTAAAAAGAATGCACAAACTTCAGATCGTAAGTGACACTGTAGGAAATATGAAGTGCAAACAGAGAATAATTACTGTACCCTCCCTCTCCCTGAAGCTACAAGAAGGTCATAAAAACAGGGGTAGAGATTATCCATTCTTCTTCCCAGAAGTCAAGGGAGAAGGGAAAGACGAGTGAAATGCTACCAGAATTGTTACCTTATCACATACTGTCTTCCTGTGTTCTTGTTGTAAAGCAGTTATTAGAATGTTGAAGTACTACACAGCAAAACAAACCAAGACCCTATACAGTGATTAGTTTGTTCTTTCCCATTGCCTGAATGTTTTCAGGAGGATCTTTTCTACAATATTTACTGAAGGGAAAGTGCTTCAGAATAGCCAGAAGAGGAAAGGCTGTTCAGAGCTGTCCATTGCAATCCCAGAATCCTGACAGCTGCTGACTGCCTCGGGTGTCAGTGCAAACAAATTAAACTGTAGGTTTCTGTTAACACTGATTTTGAAAATGCAGACTAGTTATAAACTGGTCAACGAGGCAAATATTTACTGCACTGCAAGTATCCTTGATATTTAAAAGATGTGTGTTAATATAAACTAAATAAGTATTTCCATATGTAAGTAAATGAATGTAAAAAGAGTACTTATGAAAGGTGTGTGCATGTATAGATGGAGTTAATGTAAGGAGTGTGACTCTGTGCCTTTGATTCAGTAATATCTACATCAATAGTCCAAAAAAACTGATTATTTGGAACTTTGAGCTATTTCAGTTTTCTTGCTAATCATGAAAAGCTGAAAGACAGAAGAGTAATACTTAGGTTTGTAAAATAGGGCAAATTTTAAAGGCAGGAGTCAGAAAGATACTTTCCTTTTACAGAACAAACAGGAATGCAACACTACTTAGTGAAAGATTTCACAGCAACTGTTTTCTGTCTCAGGTGGCACAAGTCCTTAATAAGTGAAAACTGTACATGTGTTTACATCTTTTCATTATAGTTCTGGGCCTTAATCCCATATCAAAGCATGTTCAAGTCTGAGGTAACAATAGAGCCTGAACTAATGTTTACACAGAAAGGGGCAAAGGAGGAGGAAGTAGATAAAACAATTGGTTTATCCCAAAAAATGAGTCTGCCTTTATAAAATGTCCAGAGTGATGCACTTCTCCTTTGCCTTTCTATGGGCTTCTAAAGGTTCTTGCAGTCAGAGACCAAAGTCCTAAGAAAATGGTTGGACAAAATAAGTAATACTTGATTTGTATGCCTTTTGATTATTTCCTTCTTTCCATCCTTTTTAAACAACAAAAAAGCTGTTCAGGTTTTTCAACTGGACTGGATATAGAAGGGAGATGTTAATCTTATTACAGTGATTTTCATCCCAAACCATTTACAATTTAAACTATATGTAATGAAGAAAGAATTTCTCTCTGAAATGCTGCCATCTCTGAAGTAAATGCTACAGCTATTTTACTATTCAAATACCAAAAGTATTGAAATAAAGAGGAAAAACCATATTTATTTGAAACTCTGGAAATAATTCATAGTAGACTAAAATGGGAATGCAAGATTTGGGCTAATAAGGATACTAATGGCTGGGGAGGTGGGGAATCATCAGAATCACAT
This sequence comes from Formicarius rufipectus, assembly GCA_013399695.1. Lineage (NCBI taxonomy): Eukaryota > Metazoa > Chordata > Aves > Passeriformes > Formicariidae > Formicarius > Formicarius rufipectus. Next base: position 285,339 of record VXAU01005648.1, read on the forward strand.
ATTTCATGCCTGATCCTCACTTCCTAAAAGCTGTTCTGTCAGGGATTCCTTTCAAAAAATGTATAGGGAATTTGAGGACTGGATCCTCATTTATTCAAAATTCAGCATGTTTGTAGATGTGGTATTATTTCAGGTGGGAATAATCTTGTTTTCATCATTCATACACAACCTAATGAAAGATTTGCTGTCAACCATTACACATAAGCTTTGGGACACATTTTGCTTTTGATAACAAAGTTCTTTTTAGTTGTTGAGTAGTGGTAGAAGAGGAAAGTAAACTATTAGAATTAGGCCTTCAATACTGCAAAATGTGGTTAAAAAACACAAGACCTGTGATAAATTATTGTTTCCTCAGTTTACACCTGTGTAAATGAAAGGAAATCAATGCTTTTCATTATCATTTAATCTTTATCCATATTGATTTATCCAAATACACTACTTTTATACCTATAGAAAGCAAATGGCTGAAACATTCTGGCCACAGGCATCTTAGATTCCCTTGCAATAGGCAGTTTATTTCTCATAAGGAAGAATATCTGCTGCCACCTCCTGGGTTTTATATTGCACAGCTGCCAGTGCAAAGCTGGTCCTATTTTCTGACCTTGCTCCTTTGAGAAGTGGCACCATGACATGCTTTTGAACTGGTTTGAAACTCATCTTTGTATCTGAAGTGTATCTGCCCCACCTGGGACCATTTCAGGGCCTCATTTAGGGAATGCCAAAGGAGTGTCTGTGCAGAAAGTGCTTTTACTGGCTGGCATTCATAGGTGGTCACTGAGGATTCCCTTTCTGGAATTCCAGCTGGAGACCTGCCATCTGTTAATGCTCACAGTCTGATTGTTAAGGGTCACATAAGGATCACAGAGAGTAACTGCTGCCCGTGCTGCTGGGCTCTGGAGATGCCAGGTGCCTTGAGCTGGGCACCCAAGGCTGCTGAGTGTCCTGGTGTCAGTGCCACTCACTTTGTGCCTCATTTACTCACTTGGACAATAGTGTAAAGATGAACCGTGACTTATGCACGATTTGGGTGCAGACAAAGGAATGAAACTATTCTGCATGAAGAGCACACTTTGAAGAGTGTGCAGTAAGTAAGGGATGGTGCCAAGCACAGAACAATGTCACAACAAAACAGCAAGGAACTATTTGTCAGATGAACATTCTGTGCCCTGGACTAAGTCCGGAGCCCTACATTTCAAAAAGTAGCAGATGATGATGTAATTACAGGTGTTTTGGCCACACAAACACCCAAGGAGGTTGGATTAAGCTGCCACAAGCAACATGAATTCCAAGTGCCCGGTTCTGCATTCCAAACAGTGGTGTTTAATGTTGTTTTCCCATCATTGGATATACACAGTGTCAGGTGCTTGATTCAGTACTGTTCCTCTAGCAGTACCAGGTCCATCAAGTTTCTCTTCCAAAACACCTCTCTGCAGGCAATACTGGCAGAAGAGTTTATCATTTTGTACATCTGGAATGCTCCCAGCTGTGCAGCAGAGTACAGTGCAGGCACAGATTTACATCGCCATTATTAAAAACATACATTGCTGCCTCTCATTTGTTCAATCTTCTGCATTTTTAGTACAATGCTATGATGAATTTTTTTCTCACTGGTCACACCTCAGCAGTTTCTGATACCAGCCAAACAAACAGCAAGGAAGTGGAAACCTCTTCTGGAGAGACTTGCAGTCTGGTTTGGTTAATAAAAGACAGTCAGGTAGCGTGGCAGAATTATGTGTACATACTAAAACTGTTTACTTAAGAAAATTGAAATGCAGGCAGATTTTGAGTCACCTACTTAGGTTCCATTTCTAAGTTGTAAGCCTGGAGAGGGAAAATTACAGCCTCTCAGAAGAAAAGTAAGTGTACCCAGATTCCCATGCTCTGCTTTTGCTCACAGTCTGAAGCTGTGTACCAAAAACCTGCAAGTGAGGCTCTAAGAATTAGAATTCCCACAAGTCAAATTAAAAATCATTAGCAGTTACTGAGATTTCTTGGGAGAAATTAAGAACTTTTTTAAAAAAGAAATTAAAGTATTTGTCCATAGGTTTTAGCTGTATGGAAACATTTGCTTCAAATGTAAATATACTGAATTCTTTGCTTTGCAATCATCAACAGGGGGTGGGCTCCACATCAGCCTTTGTAATCCAGGGTGTTCTCCTGTGAGTGGGAGTGTGTTTAACTTCAGTGATGACCCTCCTTTTCTTCTGTTTGTTCTATATTTCTTAAGTCAGTTACAGTCTGTGTTCTCAGATCTAGACGGAAACATCTTCTGTTCAACTGTTCAGTTCTGACACCTATTTAGAGACTACCTGGTTATTTTCATAGCAGCTCATCTTTTAATTGCCTGGAATTATGAGGGGACTCTGGTTTAAGATTTCTGTCATAGACATCCAAAAGAACCGAGAATTCTTGTTTGAAAACACTGTTGTTACATTAACACACACCCCCCCCCCCCAGGAAGCCTTCATTCAGATAGTCCATCTCTAAATTCAGTAACTGGTTTTTCTCACAGCTGAGTTTTCTCAGCCTAAGGGAATGTCCAGTTGTTTTAACACACTACCACAGTGCAGGTTTCACAGCCACTGCAATTAAGAAGAGCTTGTCAAGATCATTGCAAACAGGAATTTCTTTTTTTCCTTTGAATACTGCAGAGGGTAACAGAAGACTTGATTAGCCTGGAAAGAAAAGGACTTTGCTTGCCTTACTTGAGGAAGTGGCTATTAAACCCATGGGAATATCATCATATGGTTGGTCTTAGCTTGTAAAGGAAGAGTTCAAGTCTGGTTCTTTTTTTAGAGATTCTTCTAATAGTATTTCATGGAGCTTCAGGATTTTTCCTAATATTTTAATCATCTGATAAATACCCTGAAGTGCTTCCTTTAGTAAGCAGACAGCCTGAAAAGCACTTGTCAGGCAAAACTCTTTGAGTGATTCCAGCTCCTTCCTTATGTAACCACATGCAGAGGTAATGTCTGCTCTAAAGTGAGCCCAGTCCTTGTCACGGGTGGAGTGGGGTTGTGATGGTGGCACCACGTGGGCTGCCGTGGAATTACCGGGCTCACTCATTTTCCCAGGAAATCCACCAGCAGTGAGTTGATTCAGAGCTTCTGAATCCACAGGTTTTTGAAGATCTTGTCAGGTTTCTTCCTTGTGCCACGTTTCTCTTTCAAGCTGAGCAGAGTCATTATAAACCAACATTCTGCCAAGCTGTGTAATGAGGGTTTGCAGTGGAATCCCGCGTGTTTGGCTCCGGGGAAAGAAAGCTGTGTCATGTAAAAAGGCAAGGCTGGAAGAGTGAATCTTTTTAGAACCAATAGTTTTGGAATCTCAAAGCTACCAAGTCTGGAAAAGGACCCTGGAAAAAAGAGAGGAGAAAGATTTTGCTAACTGTTAGTTGCTGTAATGTCCCTGGTGTTTCCCTGCAGTGTGCAGAGGATTCCCCACAGAGATGCTGGAGCAGCAGTGTGTGGTGGTCAGGCTGGTCCTTCGTTGAGGTCTCATCCTGGACACTCCTCCCAGATCACATCTCTTTAGAATTGCTTATAATCTTTTATCAGAGTTCAACAAGTAAAACATCTCAGTGCAAGTGTGGAAATGGCCACCTTTATGCAGAATGCTTGAACCTTTCTTGCTGATCATCCTTTTACCTTCAGTAATTCACAGTCCTCTGACAGGTATTTTATCCTGTGCAGTCTCTGCACCTTTTTTTGTGGAGTCTTCTCCTCACAGCCTGCCTCCCTCTAATCCTAGTGGTATTTTCTCTCAAAATTACTGCTCTGCCACTAAGCACTCTTTTTTTTTTTTATCTGAGCCACACACCAGCTTCTCACTTCCTAATATTTTTGAGTCTGCTGATACCTCAACCTCTTATATTCCTTTACTTCAAATACAATTTTGTGTGAATTCTGAATATAAACTGGAACATTCATTAATGACAACACTCTATCAAAAAGAAAGCAAACCCTTTGCCATACAATTGCTGTGGTGACAGCAAAATGGGTCACTGCACTTTCTAGGGCTGGTTCTGTGTCATGACTCTTGAATGTCTCATATAAAACAAAATTAAACTAGGTATACTTGAAAGAGATGATAAAGTTTACTCTGTAAATGTTCCTACAAAGAAATGCATTGAAGTCTCTTTCTGTTGTTCCAAAATATATTATCTTTTGCTTTAGTTCTTGGTTCAAGAACTAAATTTTGTCTTCTGTTTCAGCAGCAGAAATTCTAGCTTTTTGTCCTAAAGCCCCTCATGTCCAAAACAAAACTTTTTGATGCAGGTTTCTGTAACAAGAGGTTTATAACTGAGTCAGAAATTGCAAGTATATAAACTCTGGACTGAGGTAGCTGTCCTCTTGACAAGGCTGTCTAGAATGTGAGGCCCATGGTGCTGATGCAGTATAATGCTCCCGGTATGTGCTGTAATTAAATGTCCTAAAAGCAACATAAAACATTACAGTTCCTCTTTTAATGGGAACACCCTGGAAATATTGTTATTAGGGACGGCTTCAAATTGACTGTTAAATATGCTTACATTGTAAACATGACAATTGCATCTCATAGCCTTGTCATATTTTATGAAATAATTGTAATAACTTTTTCAGAAAACCATTTGCCAAAGCTCACTGCCCTTTCTACTTGAAGTAGACTACAAGTCTTCTGAAATATTAATAAGAATTGAAGACTTACCTGATTAGTAAAAGTAGTCTTGAAGCCAAGTTGGATCCAAGCACTGTGTGTGTAGAAGGATGTGTACATGTTATACTGAATTCAGAGTTGAGCTTTGAATGGGATTTTCAAGATATCTTAATGGAGTTAAAAGCACTCATGTCACTGGGGCTTTGTTTTTAGCTCTTACTTGAGCTTTCAAAGTCCTTCTGGTGTTGCTGTAGGTCATAGGAAATACTTGTATTTCAATAAGAGAGGAAAATCCAAATGTGATCAAAATTCTGATTTTCAGCATAGATGCACTTCCTTTTCTGTTGGACAAAGCAAAGAGGAGGCAGGCCACAGAAGTGGACTTTTTGCTTAGTGCTGCAAACATACATGTGCTTTAGGAGATTCCCTAGGGGAGCTTGGGGTTTGTGCTGAAAATGAAGGAAATAGCAAAACAATTTTAAAGATGGCAATTAGGCATTTCTGTCTGCTGGTTGAATTTAAGGCTGATAACTGAGGAAACTGAAATGTTCTGTTTCACTCCACAGCTCTTCCCTAACTCCTATTCACTTCTGTTTTGCTGGAGAGCTGATTTCCTTTACATGAGAACATTTCCCAGCTTCACCTCTTGCTTATTGTGGTGATAATTAGAATAGTAATGCTTATTATTTCTTACTTGAAAAGTGGGCTGACATTTAGACTTGAATTTGCTAGAACATAGCTTGCACTAATTCCCAGGTTTCACACGGGATACTTGGAAGTGCAAAACTGTTGTAAATCCCCTCACTAAGGAAATATCCATGTGGTGATGGGGTAAGGAAGTCCATAAGTGTTATTATAAATTACAAGATGTGCTTTTCAGGAAGAAACTATAAACAAAAGCATGTCAGGCAATTGGAGGATGATTTGGTTTCTGTGTGTCTCTCTCTAGGAGTTTTACTTACCTTTAGTAGAATATCTTTATTCCAAGTACATACTGGTATCTTAAATGTCTACCTAAAATATTGTATGTCATTTCAGATTGAATTAAAGAGGGGGAAAAAGGAGGGAGAAAGGGGAGAGGAAAAGGGAAGGAAAAGGGGAATGGGAGGGAGGAGGTTTCATATTAACAGGATAGCATAGAAAATAGATTTCCCCCAAGATATTCTGTCAGTCTGTACATGTGAGTAGAACAAAAAAATAGCAACCAAACCAAAGAAAAAACCCACAGACAGGCAGAGAGGAAAGGGACAAGTTTAATGAGAGAAGAAAAATACAGTTATTGAAAGTGAAAACAGATAGAAGGGAGATCTCCAAAGGATTAAAATATTGCTACTTTCTACTTCCGGGTAAATGCACTATAAATACTTCCTGAGTTTTCCAAACTATTTTTTCCCCAAATTTCCCATAATTCTCCTGAATTTTAAGAGAGAGATGAATCACTTGGTCATTTTCTTCTAACGCAGTCAGTATCCCGACCCAAAACTAAAAGGAGAGAGTAAAATTTTGGAGGGCCAAAATTCCAAGGAGTGATTTTTATTGCCCTGATTAGACTTTGATTTCAGCCTGCTTTCTGCATCACAGCCAAATTCATTCTTCTGAATTTTGATTGCAGTTTGAGTTACCATCATGGGACCAAACTAAGAAGGTTTTGCTCATGCTTAGGAATGTTTTCTTCATCGAGATAGAGAGATGTACAACCCCTCCTTATGATATAAAAGGTCCATAATAGATCTCTAACTATTGAATGATAAACTAACATACCAACAGATTCTGTCACCTTTATTCACAGAGTGATGCTTTAATCTTTAGCTTCACATTTGGGATGGTTTTTGATCCCCTGAATTGTGTGGAACAGCACCTTGTTTCAGCCCTAGCACCACTGATGTCAACAGGACTGCTTTTACTGAAAGACATGCTAAACTACTCAGACACAGCTCCCCGATTTCAGCAAGGCTCTGTATTCATTGCAGGATTATGCAGTAGGTTTGAAGACCACAGGCTCTTAAGAACTTTCTACAGTAGCAGTATTTCAATCCTTAGTCCCCAACACAGCAAGTAAAAGATGAAATTATAAGACCAGAGTAAAAAGATTTAAAGTGGGAAGAAGCACTGTAGAACCACAAGTGAAATTAAGAAAATGTGTACAAGAGATGGTCATAATTATGATTTACTGTTAATTACTACTCTGGGTGCAAGAATCAGTGCTCTTGACTATAGGTAGCCCTTCAGTTCTAAATCACTGTGCTTTCACAAGAAACTGGTGCCTTACATTGCAGAACCCAGCTCCCCTCTCTCACTGCTCAATAATTTGGATTTACAGACTCCTCTCTCACTTGCTGGGTTTGAGGCAAACTCTGGCTAAAAGTATGCCTGCACCTGGGATGTCAAATTTCCCCAAAATGGGAAATCTTTAACAATTTGTCCAGCTGTCTTTCCACCTCTCTTAGTCTTCAGAACACTCCAGCATCTCTTATAAGCACGTTCTCTGTGAAATCACAGAGGCAGTTCATGATTTTTGGATCACAGCTGATCCACGTAGCTTACAAGCTAAGCCCCTGGCTGATCAATCAGATTCCCATGGAAGGACCTTTGAGCCAGGACAGATCCTGAGTAAATTCCATGGCTCTCTGTGCAGGCCAAAGGTCTATCCAATTGTATTCTGCTAGTGATCAGTCAGAGTCTAATAGTGTATCTATTTTATGCTATGTTAATAATACATATTACTATTAGTTAATAAGGCACTTCTTTAAAAAAAAACAAAAAAAAAACAAAAACAAACAAAACAGCCAAGTCCTCAAATCCCTAAGTCATTAGAACACAGCTGGGGAGAGGGACAGAAAGAAATCTCTTCCCTATTAATTTGACATACCAGGAATATTGCTTACTGTTTTTTCTGTTGTCCTAAAGCAAAAACCTAGTGTCCTGCTCACTTCAGGCAATGGTATCTCTTCATTTCACAATGTTTGCCTACAAAGCACCCGATAACAGGCATAAACGTGCTGAAATTTGTGTCTATTTGGATTCCTTACAAAAGTTCAGTGATTTTGGACCCAGATTTGAGGTGATACATCTGACGTTACTGAGTGAGCTCAGGGATACCACGGGCACTGCCTGTGTGCCAGGTGACCACTGCTAAGCAGTGAGTGCAAGCAAGGTGGACACTAAGTTTCAGCTCTCAGGGTTACTCTGCGATAACCGACGGCTTCCACACCTGTGCCGTGACGCCAGCTTTCTTTGCGGAAAATTTTGGCCTCGGAGCAGTAAACAAAGAGGGGGTGGTGCTTTCTGGCTTAGAAAATGCAGAGCCTGTAGGTGAATAGGATTCATTTACTGGGAGAGAGGCATTTGACTGGAACGGAGCTTGGGAACCATAGGCTGGCACTGAGTACACCGAAGATGGCCGGGCCCGCGTGGGAGAGCCAGCACCGGGTGGTAGGAAGGGAGGCAAAGGTAGGGCTTGCTTTGGAGTGGGCAGCTTCAGTGTCTGCTTCATGGCAAGGCTTTCCTTAGGAGGTTGGAAAGTAAATAAAGATGGATCGAGTTGGTAAGGCTGGTGTTTCATAATATCCAAAGCATTGAGACTTTTCTTAGGTTTTCTTTTTGTGTTCTTGGTGGCAGCAGCGGGCTTGGAGGGCGCCTTGGTAGCAGCAGGAGGGTAAGATGGGCAGTGGATGGGATTGTAAGCAACAGGCGGAGGTGCTCGGACATTGGATGAGTATTTCCAAGAGGCTGGCAAAGATGGAGTTGGAGATGAGGCTCGTGCCATGTTTGCCTGCACAGTCTCTGAATCCACCACGTACTTCTCCATCCGGGAGTGCCTCCGGGCAAACAGCTGCGCTCCCTTCCCGCTCATGGCCGGCGGCATCTCGAAGGGAGGCTTCGTTTCCCCAGCGCTTGGTGTGACTGGGCTGGGCTTGGGGGCGTAGTTTGGACTCGCCAGGCTTGCCTGAGGCCCTTTGAAGGGACCAGATAGGTTGAGAGTACTTGGGGGATGGGTGGGAGAATGAGGATACTGGGGAGATTTTGGTGGTGCAGGGTAGGCTGCCTGAGGTGAGGCTGGTGCTGGGAAAGAAGGAGCCTTGTTAGAAGCAGCAGCTGAAGGTGACCAAACTGGAGAAACTGGAGCACCAGCAGAAGGGGAGACCTTGAGTGAAGGCTTTGGAGCAACAGGAGGAGGAGCCTTTTGTTTGGATGCTTGAGTCTGCATGAAATTGCAAGCTTCTGCTCCCAAACTGAGGTAGTCTTCTTCAGGTCCTGACTCAAAACCAGCCCCAGTACCTTTTTTGCCCTCTGAATTGTGTACAAGGGACAAGAGGGCAGGGTTAGGACTGACTTTGGGCGCATCTTTGAAATTGAACATAGGTTTTGAAGTGCTTCTTCTCTTTGCCTCTTGCAGTATCCCAGTTCTTTTGGCTGGCACGGCAATCCTTTCATCCCTGGATGCAATGCGTTCCGTGAGCTCCGTGGGTGCCCACGCGCCTGGGGCAGCCTTGCTGGCCACGGGAGCTGAGACGGGTCTGTAGAACGGCTCAGCTGGTGGGCTGACAGAGCAGTAAAGAGGTGGTGCTGGTGCATCTGAAAGGGGACTAGTGACATTTCTTACAGGTGAAAATGGTGCAGCTGCTCGGTTTTGAACCCCAGAAGGGAAGGGTTTAGCTGTTACGTTCAGAGATGCTGCTTTTTGGGCTCCAGGGGGTGGAAAAGAGAGGTTTGTGCCTGGTGCTAAGCCAAAGCCATTTTGTTGTACCATTTTGCTGTGATTCTGGCTCACTCCTGTGTAACTTTTGCTCACACAGGTCTGCTGCCTTGATGTTTCCTCCTCTTTTGACTGGTAGACTGAAGAGCTTACTTTCTGGAAGTTCTCTGTCACGGTGGTTTCCCTGCCTTCCTCTGTCTGCACCGTGCTTGCCTTCATCTCCTCTTGCTCTGCTGTAATCTGATCCATCCTCTGCCGTCTCCTGGCAAACATGAGGGCCCCTTTTCCTGTGCTGTCTGCGAGCGTCTGCATCTCCTCTCCACTTTTTGTCTTCTTCTCAACCTCCAGTAGACCACTGTCCCAGTCAAAGGTCACAATCTTACCGTCCTTGTCAATGTCAGAGAAGAAATCTTCATCTATTTCTGACTCACTGGTTGCAAGAAAACTCACTTCAAAAGTGTTTTCTTTGTCACCTTCTTCACCTTCTCCCTCCTCACCCTCGTCTTCGTCCCGCTCTAACTCCCCAGTCCCGTAGCTCACTAAAGTGTATTTCCTCGCCCTTTGGCGACGCTTCTTGAACATCAACACTCCCTTGGAATTGGGGTTGGGAGCTGCTGTCAGCAGCAGTGCAATGCTTTTACATTTAGATTTGGCTTCTTTGACCTGCTTCTCTGACAGGCTCTCACTTCGTCGGAGCCCTATGGAAGGAATCAAAGTACACATTTATTTACATGCAGCCCACAAAATTACAAGGGCACTATTTACCTATACTGAAATGGATCCACTCTCCCCTTTTCCCATGCTAAAACATTGCATGGAAAGTTCATCACACTTCAGCTTTTCTCACAGTACCAGCTGTGTTGTAAATTCCATACCCAGCATTCCTTAGAGTCACACCCATGCAAGTTCAAGGGCTACATCACTTTCTGTAGGACTCTCTCAGTTCAACAAGAACATTGTACATATCTTTATTTCTGGCATTCTTGATTTCCATTTCCACAGGTAATCTCAGCAGCAACAGGCAGGTGATATTTCTCATTTATTCAGTTTCTGTGGTCTGGTATTTACCAAGTGTTTGACCACAGTTCTTCCAGCAGCCACTCCCAGCCAGACAGGCCTATGACTGGTTAATATCTGGGACCAAATGAAACTGAGAAATATTCTGTCTGACACTGGTAGCAGCTTTTGCCATTGAGGTGTTTATTTTACTCCTATAAAGTACAAAATGTGTATAGTTGCTGTAATATGCTTCTATGTATTGGCTATTTTAAAGCAATTATACATCCAAAAAGGCATACACAGAAAATATGAGCATCAACTTTAAATCCCTTGGAAGATGTGGGAATTTGGCCATGGTACTCAATGAAAGCAGCTTTCAGTCTTTTAACAAGCATTACTTGCCTGAAATACAATCCAAAGAATACATTCTGTAGGATATTACAGCTCCAGAATATTTGTTTTGAAAATGTGGCAAGAGTGAATACACAACTGACTTCTCAAGTGCATTGACAAACATATATCAGTGGCACATATTTCTTAGAGCATAAATTACTGGTTTTCATCAAGTCATGTGGAAGAGGAGCAGATGCAGCTGTAGAGCTGCTTCCTTGTTATGGAACACGGAACATGTGCCTCCTGGGGCAGTGCTGGTCAGGTGGTGTTCCTGTTCCTCTCCCCTCCTTGTACTCTACCACTGCAGCTCATGACTGACAACCTCAATAGCTTCTACCTTCAAAAAAAAAAAAATCTGGAATTTAAAGCTGTTCCTTTTGAAATCAGTGGTTCCTTCCACTTCATTTCAAGAGGAAAGAGTGTGCCTCTGATACAAGCAAATAGAGCAGTACATTATTTAGAATCTTTTCCTAACATAAATAAAGCAAACTTATTAAAGAAAGTCATGTAGTGATGTGTTGTCTGCTCATGATCCTTTTGGCTGTGTCACTAGATGGAGTCTGGTACTTCTCCTATTAAAGACAACTGGAGTTTTGCCATTATACTGGATGACAGCACAACTAGACCAATGGTTCTTACAAGAATTATGAGAAAGAGCCCGGCACCCAAACCAGCAATTTGTAATATTTAATTGTGGGAGAGTAAAATCACAAAATCCTCAACTCAGTCCTGTGACAATCCAAATGCTTGCAATAGTCACTGAAGACATTTTCCAAAAGTGTGGGCTGCAGTGGTGGAGTCATCTGATTATTATTTACAGAGGAAATTCCTGCTAAAGAGATCAAGTGCCTATAATAAATGTCCTTCTCCAGTTCAGTCTTAAGTGCTGCATTGTAATTTCTATTTTTGCAGAAAACATGCATAGTATTTGCTGCACAGAGTATTCCCTATGCTCAGCAATTTGCTTGTTCTAGTGTGTAGAAAGGATAATACTAATACTAAGAATAAGAATAAAATGCTGCAAAAGTTTTATAGATTTAATCAGTGTTTCCTAAGGATAATGACCTGCCACTAGGCTAGAAGAGACCGAGGTCATCATATTTGACAGAGGAAAAGGACAGGATCTGTATTCTATTTGAAAAAAAGCTTATCATGTAGTTCATTCTTTGTACCTTTGCCTTTTCAGGCAGCTCTGCAAGTGATTCAGGCACAGTCCCACAGTTGGGTCTGACTTCACAGCCAAAATGTGAAGCATGTGCACTTTTCTTTTATACTTCATTTAATATGCCCAAAATATGTGGGTTGCATACAGACACTTATGCCTAAGTAACTGCTTAATCCACTTGCCAATAAGACACAAATGGTTAGCATGCTAAAAATATGCTTGCAGAGGAATTAGCAGTGGGTTAGCAGAGGAGTTCCAACACTGCTTGTTGCTACAGTATATCACTGCACACATTCAAGCACCTTTGACATACTGCTACTAAATCCCCAGACAGGATTCTTCACATTGTTGGGAAGCAGCAAGCAGCCAATAGAGAGGTCCCAGATTAATAAAATAATACATAGATACATAAATAGGTTAATTAATAAATAATACACATGCACAATTAATATTGGCTCCAGCAGCAAGTTTACTTCCATGTAAACTTCTTGGGACACATTTTGAAGCTGACCTCTGGGCATGGGAGGCAGAAGAAATAGCATGTTCACTTTACAGTCTGGAGAAGGCTGACAAAACCAAAAGGATCATGTAACAGTTATACACATGCTCGTGTCTGTCAAAATCTCTTCTGCAGGCAGCATGAAGCTTTTCTGCTGGCCCTTTTTGTTAACTTGTGGGAGCAGTGGCATGGCTTTGATTTTAGGTGATGCAAATGACAACACAAAGCTTTTGCTGAAAAAGGGCAAATCCCCAGGATTCACTTAGACATGTGCAAGCAACTTGCTCTTTCTGTTAATATTCTGCAGAATGCCTCTGACAATTAGAAGAATTAGAATTAGAAGAATCTACAGATAAGAAGACCAGCAGAGTTCAGCCCTTTCTGGAGATGTAAGTATTTTTAGTTGGAAAAAGTCAGGAGTTAATTTCAAAGTGGAAGTCTAGTAAGTACAGTTATTCAGCACAGTTAAGGCATGGGTATACTCTTGGCTCATCACCAGGAGCATTGTATTACTCTGAAAATACATATAAAACAAGAACAGAAACATTGTTTAAAAGAAAAAAAAGAGAGGCAAAGTTAGCAAACTGCAGAAAAAATCTTTAAACATTTTTTTCTAACGCCTTCTAAATCCTGAAATTATATCTAAAATGACAAAAGATGCCTTCAGGCAGTGCAGATGATTAGATGGGACATACTTACTTGCGTGCCTTGCCCTGTGCTTGAGAGGTCTGTGATCCTTTTCCGAGTGCTTGTTGTCTTCTCCCTGCTCTGTGCCTTCTGATGGGATTGCAAAGGAGAGGAGGGAAGGAGGTGCTTCTGACTGCCCTCCTTCTACTTGAGAATCAACACACCCCCTTTCAGACAGAGATCCGGGTGCTTCCTTCTCCCTGTCTGAGCAGTCCAAGATCACCTCCACCCTGGGGATAGATGGAGCTGCACCTTGGATCCTCTTGACCTCTTTGCTGCTGGAAAACTGGACTACTTTGTTTGACCATTGGACGTTGCCCTCTTTCACGCCCAGCGGAATTGCGATGGCAGGGCTGGTCCCGTCGTGTTGTACACTGCCTCCTCTTCCTGAAGGAGGGCCTTTTTCTGCCCCCAGGAGAGTCACAGCAGGAGCATTGGTGCCTCTGTGTGTGTCATTGGAGAGGGACAACTGCAGCTCAACCATAGTGCCTGGCCTGCTTTCTTCTGCCTTCCCTCTGAGAGCAGCCTCGTCTGCCACAAGCACTTTGGAGGTGCCTATCACTTTAGGAGCAATTCTGTGGCTTGGTGTGAGCTCTTGTCTTGGTTCAGAAAAGTGTATGTTGCTTTCTTCTGCTCCCTGGTGAGTCCCAGTGTATATCTCCGTGATGCATAAATCTCCATGGGGTATCCCTTCTGCTGTGTTAATTTGCAGTGTGGTGTTCTCCCTGTAGTCCTCATTTTTTATGTTCTCGGGCTTTCCATTTGCTCTCTCAGCACTCAAGGTTTCATTTATTCCACTGGAGGATCTGCACATACATAAACAAGTAATTCAAGAAATTAAACTGCTGTAAGCACAGCCATTGCAAGTACAGTTACAAATGCAATTTGTGTGTAGTATTTCACCCCTTATATTAACTGTAGTACCTCCTAGCAGGTCTGTTTAAATAAGGAGAAGTTTCCCAGAACGTAGAGGTCTTAAATTGAGGCATCTTTGTATGTTTCAAAATTCTTCAGCTTTACAGTTCAGTTAGAGGGAAATTACACAACAGTGTTAGAACTGTGACCCTCCTCCCATCCTCCTGCAGTGTGGAATTGTATAATTCCTAGCATCAGTATGCTTTCACAGACACATTTTTGTTGTACGGTTTCCAAACTTCTGGGACAATACTCCTTCATATTTCACTTGTCTGTGAGAAAATTAACTTTGCGTGACACCAGGATGGAGGTTAATTTTTGGCTGTGTGGCCACTACTGCAACTGTGTTAGGCACCATCCTCACATGGAGTTCCTGTTCCAAATGGTTCTCTCTCTAAGGAGTACAGAAGTGCTGGATGAGGATCAGAGGGAGGGGAGTGAATACTTAAAATACGCATTCAAAGAATTCCTCTGAGGATCATCATCCATGTATATCATGGATCAATTAAAATATTCTGGGCCTATTCCAGTGATCCAGCATAAAAGGGTAGTGAACCTATACAATATTTCCTAGTTATTTTAAAATACATATTTCTAACTGGAAAATATTATTTTCACTTCCTGAAGCCTACTGTATATCTCAGTATAGCTCCTTTTCCTAGGCTACTTATTCCCTTGGCCCCATTAGGCTGTTTTACTGGTGTTACTCTTTAACTCCTTCTTTCAGTGCTCTGGACAATGCTGACTGCTATTAATTTGAGAAGAAACCTCTGTACTGCAAGAGAAGACTTATAAAGACTTTCTGTTGTCTAGAAGGTGGCAAAACACTTTTTCAAATATGGGAAGCAGTAAGTACCCTCAGTAAAGATTTATTATTAAGTGTGATGGAGATTTTCAAAATCAAAAATGAGTCTCAGGTATTCTGAAACTTTGGAACCTCCTAAAAAGCAAGGCTGGAGGAAGCAACAGAAGAAATAAATCTCTCAGTGCACTGAAGAAACTCCAATATGACTTGCTTTTCTAGCCATGCAGCACACTCTTTGTGGCAGTCTGGGTCTGCCTCAAATAGCACAAAATGTGTAACATCCATTTCACCACTTATGGAGCTACATAAAGGTCAAACAGAATTTGATTTGATTTAGGGAGCTCCTTGGGAGTGCTGCTGGATCCCATTGCATTATGCCGTTTGGATGATCAATTGTACTGCTCTGAAGCACAGATAAATTACAGAAATCTGTAAACATTTCCTTCTAAGATATGGACTGGGGGCTGGGCCAGCTAAATGTTAGCCTTTATTGGTAGCTGAGTGATTGTGTGTATGTGTGAGAGGGAAAGATTTCCACCTTAAAAGGCCCTTGCTACGTATGGATATACTTCTACTCTATATAGACATAAACTTCTATCCTCTGTCAAGAGGCAGAATACTGGCTCTGGCCTCTTTTTTGTAATTTAAGATTCTGTTTTGTCAAATTACTACTTTTGTTTCAGGCCTTTCCAGCTCACTGCAGGAACAACAGTCCTGGTGTAATTCCAGGAAGGAAGCAGAACTCCTGGAGTTAGTACGGCAGGGTTTGTCTCAGACTGGTGTTTTCCTCCCTGCATGGTACATTTCATATCGGTGCGCGCTGGGCACACTCCCTTCTTCCCCCTAGAAATGTTCTTCCCCGGCTCAGCAGCAGCCCAGGAGCTGCTCACACCGATGTGCAAAGGGCAGGCTGCTGTTCCAGTGTGTGTCCCAGAGCTCTCTCCGTGTTTTCCCGGATGCATCTGCTCAGCATTTGTCGGGAAGGTCAGGAGATGCTCCCCCACATGGCATGCGGAGAGTGTCCGCCCTTGCAGGGTGTCGCTTTCCTCTGATCCTGCAGACCCAGTGTTTTCTGGGGCTCTCCTGCTCAGGAACTGGCTGTGGTGTACAGGGAGATGGGAAAGCTTTTTGTGGACATCAAAGGCCAAGTAGCATTCTTTAAAGCTACTTTTAAAGCCTAATTTTCCTTCCAATAAGATTAGTGAGAGCCAAATTAGACCAACAATTAATGCCTGTGAAAATCTCACCCTTCATGCAAATGGTTCAGGAACAGCCAAAATCTTCCCAATGGAAAATATTCTTCCCTTTCAACAAAAGGTACTTAGTTGTAAAAATCACCATTGGAATACCACTGTAATTATTCTTGACTTGAGACTTGCAGCTTTTTCTTGAGGTGGCTACTAACAAGTGGCTACTCAGGAAAGGAAGGATTTGCTTCTCATTGCTCTCAGAGGATGCTAAAACGCTTCCTGAATAATCCTTCTGGTGATAGTGCTGAGAGGGATAGTGACCACAAACAAGGTGGGAGGGAAAGAAAAGTGTCTCAGTCTGCTCTCACATACCTGGGAAGGCACTGACAACAGGGGCTGGGATTTGGGAGACAAGCTGATGAGAGGAAATTCAGAGATTCTCCCAGTGAATTCCTTTAGAACACTTTAGTCACTTGCAGAGTGTTGACCAACTGCAATTTCCATAATATTTCTACCAGACATGGTTTCATTCTATGGAACGCTGAGTTATGTGGTCTAGGCAGTGTTTTGGTTCTGATTTTCAGGACATGCCTAGCTGTTCACCATAGATTTGAGCAGGGGCAAGAGAGAGTCCCTTTCAACTAGAGTGTCCTGTGGCCTTCAGACAACTGAAATATCAGTTATAGAACAGCAACAGGCAGGAGTCAAAGCATGTGGAGCTATTTCTGTGGCTGTGAAGACAAGTGGTCAGCCACAAATATCATTTTTACCAGTGCAGTTCCATCAGACACATTGTGAATTAAAAACATAAGAATGGAGGTATCACATGAGGAATACACAGTTGGTAACCCTGAAGTCCTTACAAGGAGTATGGAAGTTTCAAGTCTTTCCTTTCTCTTCTTACTCCGAGTAGAAGACAATTCAGAGTTTGTCTTGTCTGGGGGGAATGTGCTTGCAGTAGGTGGACAGGCATTGGAATAGACTGATGTGCAGTGAGCAGATTTGTGAATTTACATGAAGTTTCTCGACTCTAAGAAACTCAAAGCATTTTCAAAGAAAATCAGATTCCACTCTCACTATTTTATAAATGCAGAAGCTCAG
The DNA here is from genome assembly GCA_013399695.1 of Formicarius rufipectus. NCBI lineage: Eukaryota > Metazoa > Chordata > Aves > Passeriformes > Formicariidae > Formicarius > Formicarius rufipectus. Next base: position 302,424 of record VXAU01005648.1, read on the forward strand.
ACTCAGAGAGCTGTAAGTGACTTGCCCCACCTCATCTAGGGAGGTGATAACAGCTACAGAAATAGAACTCCTGACTTCCAGGCCCTCTCCCCCTCCTGACGCATTTTGCCACCCAAGGAGACCATTTGCCATGTCATCATGAAGGCATATCTATGTTAACACACTTTCTCCGTCTATACAGCCTTTGCTTTTTGTAAGCCTCACTTCCCTATCTGTGGGGAATAACAACACTTCACTGCTTCAAAGGGATGGGGAGAATAACTGAGCTGAAGGCTCTGCAGTTTGCAAGTATGAAGAATACTTATATTTGGAGACTGTATCCTTCATTCCGTGCCCAAGCACTGCTGTTCAAATCAGGCACATTCATTGCTTCAGCTCAAATAACTCTATCTTCCCACGTTTCCCATACAGAGTCACAGACTGGCAGAAGCTCCCAGTCTAAGTCTGCACCATGAGTGCTCCCAAAGCCATCCTTCTCCTGCTGCCTCCCTGAATGGCACCAGAGCATTCTGAGCGTTCCTGTACCTCTTGATGAGCATCTGCAGGGCGTCAGTCAGGCTCTCCATCAGAACAATGACTTCAGCATAGGTTAGGTCTCCACAGGGCTTGCCATTGATAGACACCACCTCATCCCCCTCACACAGCCCAGCCTTGGCTGCTTTGCTTTTGCTGCGAACCTGCAGTGAGGCAAACACAAAGTCCACATTGCATCATGAGTGTTCATTTGAAAACAGCAGCAACCATGTCTTCAACTTGCTTTTGTCTGTACCAAAGAATAATGATAATGAACAGATTTCTGGTAACACAAATTAATAACTTGGCCCAGTTCTGACCAATAACAAGTACAAAACCTTCTGCTTTACTGAACTTGGGAGCTAGATGTCAAACAGGCTGGATTTATTATTTTGAAACCAGGAGACATGAAAGTTTTAGACAATAATCAGTTGATCACTGTTTAGAAGAAATGCCAAAAATGTCCTTAGTTTCTCTGAAAGTAAAAGACTACTAGAGCTGAAATCTACACCAAGATTTAAGAAGAGTGTATAAATTCAGGCTTCTCTGGGCAGAATGTCAAAATCTGCATGCTGTTAGAGCTGTAGGTATAGGGACTCTCGCTATACTGGACATTTTTTCCTTAGATGCCCAGCTGTAGGTTTAGTTGCCAAACTATAAACATCTGAATCCCTGGAGATCCTAAATCCATGTTTAGTCATCTGAGTAAGTGCCCTGATTTATGGTTTAACCTCCCCTGTTAAGTTCTCATTCAAGAATCTTATGCAGCTGAGTTTTTGCTGGTTGACTCCCTTTTCCAGTGGCAACATATTATAACTTATCATAGTCTTTGTATAACAAAACCTAGACAGCTTTAACACCACTCAAGGTATGCTGTACAGTGGACTGCTATTTTTAAAGTACATATTTGGCAAAGAGTGTGTTATATTAACCAGGATGTTTGCAGGAGTCTATTTTAGAATGACACATACACAAAAAAGGGCTGTCCTTGGGTTCTTTGATCTCAATCGTCTACCTATTGGTGTGACTACTTCAGCCTAATATCCTATTCAGTCGGTGATTATGTGTGTTGTCTTTACTAATTCTCACAGCATTTTCTTGGACACTTTTTAACAAGTAGCATAGTTATACTCTTCATATTACATTTCACAACAGCAGAGACAGTTCCCGCCAAATCTAGGGAAATTACTCCTGATATACGCCAGATTTGTGGGTGCAGCTGCCCCACAGACTCATGGAATTATCCCAAATACATTATTAAGCCACTGGGCTGGTACCTAAGACACATTTCTGGAAGGAATTTTGAAAAGTTTCTCGGAGTCAGGATGATACGTGGGATAAAGAGTGAGAATGTACATTTTTCAGTGGCAGGGCCACCTCACATATCTTTGCTGCTTCAATTTGCACATACCCATAGATCATGTTCTGGCTTCTGGAGCAGGGAAGGACCAGGAGCCTGGTGCATACAGAAGCCAGTTCCCACCTTGCAGAGCTAACATTTACAAATATGGAGTGGTATGCTGCTCTGTTTAGCTCTCCTTGGAGAAGAGCATAAACTTCCTTGTGCTTTGGGAAGAAATGAGCGTTTGGACAGTGTTTAGAGTGTTTTGCTTCATGTATGAGCTAGGACTTGTGTTGAGGTGCAGTTGCTGGGTTTTTTTGTATAGGAGGGTATGCTATTAAAATTTCACAAGACATCCTAGGCTTGAATGTAAATATTTAATGTAGATGCCATGAAGAATTTTGAGTGATGTGTAAACAGCCATTGTAGCAACATATGAACTCTGAAACAGCATAATATGATACCCAGATTGCGAGAAGAAAAATTATTTCTGTTTCTTTATTAAGTGTTTGAGAATTTGGGGTCAGCTCTGTCATAGGTCACCACTGAAGCTGTTTCAAGAGGGAAAATGTCACCTATTCCATAACTTCAGCGATTCATGTCAAAATGCAAAAGTACAAATCACAATATTAGCAGCTCTACATGAATTTCTAGGGAGCTCGACCAGTTACATGATTTTTTTAACAAACTCCTTGATACCATTCAAAAAAAACAAAACAGACAAGGGCAATGAATTGGCTTGTAAAGTTCTTGAAAGGGCCTCTCAGTCCATTTTATACTATCCTATTTATTTATTTATTTATTTAATTTGTTGTTGTTGTTGTTGTTGTTGTTGTTGATGTTTCTGTTGGGAGAATAAAAGAGAGGAGACAGCAATGACAAAAACATGGGCAAGGGCAGATTGTGTGATGAATTATAGCAGGGTGCTGCTAGGGTAGAATATCCCATCATCATTTCTCTTATTTTAGCCTCAGCATACCACCAGCTTACTCAACAATACATAGCCTGCCTTGCCAGGCAAGCTGTCATTGTTTCTGGCTTTGTTTGTTTGTCTTTACTGGAAGTCCACAAAAATGAGCAAATAATGTACACATGTAACCCAAAACTTCTCAGATTTCTGGGAAAATTTTTTAATAAATAAATAAATCCCAAGAACATCTCCAGAATATTCCTGGTAAAACGTGTTCAGTGGACACTTTTGTCTCAAAGGAAGTTTTGGTAGAAAGACTTTGGGGACCTCACTGGGAAACAGAAGTTGCTTTTGTTAGCAGAAATACAACTTGGTCACAGAGGGAACAGTAAGACACTTCTATCCAGTTCTTAGGAGTTTAAAGCAAGGCACATTTAGTTGTTAAGCAGAAGAGGTTCCTCCAAAACCCTTGCCTCATAGTGCAGCCCTGGCTGCTCAGGTACTTGTTTTTTCCTATGTACTTTGAGCTGGAGTTTCCTTTAGGATGAAAAAGTGTGAGTTTTTTCCCCATATGGTCTCTCACTACTAGAAAAAGACGTTTGTAAAGATTGTCTTAGCTTTTCAACGCCTGCAATTCCAGTAAAACAGCAAAACTGGGCACTGTTAGTGCTGAACCTGTCAAGACACAGCTGCTCCTGGGGCACAATGAAGAGCTTCACCCCACTGTCCCTTGGTGCTGCCTGTATTGCTTTCCTGCTCCCTCCCCAGTCAGGGCTCCTCATTCTTCCATTTACCTGAAGTATGTCATTTCTTTTTATTCCCAGATAACTGCTGTATCTGGAATTTCCCACTGTCAGAAGTGCCCTTTCCTGATTAAAATGTCAAGTGCTGAGCTATTCCTCATCTGCACAGAAAGTGGAAAAGCTCTTTTGTGAAGAACTGAGCCTGGCTGCTCGCTGTTATCACAGCACTACAGAGGACCCAGGACCCCCTGGCAGCAGTTCACAAGCAGCAGGGATTGGGGGCAGTCCAAAGGCTCCTCAGGAGGCTCTGAAAAACTTGGGCTGAAGCTGTGAGGGAGCAAGAACTGTGTGCTGAGATGCCCTGGTGAGAGATCACATCCCAAAGACACAGGTACATGGAGGGGAAAGTGTGGAACAGTAACTACTGTGGGTTGGTGGTAGCTGTGGGATGCTGCTGGGGCTGGAGCAGCCATGGGTGCCTGCAGCACGTGGCAATTCCAGCCAGTGGATGGGGTAAATTGAGGGATACATCCGTGGCTCTGCTCATGCTTATGTGGGGCAAAGGAGGGTTTTTTAGAGAAAGCTGATGGGAGTGCACAGCTACTCATGCTGTGGATGTTTTAGTGCTTTTAATTTTTAATCTGGTTTCCTTCTATCACCTGGAGACGCCTTGCCAGGTAATTGAATCTCCTCCTTTGATTTAATCCGGAAGCAGTTTAGTTTGTGCAAACCCAAAACTTCCATGCTGTGAAACAACATATGGTCTGTCAGGATAACAGGGAAGTTTGCTTCAAAAAATGTAGTCCTGATGAAGTTAAAAAGCTGGGGTAGATGCACCTGTCACTTGTTGTGGCTGCAAGTGGATGCACAGACAGCAACTGGGGCTCAGCTTACCAGCTGATGATCTTGGGTGTGTGTCTGAGCCCTATAATAAGCAGAGCAGAGGGTTGAGGTATGTTGAACCTGGTAACAAGGTCAATGAGCTGAAGTTTAAAGTAGGGGAGATGGACTTGAGGACACTCTGCAGTCCTGGTTCTCTAATTGCTCAATGAAAAATTATTACAATATATTCATCATCTTGATTTTGCCAGTGACTTTTGGGAAGGATGATATCTATCTTAACTTTATTCTGGAGTTCATTCTGGAGCTAGAGGTGCACACCTGTATCCGGGATGTGTGTCTACGTGCTGTGCTTCAGATGGAGCCTGGCTGAGCAACCAGTCTCAGAAAATGAACTATCTGAGCATAAACACAATCCATTTAAAATTGTTATCTATTTATGTAAGACTTCTGTGGCTTTAAAAATATGCATAGACTTGCTGGCAGCTTTGAAACAACAGAAGACAAAATATTGCCACTGGATGTAGTGGAAATGCACTTCCCTGCCATGTCAGGCCACTTGCTCACACAGACAGAGCAGTTTCTTTCATTGAGGGGTCACCTCTGGAAGAGCCTATTCAGTTGAATATCCTGTCTGGATCCTGAAGCCTCATCTGGACTTCTATTGGCCTCAGGGCTCAGAGCTGGTTTCAGTGACCCTTATTTACATGTGTGTGTCCCCCGTGTTGGTTTTGGGTGGCCTCGTGTTTTGTTATGATGAAACACGCTGCCCAAAATAGCAGGGCTTAGCAACCAAAGGGGGCTCGTGTAGATCAGTTGTCCACCTTCATTATTGTTTACTACTTTAGTTGGGTCAATTGCAAGCTTTACTAGCAGTGGCTTTGTGTTTTCTTTTAAACTGATGACCAAACATCAGTAGCAAAGGGTGAAGGGTGCTTACAAGGATATGTCCTTTGACAGCTGCTGCGCCCCTGTTGAATACTGATTTCCTATTTAAAATCACCTTCTCCAATCCAACAGCAGGCCAGCTTTTAAAGCAGTAATTTTTACTTTTAATTTGAATTTGCAGTAGCAAACTCTGTTAGACATTTATATTAAATAGATCCTTTTGAAATAAAATAATTATCAAACTTAGTCAGAGCTCTTACTCTGTATAATCACTCCAGTCTCATAATGAACTAATAAGGTGGTGGTGTTTAAATGAGCCTTGTGTTGAGGTCTTTTAAATTTCTGCCCACACCAGTGGTGACTTATTTTGGGTTTAGTAAAAAAAATTATCAGTCCAGGCCTTCCCATTATATGGAAATAGTGTATTATTCTTGCATTCTATAGGCAAATTCTATCTACGTGCCAATTTACATGAGTTTCGATATGTAACAATAAGATTTTAGTATCTCTCTTCAGGGATTGTGTCACTGTCACCACTGAAGTTTTTTTAATATGAGGAGTTTTCTAAAGGCTTTTCTTTCCCTTTTCTGTCCAGAGGTGCTCCTTTACACTTGTTTGAGGTGGAAACTTGCAGTTCAGTGGTAAGCACAGTTGAAGTTTCTCACTTGGTGTCAGTACAGTGTTTCACAAGTGTCAGTTTTGCCTGTTTGTGTTGAGAATTGTTTCTGGGTAGAGGAGAACATTGTCAATGAAATGGTTGTTGGAAGGGGTAAGGGTGGGTTAGTTATAAAGGAATTCTTTTACTGTTGGGAAAAATACAGGTGTGAGCATAGAACAGGATGTCTGGTTTCTTATTTACAAGTCTTCTATTATCAGAGATATAAAATGGGATGAAAGCAGAGATAACAGGTTATGCAGGAAAGTGGGAGTGGGGAGACACTGCCTCTTCCTTTGTAGTTCACACCAATATGAAAGTAACAAGTGTTTGATGCATTCTTTTCATCAGTAATATTTTCCCTAAAAGAAACAACTTGCAATTATTTAATACGCTGAATACACTTCTGGTGTTCCTAAATCTGTTTTTCAGAATACAGTCAGATAACTTTACAAAAAAAAGGTTTAATTAAGTTAAAAATCCAAGTTAAATGGATTTAAAACCCCACAAACCTAAATCCTCAAAAAAAGGCACCTAATCTCTTCTGTCATAAGCTCTACAGCAAACTAAGTGGCCAGTAAGTGTATTTAAATATATTTAACAGTTATCTGTCCCTCTAATGAAATGAACAATGTACAGTGTACAGTGCTTTGTTATAAGCAGGAAGCAGAAACACTAAGCTGTACAATTGTTAGTGTATTAGTCATTTTACTTGTATGAAATTAGGGAATTAAAAATGAAGTTACAAATTAACTGAATTTAGCCATAGTTTATAAATGGGGCTCTTGGGCCTTGTTTTACAAGGTTTATGCATGCAGGAGACCTTCAGACTAAAATCTTTTTAACTTCAGTTAGGTAAACTTTTTGGGTTTTAGAGAATTTAATTTAGATAATTTGAGCCTAGCTTATAATGTGATTGGGTTTTTTAGGGATCTCTGTTGATCCATTAAATAGCTCAGTGGTAAACACTGCTCTTGCTAAATCAAAAGGGGTGATGAAGGGACAAACTTTCATCCCTTTGTTTTGTGTTTGTGGTTTTTTTCATTCAGGTTTACAGGAGAACATCCAAATTTATTTCCATCTTAACACTTTCTTCCCTATCCCCAACCTTTGCCATTACAAATTACAGTGTGGGATGTATAAATACCAAGTCTTAAGAAACAAATTACTTCTTCCTCCTTTGCATGGGATATTGTAAAATCATCCAAAAACTCAGATATGAATTCTGTGTTCTCTGGCTGTGTGGCCATCTATTAAAAAATACAGTCAGTGGCACAGCCTTTTTGTGGATCGAAATGGCTCCAATATTTGCCTACCATCTCTAAACTAGCCAATATTTAAAATTGTATTTCTAGTTTTAAATGTCTGTGTTTTGTCAACTCTATCTGAAAACAAACAGCGAGCTTTCAGCTTTAAATCAACACCTCTGGAAACAAAGATAGGGCCTGACAATCAGCCTGGAGATCTCCTTTTTGTAGAAGGAATCAAGGCCTTTGGTGGAATAACTGTACTTAAGATGCTTTGACCTGCATCTTAATTGAAGCTAAGACGACTGCAACTTGTAGGCTGTATGCATAAATTAATGAGGGACCTTTGTGTTCTTAATTTTCACTTTTATACGTATATAAAGAAAAAGTAGATGTCAGGAGACAGAAAGAGATGAGCAGAAGGAAAGTCATCAGATCTTCAGAAAGGCAATTTGAGCCACTTGCAAATTTTACTGAGTAATGGTAGCATAGTTTAGGAATTCCTTGAGAGGTTTCCAATACCATATAACCAGAACTCCTGTCTGGGCTTTGCATCCACATACATTCATTGGAAATACCAGCTTCTGGTCTAAATTGAAGGCATTTTTGGCAGGACGTGGCTCAAGCTTAAGGAATAAATTGTAGGCATGATGGGTGAAATACTATTGAGAAAAGTGTCATTGACTGGAGTTGGAGTGGGATGGCTTACCTTTGTCTCTGTATTCTGTACACAGATTCCATGGTGGCAGTGTACATTTTGCTCTTACAAAGGGCCTCTTTAGTGCTGGTATACCAATTCTAGTCTGTTTTCATTAGCATGCCTACACTTGGGCATGAGTCTGCTGCATGATGTGGTTCAAGCTGTGCTGCCTAGAGGTGACACTGTGTCGAGCTGATTCCAGTTGCCAGCCTCTCTATCCTGAATTTCTCCAACAGATAAGCTAGTTTCCTTCAGAATCAGTCAGAATAAAAACCACAATGTCAAACCTTCAGAAAGGGCAAAATCACCAGGAGTGAGAGATCCAACCCCTCCCAGCTCCCCGCAATGGATGGGAATGCAATGAGAAGCCTTGCCCCAGAGCATGTCAGATGCTAAAGCTCAAGTGCTGTGACTTCAGCTACTCTAAATATAGACAGAATAAATACAGATGGTATGAGTGTTGTAAAATCCAGTTTGCTATATTTTACCTGAAAGTCTCTGTGTCCCCTTCTTTGGGGAGTTTATGTAGGATTTACACAGTAAGACTAGTGAGAACATGCAAATATCTGCTAATTAACTAGGTTAAACAAAGATGCTTCCAAGTTATCCCCCAAATACTCTTCCTGAGATGAAGCTTTGAATAATGAAGTATTTTTGGCATGTAAGGTAAGCACAGAATACTTCCTGTCACCAAATGCTTCCCAAGTAGCAGGATAATGATACTGGGAATTGGGCAGTTCAGTGCACTCTTGTCTCCTGCTGCTCTTAAGGGAAAGCTCCTAGAGCCATCCACTGTGCTTTTATGTCTGTCTATAAAACTAATTCTATTTCTAAATGAGTCATGAGAAAATATAACAGAGATCAAAGGAGAAAAGAGCAAATACGTCCAGATATATTTTCCTTACTTCATGTTCAAAAAGTCATTCCAGATAGAATGTTACTCTCTGAGCAGATGAGAGTGCTGCCATTGGTGAGCACAAAGACTATCAGTAGAAAAGTTGAACCCTGGTATAATATTACAGTAGTTTACAACAAAATATGAGATACAGGATGCTAAGCTATACAAAGCAAAGATACTTTTTAACTTTAAATTCCACTGGTCCAGTTGCCAAGGTGCTAGTTTTGCTTACCAACTGACAACTAAAACAGAGCTTAATTGTGCTTTGCTCATGTAAAAGTTGATGGGACATTCTTGCAGAAGGGAGACAGTGCCATCAAGTTATTGGTTTACTTGTTGTCTAACTCTGTCTCCAGTCAGTCCTTCCATTGCCCTGTGCACCTGAATTGATAATTCCTGATTCTGGTTCAGTTGGTGACTGTTGTCTCTTCCTTCTCACAGCATGAGAAGTACTTCCATAAAGGTCCAGTTCTCTTCCTAGTCTACATGACAAACACAGTTTGGGACAGTTTCTGGTACATACTGTTGTGGGAGAGCTAGAGAACCCATTTGACCATTTGTATGTTGACGGAGCACTTGTGCCATTTGGAATCAGAGAGCAGACTGGTCTCAGTGAAAAGAAAAGCCTGCTCAAATTCCCAAGAGCTTTGCCTAATGTACTGGTGTATCATCTTTCTAGTGGTTGCCTTTTTCTGGCAGAAGTCCAAAGTCAGCAGCTGAAGAAGGGATGAGATAATGACCTCTGAAATATCGATCTGGTATGCTGGCGGCGCAGCAGATTTCCCAATAGTGAGCTCGGGTGTACAGCACTTAGAGCATGTTATTGGTTTTGTACAGCACAGCCGGGGCATAGCCTGGTCCTGGATTGTCCTTTTTTGGGGAGTACTGCTGCATACTTGTAGCTGATGTGTCAAAACTAAAATGTTGTGCTGATTTATGTTTCACCAGTGAATTGGGGAACATGTGACAAAGGAGAAGAATTATGCCACCCGTTCAGTAAGGTGGCTCTGCATTGTCGCCTCTGTTTCCATTCCTCTTCTCTTCTTGCTCTTCTGGCTTATTTTTAAACCCCACCCAACTTTGATCTCTTCATGAACACTGCAGCTACATTTTCACTTCTTCTTTCCCACTGCCCCCTGTGCAGAGAGATAATTGAACTGTCAATGCTTCTTTGGAATTAAGGAAATAACACATTTTGGTTCTTCAGTAGCATCAAAAGTCTTTAACTGCAGTATAGCTATGGCCTGGAGAAAAGAATTTCTGTGATGATAAGGTTAAGGGAGACTAAATAGGGAATTAAAATGTCTGTATTATCTGCCACTGAACAGTTGGAGGCAGCATGTGAAGTGCTACAATAGACAGTTCTTGTGATAAGAATATCCACTGCCTAATCTTGGGCTGAGCTCTTGTCACTGATAAAGCCATGGAACTGCTCTGTGTTTCCAGTAGAAAAAGTGACACATTTCTTATACCAAAACTGTAATCAAAGAACAGGTAAATGAAACATATAAAAAGCAAGAACTATCTTCTGAAATACTTATCTTGTGTTGGTGCTAAGAGAATGATGGGGTATATCCACACTTACAAAAAGAGAATGGCATTTCTAGCCTAGACTTGTGGCTGCTGGTAGAAAGTAGCAGATGTATGTGAGAAGTAACTAGACCCTTCCGTTTCTTAAAAAAAAAAGGAAGAAAAGAAAACATTAAGAAGAGTTTGCTGAAGATCTTTGTGCTTTCCTCAGTTCAGTCCAAAGTATGTTTATGTAATTTGAAACTTTGGCTTGTGATCTGCCTTTCAGATTAAGCAACATTTGGGGAGGAGCATAAGGGGTGTGAGGGTTTTTTGAGGTGGTGGGAGTGGAGGGTATGACTGGCTTCTTAATTACTGACATACAGGCTATAAATCCATCCTACTAGCAGGCAAAGGAGCCACTCAGCTACTAGTGAGGCTACTAGTGTAGCTACTTTGTTAAATCCACTCATTCCTGCCTTCATATCCTGTATCAATTACTCTGTCCTGTGTGACTCCCCTGTCTCATTTTCACTCCGTTGGTCATCTGCCCAAATTCTCTTGAAGTAAGGGGTATGGGGAGCAGGCAGCAAGGGAAAGGCAGGAGGGTTCTCATTGCAAATCTGGATTTGACACAACTCATGTAATCCTTAAAGCAAAACTACTCCAGTGACAGTTGAAATGTTCAGTCTCCTCAGTCCATTCCCTGAAATGGTATTGTTTATGACAATCCCTTAACATTATGTCATGAGCTTCCAAATACACAGGCATGGCATATGATCGTCCACCCGAAAGGAATAGCAAAGGCAGCAAGAAGGAACAAATGCCATCTTGCAGGTTTCTGTTTCAGCAAGGGCTGGAGCTATCACTGGCAATGATGTCAAGGTTATCCTGAAATGTGTGCCCAGTGATGTATTTCTTGCTACTTGCCTCACTGCTGAGGCAGCAATTCAGTCAACACCAGCAGGATCATGAAGAGGTAACTGGAAGCTTTGCCTCACTCCCAGTGGAGAAAGCAGTGGCACTGTGTTTATTGTGAGTCTGTGTGTGTACAATGCTCAGCACAACTGGGGCAGGGCTCAGATTACAGGGGAAGGGGGCTTTGGGGACTGCACTAGTACAAATGAGACAGTTTGTTCAAAGAAACCAAAGACCATGAGCATCTTGCAAATGCAGCATCTAGATAATACACATTAAACAGTTATTATGTTATGCATAAGAAAAGTGTCCAATGCCTAATAATCTTCAAAGGAAAGCACGGAATTCCAAGTCATTGGAGAAGTATGAATCAAGCAGTGGCCCAAACTCAGCTGAGAGCTCAATACAGGGACTGAGTTCCAGCTCCCATTGCTCATGATCCTCTTCAGCTGGCCTGTTCAATTAAACAAAACTTGCAGGTAGACTAAAGAAATTGGTCTGTGAAAGCTGGTAGCTTTATTTACCAGGATTTCACACTGAAAATTCCTTTAGCACGCCTCATGCTTAGGGTGTGACATTTTGAAACAACCTGTTAAAACCGAGGCCAACCTCAGGCCATCCCATCTTGGTGTTTAGAAAGGCAGGCTCTGCCAAAGCGGGTGAATGCTTTGTGAGCGCCAACACGAAGGTTCATGGGGAGGCCTTCCAGTGTCGCCTGGCTGCTGTCCTGGACAGCTCCTGTTTTGTGACTCATCAGGCAATTTGGATGTTCCTCAGGCTCACCTCTCTCCTGGTGGCTCAAGTAAAGCTCCAGGAAAGGAGCAGTGATGGCTCAGGGGGTGGATGTACACCGAGGATATCTGAGCCTGCCAGGGCAGGTCAGTGGTCTACTCCTTCTCCTGGAAGAAGAGGCAAGGTTTCTGTGCTGGAGGCCCTGATGGTGGGGGAAATGGTGGTTGGAGAGGTTTCCAAAAGCTCCAGGGAATTAAGAGACAAAAGTATTCCCTCTGTGGGTTTTGCCTCTCACCTGGTAACAACACTGAGCAGGTTTTTTAACCTGTGCTTTTAATCAAACAATTAAAGCCTGTAATGTGCAGTGTCTCTCTTTTATTTTTTTTTTTAAGAATATATCCAGAATTGACTTAATTTTATCAAGCATTAAAATGGTCATAGTTGAACTGATGCAAACCATCACATAAAGTGCTTCTATCTTTTTCAATGGATTAATCTGAAATGTCTTTAATCAAAGATAATTATAAAATATATAGGGATAAGTATCTCTATAGCAAAGATCACTTTATCACCCCCTCAGTCCTTTCCTGTGTCGGTAACCCTTGAACCCCTATGTCATTTTGTGCATGTTTCACAAAACTGACATTGAGATTGGTATTCACAAGCTCCTTTCAGCTCTCAAATCAAATACTATCTAAGGTTATGTATCACAATTCCAGTGTGGGGCCAACCAGACTGAAAATTAAGCATCTTAGAAGTAGAGCATAAGACTTGCCCTGGAACTGAAGGCAGAATGAATCTCTCTCAAGGCAGGATAAAATCAAACCCCCATCTCCTCGTTTGGATTTTACTATCACTACTCACTTGTATTTCTTAAATTGGAAGTATCAGCACTTCCAAGTTCATGTTAAATATGCAGCCAGGGGAATATTACAGTGCTGGAAAAGAACTTCTTTGGCATGGCAAATGGATAGTAGTAGTCAAAACACTGAGGAAACACTGTTTTACTCTGACAGTAACTGTGGAAGTTGAGCCAGATTTCTGGATCCCATGTCAATAGACCAGCTGTGGCTGTTGCCCCTGTACAGTTGTGTCTGAGCAAGTCTGACACAGAGGTGCTGAGCTCTGTTTAATGCTCCTGGACTAAGTGCTCTGAAGAATTAAACCTTATATTCTTACAGTCTCCAATTCAGGCATGCTGGCAGAGGTGGCTTGTTCTGTCGCTGGCTTTAGTAAGAGCAAGTTGTCAACATCTTCAAAAGCTGAACCAAGCTGGTTTGTGTTCCACCTGCCCTTTCCTTTCTGTGTATTCCCAAGAGGAGTGTCTGTCTGAGAACTGGAAAAACTGCTACCCTGATGTGTGAGATTTCTGTTTGCTTGTTTTCATCTGTCCTTCTGTCCTCAGTGCAAGTGTTGGGCTTAACTCAGGGTATCTTTCGCAGTCAGGCAGTCTGGGAAAGGCTGGCACTTGTGTCTGAGGGCAAGGGGGGAGGGAAGAAAGGGTGTTATTTTTGCAGAGCTGTAAATCCAGCACCTTTTGCCAGTGCTGCATTCTTTTTTTATTACTTATTTCTAAGAAGCTATTGCTGCAACAGCACTGACTGCAAACAAGATCTCATTTACTCCAAGTTCATGACTGGACAGGCCATGCATTTTGTACATTTGTGGGACACTTGTAAAGGAAATACACATTGCGCTTTCCAAAAGCTTCAACTTGAAATGCAACAGTTTCCATGCTGCCTGGACCTTCAATGTCAAAGAGATTTCTATTTTTAGAGAGAGATTCTACTCAAAGAGCTATATAAGGCTGTGCTGGGGGACACCATTAGTTTTTTGTCATAGGTGAGAGTATTTGTTACTCTGTGAGGAAGAAAAGTTCTGTATAAAAGATACTCTGACCTGGATGCCTTTTGTGGGTGAGAGAGGACTGGGATAAAAACTGAAGACCTAGTATTTGGTTTTCAATATTCTGATTTCTCTCAACTTCTTGAAACAACTGCTTTAGCCATTAAAAATGTCAGAGAAGGCTCTTGATCATGAGGGATGATGGAAGAGAGAAGATACAGTTCTAAGCACAGTTTGGTGCCAAAAGACAACTTGCTATGCTAAACATGTGACAACACCAGGAAAGCCCAACACATAACCCTCCTGTCCTTTGTGGGGAAACTAGGTAAAACTTGGTGTAAGAGATTCAACCTTTACAGCTACAGTTCTATTAGTTATCCTGAGTACAAAGGGCACTCAAACCGAACGAGTGCTGCAGCAAAGCCATCAGAGACAGTAGTCAGGTAGGCTAAGAGTAGAAGTCACAGTTAATGGCAGAAAAATGGAACAGTATCTGAAGTGCTGGCTTTGTTGGGGAGCCTTCTTCTGAAGCCTGTTTTTCCTTACATGGAATCATCCAGCAAAGACACAACTCCATTGCCCTTAATCTCTAGTTTTATTAATAGATAGGCAAAATGTCTGAATAGAATTTGTTTAAACCTTCTCAATTAACTTACTCTATGTCATTTCTCCTGCAGTTTTAAGAGCAACTGTTTGGCTTCTAGGGGATAACATATCTATGAAACACAGGAGACTTTCTGGACTGGTTGAACTTTCAGAGGCAGCCCAGGTAACACTGGTTTTGGCAGTTGTTGTCATTGTTAGCACAGCAGTTGGGGCAATATGATTTTGCTTAAGGAAGGACTAAATGAGATAACAGCACTAAATTAAGGACATGGGGTCCATTTCTGCTGTAGTCTGACGCAGCTCCTGCATTGAATTCTGGATTGGAGACAGGACTGGTGTTAGTCCTCATCAGGGTAAACTGATGCTGGTCTTAGCTTGCCTTGGGTTCTGCTGCTGGTTTTCTATTGTCCAGCTATCTATGACATAACCCCTTTGGCTTCAGGTGATTGTAAAACTGGGAACAGCTACACTGTCTGAATGAGGGATGAAAAAACACAGGAGCTGGAAGTGATGTCTCCATTGCAGTAACATAAGGAAAGACATCAGCCTTGTGTTGTGCAGGAGGTGAGACAGGGCAGATTAGTCCGTGGCAAAGCAGATGCAGAGGCAGCAGTGGCCGCATAGCTTGACCTAGGAGAATTCCTTCATCCCCCGGGTGCACTGAGCCAGGAACAGCAGGACAAATGACGCTCTCTGGTTTGACATTTGTTATTCAGAAGAAATACAAAGATTGGATCGAGATGTCAGTGCTGAGTGCTTTGGGATAGGGGGCCGTACCGACGCGGGCTGATAACCCGCACTGCGAGAACACGGAGGGTGGCGGGGTGCGCTGCCCGCGCTGCGGCGCCGCCTGGCGGCCAGTCCCGGACAGCTCCGGGAAGCCAGGGGGATTGTTCCTCATGGATTTGGGCAACTCGGGCATAGCTCTGACCTGCGGCTCTGCTGAAGGCCGTCGGTATGGTCATGTTCACTCCTGCAGCGGCTCCGCACACACCAGCCCCTCACCCATCACAGGAGTCAGAATTGTGTCTTCCCTCTGAGGGTGAGCCCTGCACTCGGGTAACTGCAGGAGTGTGAGGGGTTATTTATTAAGAATTTAAAGAATTTGACCAGAGCTCTGCAGTATGGCTCAGCTAAAGGCCTTTTGCATTGTCATGTCACTCCGGGAGGGGCTCCGCACACACCAGCCCCTCATCCATCACAGGAGCTGGAAGTGTCTTTCATCTCTTCCCTCTGAGGGTGAGCCCGTGGTCAGATAGTTCCAGGAATCGTGAGGGAGTATTTATTATGAATTTAAGGAACTTGACTGTAGCTCTACAGTGTGGGTCGGCTAAAGGCCTTTTTCATTGTCACGTTCACTCCTGCAGCGGCTCCACACACACCGGCCCCTCACCCTTCGCAGCAACTGGAAGTGTCTTTTCCCTCTTCCATCTGAGGGTGAGTGTGAGGGATTGTTTATTATGAATTTAAGGAACTTTACAATAGCTCTGCATAACAGCTCTGCTAAAGGCCTTTTGCATTGTTTTATTCACTCCTGGAGTGGTTGCACACACACCAGCCCCTCACCCATGGCAGGGGTCAGAACTCTTTTCCCTCAGAAGGGGCTCTGCCCCTCCTGTTGTGTCACCGAGGGAGCCCCGGGGAGTCTCCCATGGCAGTCCCCTCTCCCTTCCCCAATGTCACTGCTGTGCTGCTCCTCTCTCCATCCCCCTCACAGCTGTCCCCAGACAGGAATCCCAGCCTGCTTCTCTACAGTTCCTGGACGGTTTCCTTCTGGGATTAAACAAATCCCCAAACCGTTTCCCGAACAAGGAACTGGTTCAGGGCTTAGACTTTTGCTGGCTGTGCATTCAGTTGGCAACGAATTTTTCCTGTCTCGTTTTTGTTAACACACCCACCCACTTTATGAAATTGAAAAGGTATTTCTTCACATGTGTGTACACCTAGTCAGTCATTTGCCTTAATGCATTCTCAGTTCTCTTCCTCAGTGTGATTGCCACTGCAAGTTTTGTTCTCTACTTCTAAGGTACCGTTCTGCACTTGAATTTGTTTTCATTTTGTTGCCTGTTGTCCAGAGAAAGATCAGAATTGGTAACTGCTAAATAAATAAAAGCTTCCATGTGATCAACACTGTTTAATAATGACATAAATCTATTAAAGAGTTACTCCCATTTGTAAAATGTAAATATAAATGCAATAATATATAAATACCTAGTCCAAGGCAATGATAAAGGACTGTAAGGTCCAAAGTTAACTTTTGGACCTGAGAAAGGGAAATCTTAACTGAGGTAAAATCTCTTTTTTGTTTCTTTACAGCAAGGTACATAATCCTGCATCACTTGAGCTTCTCCTGCTACATTGGCTGGGGATGTTGAAGAAAAGAGTTGAAAGAGCTTAAGCCCAAGGAGACATGACATCAGACCTGACATTTGAGTCATCTTCTACTGAGCATCTAAAATGGTTAGTACAAGGATACATATTTGGTAATTTAAATTGGTTTATATTTCATTTGCAAACTCCTATTTTATATTAACTTCAAAATTTTGGTGAATGCCATTAGAAACTGACTCCACGATCTTTTTCTTTAGCTTTATTCCAATGTCTGCCTCTCATGCCCCTCTAGAGAAGCAGGCTTCTGCTTCCTGTGCACAGTGGTTTCCAGTCATGTCAGACAAGAACATATTCTGCATATTAAAAAGTCTTTAAATATTATAGTGAGTCCAAGCTCTTCTTTAAGAAAAAAGCAGCATCTTCTTACTGAAATGCTGCTGCAGGAGACAAATAGGATTAAGCAACAGCATTGTGCTGTAAACAGACACCATCAGCCTGTAAGTTGTCACTGTACAATGATTTCCTCAGGCCTGCTCTAACTAGCTGAAGGTTCTCTCAGCAGCACTAAACACAGAATATTACAAAACCCAACTGTATTGTGTGTGTGATGGTACAAGCCTGAATTTACTTAAGGATAAAAATTTGTTTGGAAAGCCACTAATTTCCAAAGTATTTGTAAACATTTACTAATCCTGGAGTCCTTTCCTGTAGCTGTTTTAGAAACATATTTGCCATAATACTTGTTCTGAGTGTCCAAGAAAGAAGTAAACAAACTAGATAAAAGAAATGAGATTTAGAGAAAATGCTAAGTAATTATCTTTTTGCTATGTACTTCTAAGTCATGTGTGGTTTTATGTGTTCTTATGTGTTTGTCATTAAAACTGGCTATATGGACATCATATATAAAGACTACTGGAAAAATGTGGGATTTTTTTTCTTTTCCCCCACTATTCTTGCTTTCCTGTGATATAGAAAAAAAAATGGTACAAATTCTATGGTACTATCATAAAGCATACATATCAAAATCTAACTGACACTATTAAAGTTGTGCTTCTACTACCTCTAGCTTTGTGAAGTTGGTGGGTTTTTGAAGTATGGTAACCACTCTTTTCTTTCTAATCTGGGGCTCATACTCCTTTAAAGACAACTATACATCAGAAATCTACTTTTACATGGACTGCACAGAGCCAGCCCTCAGTGTGGAGTACTTCCTGAGGATTATCCATGGGCTGGTGTTAGCTGCCTCTTTTCCTCATCAGCTTCTCTTGGCAAGGCAATGCAATCCCCTGGGCATCCAAAGCTCCTTGTGTATTATGAACAGGGTGAGAAGTGCCCAACCAGCTGCTGGATTGGGATTTGCATATTTGCAATGTGAAATTATGCTGTTGCAATAGGTGTGATGGTATTGTCACCAGCTGCTCTCTGCAGATTGAAATATCCTTGCCATTTTCACTTTGTTACTGCCCCTGTTACTGTTGTTGTACTTCTCATGAGCTCAGTGACCTAGGTACCATTACATCATGCTACAATATCTTAAATACATGAAATATTTATATGCAAGTCACAGGGATTTTTTTCAGTACAGTCTATGCTGTGCTGAAAATTCCCCTGTAAAGTAAGCACAGTTCAAAATCTGCTTACAGTTTTAAAGTCTGAATTTATGTCATGCTGATCAGCACCTGGAAGCCCAAATATCTCTTTGAACAAGTGAGATTATGTATGAAAAACAGAGTGGTGGAATTCCATCTGTCTTCATAATTACTGATTTTTTTTCCCTCCTGGTGAGTAGGTGCACACACACGCTATGCCCTTTGTACAAAGCAGTATAATGTAGTCTAACCTTCATGAGATAATAGCAAAGATCTTCCCTGTAACTGCATGATATTTTAATGGAAACCTTTACTACCAGTACAAAGTTCAGTTCTCCTTGGCAAGGTGACCGTGCCATTTTATGATTACAGGTTTTCCAAGTCAGGTTGCATTAGAGTTGGCTTGCTGGGAGGAGTTGAGCTGTTCCTAAATGGCTCTGTGCTTATCTCAAGCAGTAGAGGGCAGTGAATCCCCTACTCAGAAAAATGAAAACGTCTGATCACAAAAAAAATTATTATTCTCTTTCCTTACAGTTCCACTTCTGAGTCACTCCCTATCAGAAACGGCCACTGTAGGGTACACACAAAATAAAGTACAAGACTTTATAGGTATTGTGATGATTTTTTAAATTTCATATACCCAATACAGGCACAATTAGATGAACTAGAATTATTTTATAAATAGCTGTTACTTGAAGGCCAGAGTACTCTTTTCTACCCTGCATGTGTTGTTGTCTTGGTAAGGTTGCAAAAAGGAGCGGAGAAACAATGTCAAGGGAAAAATAAAAGGGGATAAGGCCAAAATTAAAGCTCAGGGGTACTAGGGACCAAAAAATGCCATCTGTAACTATAGTTCTGTGTGGCTTTTTTGTAATTTTATGTGTCTGAATTTTTTTTTTTTTACAGAAGTGAAATACAAAAACTAAGAGTTGTTCAGTTAGGGTGAGGGTGCTAAAAGCCCCAAACAACCAAAGTCCAGTCAATCCCAAACCCAAGAAAGCTTGTGACTTTTCTCAGAAGCTCCCCAAGGCTACTGACTTTAAAACTCAGTTTTCCAAAGAGGAGTAATTTGATGTGAAATATTCAAGCAGCTTTGTTAAAAGCCATACCTAACATAGTATCTGATGGATGTACAGCCCATTCATATTGCACAGTCAAAAGTATTGTGAATTCTTCAGTACCATTTTCACATTTCTTATTATGTTTTTACTTTGGACTAACAGTACGAATCAACAGTTTGATCTAGCAGAGATAGGGATATTTTATCCTTTCTTTTTTTTTAGTCCTCACTAAGGCCATTCTGATAGCACATTTTTTGTGCCTCTCTGTCTTCTCACATGTTATTTGATGTGGGAACATAAGGATTTTCACCAAATCTCTCTAGGTAGGAAAATATCCCCATGGGATTGAAAATTGGCTGTTATCATTAATGACAGCTCTTTCGTGAGTTTCTGTAGTTCCTTACACAAAGCATACCACACTTTATGGCAAGAAGATTCTATCTTTGACTGGGACACTGTCAATGTTGTACTCAGAGACACCAGGGAAGGAATTTTCTTGCAAGTCTTTGAAGGCATGTATCATTATTGTCTGACTTTGCAGGGTTAGATCCTTTAGAGAATGGTATGTTTTTGGAAAAAAGTTACATTCAACATCCAAGCAGTGTTATAGGTTTATGTCACAGATCCCCTTCTATTGCTTTTTTTTCATTAGTCCTTTAGTGAAGCAGGAGTTTACACATAAAAGTGACTAATGAGAGCCCACAGGGTGTGATTGTTGGCATTATCAAAGAGCCACATTCAACATGATCCGGAAAACACAAGACAAAAAGTGGAATTATATAACTCATTAGAGTAGTGCGAACTGCTCCCCTTGGAAAATGGAATTTATAACAACAAGAAGTGCCTTGCAGTGCAGCTGCAAAGGCTCTGGAGGGTGTTTGGTGTGTTTCTAAAATAAACAAGGGAAGCCTGGGGCAGGAGGTAGGTGGTAGGGTCTTGTGTGTGATGGGTTTCTTTTTCCTTAAGAAAAGAGGGAAACGTGATCCTGGGCCGTACTAACAGGACAGCTCAATCTGTAGAACATGGGAGGTAATTATTCATCTTTACTTGGCACTGTGAGTGCCCTGTCAAGTTCAGAAAGATGTGGGCAAATTGGAAAGGGTCCCAAGCAGATCAGTAAGTATGCTAAAAGAGTTAGAAAGCATGACCTATGAGAAAACTGTGGAGGAATTTACTGTATTCAGTCTTTCTCTTTTGGAAAAAAAGCCCACAAAAAAAACCAGCTGTAGAGATGGGAGGGAGGACTTAACATCTCCACAGCAGGCCAGTATTATAAAGAAGGCAGTAAAATTGTCTGTTCTTACTTGTGGGCTTGAAACAGCAAGAAATCAACTTGGCAGCAAGGAAAATTTGAGTTTACATACTCAGTATTTCTGAGGGTGAGGAAAGAATTTGCTAAATTAGGGGACCTGGAAACTTCCTCACTGAAGGATTTTAGATGAGTTTAAGCAAAATTTCTGTCAGGAATTGCCTAGGCATTTTAATCCTCAGGGCTATTAGCTGGTTTTCAGTGGTTCTTGAGTGAAGTTTTGCTCTGGTTACAAATCCTGATTCATGAAGACTGAGGTTTTGACAAAGTCCCATTGCAAGAGGTCATCACTGTAGTAGGTAGATACAGCTCAAGTCAGTAAGTAATTTCACAAGGCATAAGCAGCCCCACATATCCATGGTCCAGGCTGGAAACCAGCTAAATAACCTCGTGGGAAAGGGGAAAATCCAGCCAGGAGCCCAATCTTCAGGACCTGACTGAATTTGTAGTGGCCACAGTAAGTGAAAAGGCTCATGCAAACATGTCTTGAACTGTGCTTTAACACCGCTTTGTTGCATCTTATTTTTGAGAGTATGACTATTAACATGAATCCGTGAAAACATAGGGCCACTTTACCCTTGTGTCTGGAAACAAACAGCTTAATAGGAGATAAATGCAATCCTTTCTAGACTATTTAAGCACAGAATTTCAACTGCAGAAGGCCCAGACTGATTCTACACAAGAGGGCAGCAGCCACAGAAGAGACTGTGTTGTATAATCTCTCCCATTCATTTTGGATCAGTGCAGGAAGCTATAGTCTGTGTTAGGGAGGATTCCTCAATCATCTTGAAAAGATTACTCCACCTGCATTAAAAAGCTGGATAGTGAGTATAACAAGGGCTGATTATAAAAAAAAAAAAAGGACTCCTATATCTTCCAGTGCCTTTATCATATTTTTCACCTGGACACATCTGGAAAAATTCATTTCAGATCACTTTTGCTGTTGGGAGTGTGATTACCTTCTGAAGCATGGCTGAGTTAAGTCTCTGAATAATTCAATGAACAAGTGCTTCATTTCTTTCCCCATCCAAGTTCATACCCAATACAGAGAGTCTGGAATGACTTTGATGTCAGTCCAATTCCCTGCAGATGCTTGTTCACCTTGTATTTGGGGGATACTTCGTTATGAAGGAACAGTGGGAGTTTGCAACATGCAAGATAAATTCAAATAAGACACCAGACACTATCTTTTAAGGCTTGCTTGTAGTCCAGCTGGATATTTGTTATTAAAATGTTTTCTCAAAATCTCATGTAATAAGGCAAAAACCAAGGTTACTTCAGCTAACTTAGGTGAGGTTGGCTTAATTATGTCAGTTGTCACTACAAAGGCTGCAGGAGTTTCAAGCGTGGTGCATAAAACCTGAAACTACTAATACTTGAAGATTCACCTTAAAAAGGTAGTAGAATGGAAGTTCCATTTCCTGGCCAGTTCTGACAGCATGGGTTTTTTATTTTTTGTTTCCTTTCTCTCCTCTCTCTCTGGGCATGGTAGTGGCTTTGCATTCAGTGATATCAGCTTCAGGAGACCCTAATTACCTGTTCTTATCAGAGAATCCTCTGAATTTTTCCTTGCCTTATGGTACATTCCAAAAAGAGGAAATACCTGGAAGCATGCTTTGCTGTATGGATTAAATAGCCTTCATATGGTTCATCTGCTCAAATTCATATACTGGAGAAGATAAGGACATCATTGACTAAATTGAACATACAGGCACACAAGGCACTGGAGCTTGCTGTTTCTGACTGTGACTGTTAAGGCCCTAAGACTTCTTTCTTCTATACTCCTGCTTCTCATTTTTCTGAAACTCAACTTTTCCATTCAAAACATTAATAATTTTTACTTACAAATTATTTCAGTAAGGTCCAAAGGAAATATGAGATGTTCAAATCAGCTTTGACAACCCTGCAGTATTGTGCTTAGAAAAGCTGAGAGTTCTTCAGGTTGTGAAGTGAAAAATTATTCCATTTTCTCCTGGAACAATATTTTTTTCTCTGCACCTCATTCCTGTCTGTTTTCACACTCAATTGAAATGAAGTGAGGAACCTTAAACCCAGATATTAAGAAGTTTTCTTACAATTAATCACTCTGAATAAGAAGCATCTGGTTCTGAGCGAGCTAAATTTATGGGAGAAATCATAAATGAGATGACATCTTACAGCAGAGCTTTATCTTAACATAAACAAATAACTCTTGTATTTCTTTTGGAACTCTGCTGTCCCCAGCCAGATATGAGAACAAACAAGACATAAGTTATATTTCCCAGTATAAAAGTCCCTTAAGAAGTCTACTGGGAAAAGTGAGCCTGAAACCACTGGGATTGTCCCAGCCTAAGCTATTGGGGTTGTGATGAATGAAAAAGGACAACATTCTAATCTTAGTAGTGTTTTAAGTAGACTTGTGAGAACTCAAAAGAGGACTGAGCTTGCTCACTCTTAATAAAACAATTGTTAGCTGCAGTTTGTTGGGTTTTTTCCCTAAGAAGAAGCTTATATTATATGAATATTGATTAGGACATTGGTGTCCCCACAGATAAGGAGGGAATCAAAGGGCAAAAGGCAGGTATTATCCCTTTGTATCTCACAGTACACCCTGAGAGAGACAAGTTGCAGGGGCAGTTCCTGCAGGGAGCGTGGCAGCCGCCCTGATGATCCTGCAGGCAGTTGTGTGGTCCTCAACAGCAGAGTGCCCCCCACAAGTAAAGGAGACAGCCTCCTGCATTCCCTGGTAAGGGATAATCTGCTGGCTTTGACATGCAGCTGGAAAAGGCATTGGCTGTGAACTCTGTGCAATGCAGAAACCCGAGGCAGGGCAGGGTAGAAGAAACCACTTTTTGCTTGCCCTTTGTGTAATGGCCACTACTGTCAACCAGCTGTAGAAAAACATCCCTTTGCTTGAATTTTTCTTGCCACATCAAACATTTCCCTTACTTTCCACTTAAGGAATCCCTAGATAAATTTTGTTGAATCAGCAAGGTTTCCTTTATTTAAAAGAAATTAGTCTACCCCATAACAAAACATTCCTCCCTGTTTTTCCTTCTTCTGTTTGGTTGGAACAGGCTCGTTCTGCAAAGCACAGACTCAGGGATTTCCAAAAGCCAAAGGTCAGCCTGAAATCTCACAGCATACTTACTGTACAAAAGCCAAGCAGTGAAATGTTCAAAGGCTCTTTAGAGAGCATTACCCTCCAGTATAAACTTAGAGTCACTGCAATCCCATGTGCCTCATGGTCTGTATTTTTTTTCTTTTTTTTTACTGAGGATGTTATTAGTATGAATTTCTTCATATCCTGAGATCTCAAAACTAAACAGATTTAAGAGATCAGTTTTACAAATATTCCTTTTTCCTCACACTGTGGATGTCACCTTTTAGGTGAACCTATGTCAACTGTTTTAAACAGGTGGGACTGTTGTTCTTATTTAATGGTGAAGTGAGTTATTTTTTCCTGCGACTGTATTTTGCCCTCAAATATCTTCTTTTGTGACGTGTTCTTAAGGTAAACAGGTTAAGTATTGAACATGTACTTTACAGTTCTGTGATTTTTTACAGTGGGGGTTCTTAGCAGTGCTGCCTATCCTGTGTAATTCCCTTGTCAGGGAACACACTGGGATCTCCCTATTCTTTAATAGGTGATTTACCCTGATGATAAAGATAATTAATGACATTTTAAGCCTGCTTATTGCTGCTTAAAGCTATCAGGGGGAGTTCCTCTCTGAAGTATAGAAAAATATAATTTCTTGAACACCCACACACATTTTCAGAGGACTGGAATTGTTGCTGAAAAGAAGATGCTTCCAACAAATCTGCTTGTAATTGGACCTGACTCAATGCTGATCCTTCCAAAGCTGGCTAGAAAAATAGGCACTAATTCCAATCAAAATTAATCATATTCTACTGAGAGAGAGTGGGACTTACTGGTTACTATCCTGAATATTCTCCACAAAAAGATGAAAATAGTTGTGCAAACTGGTAAAACAATTGTGTTTTTGTAGTGAAATTGTACTGAATGTATCTCAGTAGTACTTGGACACTGTTTAGTGAATTGGGATACTGAACAAGAGAAAGAAGGTCCCCCAGGAAACTGCTGTCGAAATATGCCACAAACAAATGGGATCCAGTTAGTTTGGAAGCCTGGTTCCTTGGGGTGTCCTGAAGCTGACCACCAGGGCCATCCTAAATCATGTCAAGGAGTAAAGCAAGCTGGGACTCTTTAAAGTCACTGTGTACAAAAGCCTTCATTAGCTGATTAGTTGGGGGTTTTAATTTTTTTGTGTGGTGTTTTTTTCACTCCAGATAAATCACATGTGAATAGACATACAATATGCTGAAGAGCTTGCGATGGCTACAATGGGAACAGAATCAGCCCCCTGTGCAGCAGTTTCACATTCTGTTCAGAGAATATAAGTTCTTCTTTCCAAACTTTTGTGTAAGCTTTCATTCCCATGATTTTCTATCCTAAAACACTTACAGTCAGCATTACTTGGTGTGTGCATTTTCATATGTAACTCTGCCCTTTGGGTGGTGTCAGCCTTAGAAACAGCAGTGGTATATGATCCTCTGGAAAGATTGTCCAGATCCATATCCTCAGCAGTGCTCAACAGTTTGTGTGTGCAAGGGACTTCTGAGCTCTAGCTCAAGCTCCAGGCCTTGGAGTTTCATTACCCTAAAAGATACCCTAAAAGGTAAAGTGATGATTGGCAGACCATGCCTGCCCAAATCTGGGATGGAGCACTGGTGTAAATCCACAAGGAGCTGAGACTCAGGCAGGCACCAGGCTGCCAGGTAGCAGCCTCATTCCAGCTCTCTTTGATGTCAAGGCACTAGCTGGACTCTGTAGAAAGTGATTCATGTGTATGATTAAGACAGCAATTTTTAATGTTTTACATCTTTATTACACTTTTAAAGTTTAACAAGACTCAGAGGTTTTATGTCTTTTTGTTGTTTGCTTTGGTGATGAGCCACAGTTCTAGGGCAAGGCAAAGGTTATTAACGATACCATTTTATCATCCTTATATCATCTTTACCTACTCACTACAGTCTCCTGCTGCTAAAAAATCCTTCACTCAACTCTATTTTCCACTTCTTCCCTGCTTATCTTTTATGTATGTGCATTCATTCCCAAGATATCGTTATCTCTTTGCATATTCAGTATATCTTTTTTTTTTTTTTTCCATTTTAACCTATGTCTCCTATAAATGAGAAAGGAAAACACTCATGTCTATGTGTGCTCTAGAAGATGGGTGAAGATGGCCAGGTCTCAGAGCACAGAGTCTCTAGGTAGTTGATTTATTCTAGCCTGTACTAAGTCTACACAAGAAGTGCTGCTGGCATAACTATTCCCCAACATCTACATTTCTAAATCCCATGAATGGGTACCCAAACTGATGGCAGTGATAGCGAAGCATCTGCACCTGTCTGGCTTCAGATTTTAAGTGCAGAAACCTACCATTTCTACTGCTGCTGTCACTGGGACCCAGCATTTCCTCAGCGGTCTGCCTGAGGCTGTTGTGTACTTTCTATTCTGTCCTGTTCTTTCCCTACTGTATACAGGGGGTTGACACTTGAAATTACTTCTGCAGATTAAAATGAGGACTCAAGTTATGATTCTTTTGCAAAATGGAAAAAAAAGGTCCATATGTTTTAGATACTGGCAAGGATTTGCTCTTTGGATTGGTATAACAAATACTGCTGGCACTGATTTGTGAAGTCTCATGTGGGCATATGAAATCATGCAGTTTGGGGGCAACAGGATCCTTCCAAAGAAGCTTTGCCTTCTGTTGGCTCTATCTTATGTTTCACTGTGTTCACAGGAATGTAGCTGTGTACCAGCTGACAGTAATATCTGCTGTGGTTCAGCCAACTGTATCAGCATCAGTCTGATTCCAAGCAGATATCTTTTGTGTTAATTAATGCTTGTATATTTATACAAATTACTTGCTTGAGCACTCTGCTTGGTTATGACTATTGTTAGTGCATGTCATATGCTGCTTCTGTCTGAGGGAGTAGGTCGGAGTCAGTATTTCTGAGTTCTAGATTCAATCCCAAAGATCTGAAACACAAAGCTTCCCACATTTTGTGAGAAAATTGGTCTCTGATTACACAAGCACAGCATAACACTCCGTGTTTTGTTGATTGCTTATTCATATCTCTAGAGGACAAGCACATATATTGTGGTCTGTGTATTCTACAATGCCCTATAGGCATGACTGGTGCTAATGTTTAAGAAGTCAAATACTGTGATAAATTAATATTAGTACCTTTAGCTTTTACAGATGTTTAGAAAGGGAAGGTAGAGATGATACTTGTTCTTCCTTTAATTATGAAGCCTTAAGTATGTGGCTTTTATAGCTTCACATTTCAAAGTCACAAGCATGGCTGTGAAAACCTAGATTTTGCTGTCTGTGGGTATGTCCACGTAAACAGCTTGAAAATTGAATTAGAGTGGACTAGAACAAATCTTGCAAAACTCAATTAAAATTGTTCTCTTCCACTTGGTTCCACATGAAAACTGAAAAGACAACAAAGCAATTTCAGGCTTGTGTGAAACTGAGCTCAGATTCTCCCAGCTTGCTTGTTTGTGAATAGGTTTGCACTACTCCATGAAATGCAGTACTGAGGTCTGTCATGGGGATTTGGCATTCCTTCAGGTGATCCCCATAGGAACATTTGCTTGCTACAGAAAGTGAAACCACTATTTTAAAATCTATATTAAATTACTCTGCTGGTTTTTAAGTGCTTTGTACATTTTTTTTAATCTGGAATTTAATGTTTTGACAAGATTACGAGGTCTGATGGAAAATTAGTAAGGCTGAATTGCTTTCTGGGGCTTATAATGGGTTTCTATAATGGTTTTTCTAATTCAATGAACAGAAGTATTTTTGCAGCTAGAATTGGAACTGTTAGAGGATCAACTGGTTTTATACATGGTATTGTAACTATAGTGGCTGCATTATCCATAAGATTATTATATGAGGAATTTGCTTTTAGCTTTGGGGATAACTAACACTTCACAACCTTGAGAGAACATTCACGTGCCTGTAAACACCAGATAAATCAGAAAATCTCTTTTTTTGATTGGTGTTTTATAAATTGGATCTGCCATCTGCATTTTCTTCTTTAAAGGAAATCCTTCCTTGTCTTACAACTTCTGCAAGCAGGTGTTTAAGATGATTTCTGTGTCTGTGCTTAATGTATTCAGAACATGAGATTTTAGTGTGTGTGCTGTAATTAAGATGCACTGGTTTAGAAATGGCTTATTATTGCAAGTGATCACCAGTGGCTACACTGTGAAAGTCAGAAAAGCACAGAAGAGTATATGGTGCCATCAAAAAAAAAAAGCTTTCAGCTATTACTAACTAGAAGCCAGAAACAACAACCATAATAAATCAGATGTCATGCTGAAGAATCACTTGCACATTATTTCCTATCTTTTATACTCGCTCTGGATTCTTCTTGAAAGGACTGAACAGTGATGATGAAGTTGGGGATCTGCTGACACTTTAAACTTTAGAAATGCTTCATTTCTTTATCTGTTAAAAAGGCAAGTGCTAGATTGGACTGTTTTTCCCCCAGGATAAGGAAATATGGATAAAAAGAGGTTAATGTGGATATGAAAACTGAAACTGTCATTATTAATGAATTTCCATGAGTGTCCCATTGGACTGGATCATCTCCAGTGGGATTTCTAAAACCTGAATTGTTACAAGGCCTGTATGAGCAAAGCAGCTGCTTTAGAAGGAAAGAAAAGGATGTGAATGTTTAAATGCGAATTGAAAAACTGTGATCATTAGAGATCTTACTAACTTTTAATAAACACTGTGTGGAAGTCTGAATGAGCAAGACAAGGACCAAACCAACAAGCTTTCTTCTGACCTGTAAACAAAAAGAAAACAGCAGTAGTGAAGCCAGTGATCCCTCTCGGGGATTTAGGTGCTCTGTGTCACCGTGATAATGAGATCAGAGCCATAGTTTGTCTTAGGTTGAAAAGCCCTGTATCGTGTTTGCTTATCCTGTCTTAAAATGTGATAAATCTGAAGAAGCCACTCACAGTTCCTCTTTAATGACTGTACTCTTACTAGTGGTGACAGGGTTGCCTCCTTTTTTTTTCTCTTTTTAAAATTTTCAATTCCTCAAAGAGCTTTCTGATTTTGTTCTTGGGTCTTCTGTTCCTTTTCTTCCACCCCCTCATTCCAGCCAGCTACTTTTGGGAGGGACAGGACTAGCTGCTCACTTGAAGTACATGATTTCATCTGCTTTTAACCTTAGGGAAGACAAAAGGCAGTTCAGTTCTGAAGAAGGAGAGAGCAGAAGGCCTTGGCTTATGGGAAAAGATGGTCTTGTTCTTGGATTTAAAGTGAAAATGCTTGCTGCTGCTACACTACTTGTGACTGTAGTAATTGTCCTTGTTGACAACATGTAAATTTGATGTTTTGGGAGAGCACAGAGAGAGGTGTCTACAGAGACAACTCTGAAAGGTTCCTTCCTGCCTAACTCACTAGTCATACAAAGCTTTACAGTCTGTCTGCTGACTCCTTTATATGATGGCCTTGTGTAAGAACAAGAAAGAGCAAAGTAAACGTTCATTGCTCATGAGACACTGAGATTCTCACTTTATTTATAAATCCTAGTTTTTTCTTTTTAACTTAAAATAGATATAGGTAGAATATATAGATACAGCAAATATATTTTTAAAAAGTGGGGGGGAAGCCTTTTTCTTAAAGGAATAAATGGGGCACTCCATTCTGGATCTTGATTTTCTTCTACCTTATAATGTACTTCACAGTTCTGTACCTGATTTGGGGCTTGAACTGTGACAGACAAAGTTTAAGACAATGTGACCAATGTGAAGATGAGTTATTGCAGTCTTAGTACAGGTTTTTTGTGTGTTTGAGGAAAGCAGGCAATACATTAGTGCAGGGTTACAAAGATGGACTTGTTTCATGTGGCTTTAATCAGAGCTGGGATGTCTGGAATTAAGGGTCATCACCCTGCGAGGTACCTTGAGAAGAACTGCTGTTTCAAATAAGGCCATTGCTGACATGAATGTGGACTGAAAGTTATGCTTTGTTAGAAACCAGGCATAACAACCAAACCAAACAAAACCAGAAAGCAAACCCACATATCAACAGGATATCTCAATTTGTAATTTATAGTATGTAAAAGAAGGAAGGCTGTTTCATTGTCCAAGAAAACAGGAGATGTAACTTGTTCAAGCACATCTATTATATTATACAGTAATGATTCCCAACAGTTCTGAAGCCAAGCTGTACTTGAAAAAATTGGCCAGATTTGTTCTCTATTATATCCACTTCACCCTGCTCCCACGGCTGGCTGCAGCAACAGCACTGAGAGTGAGCTGGTAAATCTGCTTCCAGCACGCTGGACGTGTCCAGGTGGCTCCTGTGTCCCTTCATGGTGCTCCCCAGTACTCCCAGTTCCAGGACTGTGGTACAGGGACAGATGAACCAGCCCTACACTGAACTGCACAGCCTGACAGACTTCACACTGTGGGACTTTGTGATGTGCCAGAGCCTCTGTGCAGAGCCACAACTCATCAGGAACCATAAACTTCCTCTGACAAGAGCTCCTTTTAGGTGTCTGAGGGGTCATGGTGCAGTGCTCCAAGTGAACTGTAATGGGGAGGAGATAAAGATTAATCAAGGCTGCATCATATGAGTTCAGTATGCCAAGGGTCTGCAGGATTTGGGTCAGAAGGCAAATGTCAAGGATGCTGGACAGTAATAGTATAATGTTTTTGACAGAGGAGATGAAAATAACATTAGAACCCTCCAACTCCATGGTTTTGGTTTAGGTTTTGCATTTGATTTCATCTCTTGACTCTTAAAAGAGTTGGACATGTACAACTTGATACAATGCAGTTTTGCCAGGTCATGGGTACTCACTGTCCACTTGTTGCCTAGCTATCCTGAGTACAAATAAACAAAACACTCAAGGTAGGCATAGCTCTGGATGGGAAGAAGGGCTTAAATGTTGTTCTGGAGGACTTAAATAAGCAGATGAAAATAGGTTCTGACACATTTATCCTGAGCTGTTCTGGCACAGAGCTAGCCTTGGTTTTTTTGCCAACAATTGTATCAAATTCATGTTAGGACTCAAAAAATAAACTCATCCAAGGGAAAAAAACCTCAGAGATAAGACTACAATAACATATAACATCCCACTGTGTGATGCTGCCACCAAGATCTACTGTGTCCAGTTAGTTGGGAAAGAGGATTGTTGGATGGCTCCACAGGGACTGGAGTCATCTCCCTCACAGTGGCTGCAGGAGATCTAACAGCACAATTTCCAGGAGGGCTTTGTAAAGAAAGTCCAATAAACTTTACCCCTTGCATCCTTCTGAGATTGAAATGCAAGTTGGAACAGAGAACTGGAAGCCTGACCTTAGCTCTTGACACAAAAGATTTCATGATGAAGGAAGAAGACCAGAAAAAGGAGGAAGGAGGCAAACAACTCTCTATACGTGGCCAAAAGAGTGTTACACACTTAGGTTCATTTGAATCAGAATCTCTAATAATTTTAAATTGAACATTGAAATTTAGATTGAAGTAATGTGGGGGACAGAGAAAATAGAAGGAAAATGGCAAACATCTTCCCAGTGTTTCCAATTACTTTTCACTTATTAAGTAAGGGAACTATCATGCCCACTGTTGAGGAATGGGGTAGTGTGGCTGTGACTTGTAGCATAATGTTCTTGATACAAGAGCTCATAAAATGCTGCAGATCACATCTGGGATCTCTTGCTTGCAACTTTTTCCTCCCAGAACATGGAACACAATCCAGCCCTTCCAAGCTGCATGCTTAGAACATTTATGTTGTGTGAGAATCTGATACACTGTCTTGAAATTAATGTACCTTCCTCCTTTGTGTACAAACACAGTGAATCAGTAATACCAGCAAATGCTGTCTGAAAGGTGCTGCCAATAGACTTCTTTCTCTAAGAGTCTAACATTCCCTTTACAATTCTCCTTATGGACAAGCAGTGAAGCAGCATGTGTCTGCATTCTCATACTGCACTTGGAATAAAACTTACTGGCATTTTGCATCAGCTTCCAGTTACATTATAGAACCCAAACAAAGAAATCTAGACAAAAAAATTTCCTAAATAGGACAAGATGGTTCCTTTGGTTAATGCTCTAAAATTCAACATGCTGTAGATTGCCAGAATATGAGTATATTTTTGTTTTTGCTTCTCCTTGCCAAGTCTGCTTAAATACTGAGTACTGTAATTGGATATTGCTATTTGCAAACATCTATAGATGAGTTTTGCTGGGAATTGTCAACTTCTGTGTTTCATATCAATACTTTCAAAGATGTGTTTGGCTGATGGTTGTTTGAATGGGTAATATGCAAACAAGTTCTCTTCAGTTTTTCATTTCTACACTGTTCTGCTTTGTGACACTTTATTGGGCCATGAAAATGACTGTCCCCCATGCTGTTTTCATTTGGGGTTTATTTTTAGTGTGAAGCGTAGAAGTGATATTATGTTTTTTCTAGAAAAGCCTTAAGCCTACTTAAAGACAACCCCCCTCAAAATTCCCCAAACAAATCTGGCATGTCTTCAAAGCTATCTCAGCTGTACAGATGTGTTCTTGTTCTACAGTCCAAAGAGTTGTCTTAGAGCCCCCACCCGCTGACTGAAGTGAACTTGCTCAGCTGCTCGAATGAAAAAGAATGTCATACTGAGTATGTTTGAAGGTTTGTGAACCAAGTTTAATCTGTCATCATCATTTACATCTTCTTGTGCACACAGTGTTTGTAGTGAAGCAGTTAATACATTTTGGTTACTGTTCTTCCCTGTTTGATTATCCTCACAGTCCCAGACAAACTCCCTTCTGCATGGCTTCCCAGTGCCTTTACACACAGTGGTTCCTTTCAAATGTGCCTGCTCGATTGTTTTCCTTAAAACACCTGACAAATGAAGGAATGGGAAATGTCAGGAAAGATGGGGACATGCAATTAAACAAGGGGAAAGCACAATGGAGTTGTTTCCCATTGTGGGAATGACCAAAAAGATGACCCTAACACCACAGTTGATGCTATATGTTGGTTGATGTAGTTGATATATGTGTAAGGATATAGAGGAAAAGGACTGAAAAGACAAAGGGGAGAGTAGAAGAAAGTAGGAGAACATCCAGTTTAGGAGGTAGGTTAGAATAAGCAATGCAAGATATTTGCAGCCAGATTTTAAGACAAAGATGGTTTAGAAGTGCATTTTTCAGGGGCAGAAGTTGTATACTCATGTCTCTGAGCAGAAGGAAGTCAAAGGAATACAATATTGGTGCCAGAGCCTGGAGAGGGACAGGGGAAAATGAGATTGGATGAGGCTCTGACTGCAAAATGTGTTCATAACTGATCCACAAAAGGCAGGTTTGCAGATAAAGAGCAGTAGTTCATAGATATTTCCAGAAAAAGCTGTATCTGAATCCTAAGTTTAGACCCTGGCCTGTAATGCTAAATAGGACTCTTCTGTATAGAGTCGTAACTCATACCTGCTCCTCGTCAGCTCTTTCCATCTGCAGCAACAATCCCTGGAACCAGCTGTTCCAGTGGAGCCCTTCAGCATAATTGCACTGCCATTAATCAGTTCTGCTGCTCACACCAATATAAAAAATAAACATGTTTCTAAAATGAGTTTGCTGCAACAGTCCTGGACCCAAGGTGAGAATTTGGTCCTGCCACCAAAATGTCTCAAAATCTGTATGTGCAGAATTTTACAGCCATCTCACCCACACTGCAGGAGTCTGAAATGGCACAAGCTAGGAAGTTGGAATAATATTTCTGAGTTTTTGGGTTGTACTCCATCTTAGGTTCTTTGAGAGTACCCTACGGGTCATATCCTTAGATGAATAGTACCTGTTGTCACTCTTGTTCTGTGCACTGGGCTGTTCTTTTTCAGAAGTAATTACTGCAGTTATACAACAAGGTTTGAAACTGGCTTTGCTTTCTCTTTCTCTCTTTCGCTCTCAGTTTAAATTTTAGATATTCTAAGGAGCATGCTAAAAAATGGTGCTTACAGATGTGGCCATATCTTGCATGTGTACTGTCAAAAATGGACTAGATTGACATTTAGTATTTTAACTCCTGGCAAGAGTTAGACATTTGTCAGCACCACTGGTCCATAACCAAAAAAGGTATTACTTGGAGGAAAAAAAAACCCCACACTTTCAAAAATTTTCAATTTCTGCTTATGACAGCCAAAAAACAGGCAAAAGGTATTTTATATTATGAGCATGGGGATTTTCCTCCAGCCCACTTATCAGTTTTCTTCCATAATGATTGTTTCAATTTTAGGCCTCCAAAATGCACCAAGTTGGAGTTCTGCTGGTGCTGTGTGTAATTTTGTGTTGCTGAGGCTGCTAAATAATGCATAGGAGAACTCAGAAGTGGAGCACTGGGAGAGGGCAGGAAAAGAACTCGGGGAAAGGACTTCACTTTCACATTGAATGTTTGACCTCTGTCAGTCATTTGCTTTGCAGTAGGGAAAACATAAACTGAACCACTGGCCTTTTGCAAATTTTGAGAACCCTGCTTTGCAGCAACTTGTCATTTTGAACCTTTGAAGGAAGTGGGAGTTCAGATGCAAATTCCGGAACGTTTTTTATGGAGTACCACTACCCTTTCTTTGGAGTCTTTTCCTCCAGATACAAACTGTATGCAGCTTCCTGCACTAACCTTTTTGGTAAGCTTGTTTCCTTCAGTTCTCTTCATTAACTTATGCTTAGCTTCTTCCCAAATTTCTGGCTTTAGTATGCAGTGAATGCCTGCTATAAATTAAAATTAGGTATTTGCTTGCTAATGGATACCTATACCACTGACAAACAAATTAAATCTACAGCTCAGGAAATTCTCAGGATGCTTCCTTTTAAATAAGAAATTCTCTCTCATTAGTTCAGTTAGTTACCACTTAGAGGAAAAATGATCCAGGATATCCAAAGGCATTAGTAAGATGTTGGGTTATTTCTACTCAAATTAGGATTATATCCTGGCCAGTGGTTTGATGTGGGTATTTTAGGAGTCTGGAGTCTCTCTCCTGAAGAGCCTGCCCTCCCTGCAGGTGTTCAGCAGGAGTCCTCAGCAGAAGGGGCAAGGGAGGGTTTGGTCACAGCCCTGAACACGGTCCTGTCCCGAGCACTGTGCAAGTGTGCAGGGCAGTGACTCGTGTCAGACAGCACTCAGAGCTCAACAGAGGATAAAGCAAATCTCTCAAGGCTTCAGTTCCTGTGCTCAGACCCACTACTGGTGCAGGGGGCCTGTTTAATTTAATAGTTCACTTAGCTCTACTGATGCACTCTAATTGAATTCAGCTGAATTACTTCCCTGGCTGCTGCCAGCCTTCTCCCTCCTGCAGCTCCCTGGCAACCAGGTCCAGGATAGGCCTTCAAAAGAAGCACAGACTCCCTTTTGCAGTCTGTTGCAATGTTTTTGGGTTGTTGGGTTTTGTTTTGTTTTGTTTTGTTTTTCAAATTCATTACAAATATCCCAATCCAATCTACTGCAATGATGAATTATGGCTGTAGATCTCTTACCAGCAAAGGTGCCTCATAGAACATCAGTCCCCCTTTACAGTAATGCCTGGGCTCTACTGTAAAGCATAGAATCATCTGAAATCATGCAAGATTCCTGGGTTTGCAGGAAACTCAGTGCTTGTGACACATCCAGGAACCTTGTTTGGCCACGACATGCTCAACTGGTCAAACAGCAGCAAGCTGGAAGTGGGGAGGGAGAAGGGTTTGAAGCATTTTTTTTCTTTTAAAACTTAGCTTTGAAGACTAGAGGATATTCTGGATATGTTCAGAAGAAGATTCAAATGCAGTTGGTCTCAGGACAATTTGAAATGTTCAGCATTTTCCTGTAAACTTCCTAGGAATGGGAATTTAGATACAGTCTTGCCAAAATACAGTCCTGTTTTTGCTTTCCAAATGTGAAACTCCTGTTGAAATCACTCGGTCGCTTTCTATTAACTTCAGTCTTAGTTGGGGCAACCTTAGGAGAAGCACTCAGGGGGAAGTTCCATGAGAAATTAAAAAATAAAATAAAATCCTACTAGTACTGTGGGAAACTTCATATAAATTACCAACATTGGACATGCACTTTCACACCAAAAACCACTTAATACTTATTTGAAATCTAAGGGAATACAGAATATGCCAAGTGATAAATGCAGCAAATTCCTTTACAGTCTATGTGCACTGAGGAGAAGGAAAATAGGAATCCCTCAAAATTCTCTTGCTGGAGTAACAATATGCAAACAGCTAGTGCTGAACTAAACCAAAAATTGCGTGTTCCCATGTCTTGCATGGAACACTTGCTAAAGAATCAGCATTTCTCACCCAGCTGCTGCATCAGCTAGCCTGGACTTTTTCAATGCAAATCTTAAATAAAATGAAATTACACAATATTTACTATTACCTTTATGCCATTGTGGGGGAAGCAATGCAGGCAGAAACACAATAATATTTACGTGTAACCTTTGCAGTCTCAGTGTCCACAGCATCGTGCTTATGACGTTAATGCAGCTTTATTGAACTAATGTCATTACTGTAGGCAGTGTGACTTGCAGTGCTGGGGTTTGGAGGCATTGCTGCAGCTGAAGTTGTGGGGTGCAGCAGGAAAGTCCCCTGGTCCGTGCAGAGCTCAGGGAGTGATTCCTCCCGGGCACCAGGTGTGTTTTTGGCAGTCTGTGGTTTGCACTGATGGATGCAGGAGCTCACTTCCAGGCCAGACCAGAATAAAGTAAATTAAAACTTTCTTATGAAAGGAGATTTGTATCTTATCTATAGAACTGAAACAAGGGAAAAATGTTTTATTCTTTCCTGACCTTTTCCCCCTTCCCTTCAGAACACTACAGTATTCTGTTGATTTACAGCATTCTGAAAAAATTTAATATTTTTCTCTTTAACAGTATTCCTTATCATGCCCAAAACAGAAGATAGTTTGGTTTGGTTTTATTAAAATCCTTTCTGAACTTTTTACACTGTAGCTATTCTTCCCAAATGAGTCATACAATAACCATTCCCAGTTTGTAGCCAGTTCTCCAAAGAAGCAGAAGAAAAAAGAAACAACTTCCTTTTAAGGGAACGAGACCTGTTTGTAAAGATAAACCTCTTTCCATTTCTATTTGAAGACATTCTCCATAACCCAAGAATTGATAGTTATAAAAACACTACCTACTTTATTTAGATTACCAAAA
Source organism: Formicarius rufipectus (assembly GCA_013399695.1). Taxonomy (NCBI): domain Eukaryota; kingdom Metazoa; phylum Chordata; class Aves; order Passeriformes; family Formicariidae; genus Formicarius; species Formicarius rufipectus. The sequence continues at coordinate 339,267 of VXAU01005648.1, forward strand.
CAGTCATAGCTATAGAACATTGTTTAATGTTAGCCTAAAGCATATGTATATACACTTACACATAGGGGCACAGCTGAAATTACACATGCAGCATGTCAAAGGAGCAGCTAGTTTACTAGAAATCTGTTAGAAACAGCTTTAAAACGGCTTAATTTAATTTCATTCGAGATTTTTAGATAAATGAGTTTAAACAAAGAAGTATTTAATGTTTATGTGGGATGAAAACAGTTGAAGTGTATGTAATTGTGTAAGTAAGCTAACACAGCAACTTCTGCTGAAGTGCTGTGTGATTCCCAAAACTCATCATACTGCTTGAATGTTCTTAGGCTTTGGGAAAATACCTACATGTAACACATTGCTGGGACAATTTCTGGAACCTCTGAAAGCCACTGTTATTTTAGTAGCAGCTTTGTTGTGCTTCTACTCAATTTCTGTCCACAGAAACTGTAATGGGCACTTGGGTGTCCTCACTGTGCATTCTGTTCTCATACTGTGATCCTGCCAAGCTTGGACTAGTTTCTGTAAAAGCACATGAAAAAAGATTTAAACATTAAAAACTTAGGATTACTTGGGTTTTACCTCCTGTGGGTGGGATAACTTTGCTGGAACTCAGGTAAAAACTACATTTTAGTAGCTGGTACTGTAGGGAAAATTGCATATGGCATGAGAGTCATAATACTTTTTTAAAAAGTTGGGCAGATAACCATGGATATTTTACAGGTTTGGGTTTTTTTGTTTTTTTAAAGATATCTGACTACAGTTAATTTTTTTCAATATATTAATTTTATATGTGCAAAATGTATAATTGCATGTAAATTAAAGTCTTTCACTGGATGTGTTGCTTATACAGGAAATAAGAATACAGTTATAAACTAGTTGAAGGTTAAAGGGGAAAGAACCCTGATATTAAATTCAGACACCAAAGCAGAGATGAATTGTTTAGACTGTACTGCCATCCATTTAGCTCTGAACCCCTGACACTATAGTTTATTAGAGAGGTGGAGACAACAGAATCCTTTGTAACAGGGATTTATATTACCAGAGGAGCTACAGCAGACTTCTTCTGTGTTGTTAAAATAAATTAATCAAACCCAGCAGGGGAGTGTCCTTGAATTACAATGGTTGCATTATTCAGAAACTGTAAAGATTGAATTTTTTAAGGAAATCCAAAAGGCATGTAGGTTGGGAAAGAGCCAGTTGTGGTTTTTTTTCAATGCTGCCATTTTTAACAATTCTTAGTATAAGCTGAAGTTTTGTTTCAAGCAGACTTTTGGCATACATTTTCTATGATTTTATTTCATTATCTTCCTCTGAAGAATTATTATGTACTAACACAGACACAATCTGGCATCTCTCATCCCAGATTGCTCCTGGAGTGCTTTAATGACCCTTGTGCCACCTTTAAGACATATTGGCTGAGTCAAGGATGCAGCTGCATGCACAGAAGGCTGCAGCCCACACCTCCATGGAAAGCAGCAATCCTGCAGCAAGAGCTAAACATGCATGTAAATGTTAGAGTCAGTGAGTGGGGACACAACCCAGGACAAAAGCCTACTGCTTAATTAGCTCAAATTGAATCATGATCCCTTCCAACACTACAAATAATAGAAATGAGGGTTAAGAATAACTGAAAAATGGTATGGGACTAAAATAAAAATAAAAAAAAAAAATGTTTTCAAATCCTACTCAGATGTTAGAATAACAGTAAGTTTTAAAGAGTTTGCTAAAAATAACAACAAAAGAAACAGGCACATGCAAATGAACAGGATAATCTTGACTGTATCAAACATCTGGAAAATATAAGCACACATGAAAGAGCTGCTCATTTTAAGGTTTTGATTTAATAACTCATCCAGTTCAAGAAGATTAACATGTGGCTATAAAATACCTGCTTGCCATCAGATTTCACCCCAACATGGTCATAGAAAGGTTTTCCCCAAAACAGAAGTTAAAAGAAAACAGCCTTAGTTATATTAGTTTAGGACAGCAACATTCCTTTTCATTTTGTGTGGCTACTGTTGCTCCAAGTCTCCTACAGGATATCCTGCATATTTTTCCACTAATAAGTGATGCATCCACCTTTGTTGCAGTTATAGCCATATGAAACCTCCAAGTAACCTTAGAGAGCATGAATCCTAAATTTTTCCAGATCTTCATGACTTGATTTTTAGAGTGAACAATGCCTTTACTGCGGAAGAAAACAACAAACAACTGTATCTTGTACCGAGTTAAGAGGCATTTTTGTGAAATGAAGACTGGCAGCTATAAAACCAAAATCCTTCATGTAGTATTTCCTGCTAGATCTATGCAGAGTGCTTCAGCTCCAACCAAAGGTCAAACACTAGCTTTAAAATATGAGACAAAAGCAGAAGAGGAAATGGAAATCACTGTCTTCTCCTCTCATATGCACTGTGCTGCTTTCAGAGCTTGTTTCTGACAGAACAATCTGAAGGAACATCTGGCAATATGACAGCATGTTATTCATGGACCATTGTTCAAAGGAGTGTCAGGAAGCCCCTGGTAATGTCAAAGTCAGTCCAGATCTGCAGCACTATTCCAAATGCCAAGCACCAAATAGAGGGAGTAGAGGCCTGGAGGAACTTGGGAAGGAACAGCTAGAAATTTAAAAGACATCTGTGTGAATTGGTTCCATAATCCTGTAATTGTTTCCTCAGCAAGTGCTTCCCTACCATTCACATGGCTATGTACATTGGAAATGGATAGGTTGTGTAGCTCCTTATCTCATGGCACTGCTTTTAGTGCTCTGGTTAGGAAACCTTTTCAGTCTGACTCAGTTTTCAGCATATTGGTGATATAAGAAATCATTTAAGATTTGACTAGAGATCAAGAGTGACATTTTAAGTGACTGAGTAGGAATGTAAACATATATGGTGCTCTTTCTCACCTAAAAGAAGATAATCTTACTCAGATTGCCTCAGAAGACTTCGCTGACACCTCTTACTAATATAATTTTGATGGAAAGGTCCTGTTACATGAACTGCTAGTATCTTCTCAAGTTTCTCTGGGAAGCACACTCTTTAAGGATTATGTAATCTTTAAACAGACATCACAGGTCAGCACCTCCATAAATTAAATTCAGCATCAGAATCAGTGTCCAGTTTCCTTTCTTCATTATTTTGCCCTGAAATGTATCTTTTTCTAATTAATTTAAACCTAATAATTAATTAAACATACCACAGCAAGAGCATTTTAATGTCACTGTATCAGAGGGGTTTGGATTTTCTTTTAGCAAGGAAGAAACAAGTCAAAACCAGCCAAGTGCTGTTGTGTCAGGATCTGTATTTGAGATACTGTGTGTGACTAATTGTGTTAAAATGATGGAGAATCTAGAGGTACACAAGGCCTAGGTGAGCCAAGTGAAAGGGCCAAAAGGAAACCCGAGCACATGAAAAATGTCATCTGGCCTAAGAGTATCTTGCAAATGTAAAACTAAAGAAATTCAAAAAAGTCCAAGAAAGCTTTTAAATGAAACTAAACTCCAATGTGTAAGTTTTGCTTTAAGTGACATACAGCTATAACATGAGATTATGTGAATCCCTACAGATGAACACTGCTTTCTGTACTGCTATGGATCTATAAAAGCAGAGAGGACTTTGTAACGTATCATTTCTTTTCATAACGATCTGATGGAAACCTATTGGAAGCTTTTTAGCTGGATATCAGACAAGAGAGAGGCACTGCACAGGGCTGAGGCAATAGGAAACTCCTACAGCTGTGCCTGTCACTGTGTCTGCATCCAGCATGTTTGATCCAGTCACTGAAATAAATTGTATTTTCCAACCTTTAAAAAAACATTTGGGTCTAGATCTGTGAAAGGTTTGGGGGCAAAGATTTGGTTTGGCTCTCACTTTAGGTGAGCTCTATTGCCATGCTGTTGCCTAGAACACCTGAAAAGAAAGCTTTTTTCATAAAAAGAATGATTCCTTCCCGTTCTTTTCACTTTCAGCTGAAGATGCTAAAACATGATCCCATTTTGCCTCTCTATTTTTATCACAGGAGCAGCAGATGATGAACCATGCCAGGGTTTAATTCTTCAGCGCTGGATGATGCAGGAATCCAGAGGCCTGAATCCAAGCCTGATTTCAACAGGCCAGTGCATCTTTAGTTTTTGCTCAAGTCAATTAGCACCCAATATCGAGTTGTGCCAATTCCCAGTCTCTGCAACTTTTCCAGGCCTCTTATGCAAATCAGGCCTGGAAGCCAACAACAAGTGAGTGAGCCAGAAGGCTGGTACAGGGCTGGGCACAATTGTTCTCAAGCCATGAATTTCAGTGCTCCATTTGTTCGTGGGAAAAAAAAATAAAATGACAGGCCACAAGGATAACTACCTCCTCAGGCCTAATTATTGTACTCTTTGTACTGTTCTTGCCAGGGCAGAAAAAAAGGCATTCATGGTCCTTTCATTACATCTAGATTTGCTGGGTTGGTTTTCACTGTTACTGTAAATGCAGAGGGAGAAAACTGAAACTAGAATGTCAGGAGGTTTTAAAGTCAAGCCCTTTTCGTAGTCACAAACTGTGCCGTGAAATCTGAAATACTTTGCTAACTTTATCCTGGTGATCTGGATAATTACTTCAAAATGTAGCCCATTTAGGAGTTGAATCAGGGTCCCTCAAATGAGGACTCAAGTCATGGAAAATTTAGGTAGATCACACCTGTACTGGTCCATTAGTTTATAAGTGTTTGAGTGGAAATGGGCTCTCTGTAGCTGTTCAAGGAATCATCCTGGGATCTAGTGTACTTCATGGGAGTCTATTCTTCATTAGATCAGTAAAATAACCTGAGTTTAGAAGATCTAGTGTTACAGACTGAAGTCATGACTGGAAGTGAGGGCAGAGAAAGCAAAAGCAAGAGAATTAGGAATTTATTGAAAGTGCCATTTTATTATAGCTCAAAATATGTTTTAAATTGGATACAAGACCCAAGAGAGTTCTTGCATCTTCAGGACTCCCAGTTGGTGTCAGACTGAGCTGGAAGAAACTGAGGTTTGAGATAATGGCTTTTTATACTTTTTAAATTATTATTTTACTACATATATTCAATAGTTGTATGTAATATTACTATTTAATATTCATAATATGGTCTCAAATAGGTGCAGCAATATTTTTCTGTTTTCTCTTTGAAGGATTACAACTTCAGTAAGAAAATATTAAACCTGACAAGAATTTCCCCAAGGTGTAACTGTCTTTGCATTCACTTACCTATGATTCTGGGGACTGTGAATAAGAGCACCATCTAGTGATAATCAATAGTGTCAGTATCAGGAAAAGGTGGTTACTCAGGCTGGACATAAAGACACACTGCTAAGTCACCAAAGGAATTGGGGAGCTTTAAAGGAAACAGACTCCTAGTTGGGATTTAAAAAAAAACTAGTGCCTTCCTCTAGATCCTCCTAAAAATGCACAACGAATCTGAAGACTGACTTTGACTGACAGCATGGGAAACATGGGATAACAATGTCAATACTAACATTTTGTTTCAAAAGCCAGTTAAATAATCTCATTATGTATTCTTTTAACAAAACTCTTCACATTTGTGAATGGCTCATTTAATATTGATCAGCATAACATACTTATTCCACTGAGTGAGAATTTAGGCGAAACCATTCTTATTTCCTAGGTATCCAGTTTTTTTGGAAAGCCAGAAATTCTAAATATTTTTTTCAGTGAAGAATGTCAAACAGCAACTCCACATAAGGACCTTAGGCACTAACTAGTATCACATTTTGGATTTTGCTTAAAACATCCCTGGTTAATGATAGTTTTTTTCCTAATTTGAAAGATTTTACAAGCGAGTCTTACACTATCCATTCTGCAAGTATCTCAGTGTGCAGGCAGACCATTATGAATATATGCTAATGTAGAAAGCTATTTATCCCTGTCAGATTATTTCCATATGCATCCTCTGTAATTGAATCAGTGGCTTATGGCAGCTGCTCTTTGAAGTGATCTCTGCAAAATAGGAGAACGTAATTTGTGGAGCAAAATGCTGATCACTCTATTCCACATCTGTTAAGCTGAGATTTCTGTGATGAGAGAGTTCATGCAAAGCAGAAAGTTTCCTGTGTTCCTTTCAGGCCAAAGGAAGTCCACTGGAAGTGAGGGTGACTATTCTAACCAAGTAACAAGGTCTGAAGCCTGAGGTGTGGTTTGCCCACAATTTTTGGTGAATTCCCTGGAACTGATGCTTAAGTAAGTAGCTGTACTTGTGCATTTATGTAAAAGTACTACAGGGAGAATGATAAGAGAAGACAGAGCAAGAATTCCTGGCAGAGTAGACAAGGATTTAGAGAGATAAACAGAGATGATCTGTTCAGTGGTGGGGGATGAGTAAAGCCCATAAAAGTCATGATGTGATTCCCCTTGATTGCAGTACCTCTGATGTTATACAGGTATGGACAGCCATACTATTGCACAATTATCCATGGACATGCTTTTCCTCAGGAAGAAACCATGTTTTTTGCAGGACCTTTAGAGCCTTTCCAAAGGGGTACCAGTTAAACTTTTGAAGATGCTTCTATCAGATGGTCTTACCAACACAAGGAGTTACTGTCCAACGTGTCCAACCACAGCTGTGCCTGCTGAAAAGGCTGTCACCCACTTCTTTCCTTCTCCCTCTCCTAACCTGGGGTTTCTACACTCCAAATCTTACAGATCAGACTGTTGCCTGAGCTCTCAGGCAGAATGAAGTGAGTTAGCAAAGGCCTGGTATCTGAGTCTTTTTGGAAATACCATTCAACTAACACAACCCTGTTAGTCTGCAGAGCAAAAGGGCAGTTCCAAGCAGTGCCTTCAACCAGTAAACCTTTGCAGCTGACAGATATATCCACAGCCTAAATTTTCTCCTTAGCTTACACCAACACATTATCAGTCTAACAAATGGCCTCTAGTGTCTAGCAATGTCAGTCTAGTACCTCCTAGGAGCAAGCATTTCTCTCTCCTACAAATATACAGACTGCAATACCTTCAGCTCAAGTATCTTTGTCCTCAAAAAGACTTCCATAGCAGCTTGGAGATGAAATGTACCAGTACTAAGTAACTTAGAAAAAAGTTACATTCTTTAACAGTGTTACCAGGATACCCCCAAGTCTAAGGTTTTTTTGTTCCTTCAAAAGGAATGAGTTGTTCTGCTAGACATAGCAATCTGTAGTAAGAGGATCCCTAGCAAAATCTGCTACACCCTTCCCAATGAGGATTTTTATTCATGATATCTGCTTCTAATTAAATAACTGCACTATATTATACATACTAAGGCCTAATTCTTTGCCCTTTGAAGCCAATGGCAAAGCTCCCAATGAGTTCATGGGAAAAAATCTAACTTCTTTGTTAAGGCTTCCTTTAGTGATAATTCAATTGTTAGGTTTTTAAAACAAAGATTCAGCTTTGCCACCTTTGCCTTGAGACAACAAACAGTTCCTGATACTCCTTTTATTAGGCAGAGCACTAGGAAGGGCAAATTTGGTCCTATAAAGTTATGTTTCACTGTCATTCTGTTTGTTTTTCCTTCAGTTACTATAAAGCACCACAATGGACAAATGGTGTCTTGCATTATCTTTATTTAAGAAACTTTCTTGAAATTCAATATTGCATCAATTTATGCCGTACGTGGCATGTTTATGCTGTAGAGAACATATCAAATGAAACCAGCAGTACAGAACACCGCAGCTTATCTACTTTCTTCATAATTTTGACCTATCACCCATTCATCTGCTAATGAATTGTAATAGAAAACATGCTTGCAAAACCCAACGTGTCCAGCTTCCTAAATGGGTCCATATTTCTAAAATATACTCACAAAAAGGCAGGTTTATAGAATGATGATCTACAGCTAAACAGTCCAGGATGACATAACTCTTTTGAAGCAAAAGGTTACCAGTCCCAGATGCAGGAAGGATATATCAACAAAGAAGGAAACTTAAAGGATTCAAAATACATCTCTATAAAGCAGAAAGAAGAGTTGCAGACAGTGTTTCCGTGCTAAACAAGACAGGAAGAGTCTGTGCTGTGCCCAGAACTGCAGCATGAGACAGAGAGCTCGGAGTCTGAGCCTGTTGGCTCCGGTGAGCTTGGAATGAACAGGGGTTTGTTATAATTCACCTTCCACATAAGCAGCAAATAAAGGAGCCACTTCTTCACTGTTCTTAGAACCCCACTGAGAGCAAGGTGCTGAGGTGTTTTGAAGATTTTTGGCCATCATGCTCAACACCAGGTTGTGTTGGCAGGTAACCAAAAAACAGCACTTTGATTTTGGTGCACGCTGAAGTGTTTCAGTCCAAACGTGCATTAGTCTCATCCCGATGTTCACACTGACTATGGGCTGCAGATTCAAATGAAATGGGACAGATGGGAAAAATTACAGAAAAGGAAAAAGAAATCCACTGTGTAACTTGTGTACATTAGGTTTGAAATTTAAAACCTTCAAGCTGATATCCAGGGGGGCTTTTTACTGCCAGTTTTGTTCCAGCCAATGAGTAGTCCTTGTGAGTACTGGTTGTAATCTAAATGTTATCATTTTTGTCCAGAGCTAATTCCATGCACAGAATTATTTCTCTTAAAGATATCTCTGCAAATTTTATAGAGTGCTAAGCATTTATCTCATGAAATATTGTTCCTTAAAGTAATTTCTGTTGTAGATTGGAAGAACACTGAGTTCTGTATTTGGAGGAAAGCTCTTCCATGATATGCATAAATTGCTAGCTGTGTCCTCTCAAACAATCTGACACAATCCTAAAGGACTTTGTAAACAACATTTCCTGTTGTGATATTTTAATATGAACTTGGCGAAGAGTCCTACTATTGCAATTCACATTCCCAATAAGAATGCAATAGCAGAAAATACAGAACAATGACATGTAATAATGCCTTGCAGTGTATTTTAAAAGTTTCCAGCAAAGAAACTAAAAATTAAGCTAAGCTCTATACAAGGCAGATAATCTATTTTAGTAGGAGTACACTTTGGGTTTTTTTAGTTTGTTTAGTTTGAATCAGTGTGAATTATGGTGTTCATTCTATTCCATTGAAAACTCGCCTAGCGTGAGAGTTGGAAAAGCATCTATTGGAAATGAGCACAAATGAATAATGCCATGGATGCAAACCATGCTTGTATTTGCCTAAATACTGTGGGAAGCATGCCAAAACCAGCTTGGTATGTGGAACTGTATACCCAAAACAGGGTATACACTCATATGCTCGTTCAGCCTGCAGCTTTTAAACAACTAGATGGGACTTCAGTGCTAAACATTTCCACTGGCACAAGAGCTGGAATGCAAAAGTTTGAACCTAAGGAATGCGGAGCCCTAACCTTTAGAAGGACATGGAAGCCTTTGGTGGTTAAGGTGTATGACTTCTTTTTTCCTCATTGTTTTTGTAATTAGCAATGGCAGATTTTTCAGGAACAGTTATTTAGTGGTGCTCTATTTTCATTAGGTTTGGGGATCCTTACTTTGGTCCTTTGTCTTGCAAAATAAATTCACCTAACCTCCATAAAGCCCAGCTTCTTCCCAGTCTGTCAATGGAAGCTCTGTAATTTACTTAAATGGGAGCTGAACTATGTCATCTAAACAAGTGCAAAAATGTATTGGCTAGTAAATGGGGTCAAGGCTCGTAAGACAGTCAAAATCCTCTCCAGAAAAGACAGATAAACCCACAAATTTCCACAAAATTCCTTGTGTGAAAGAATATGTAAATATGCCTCACAGGGTTTTCTGAATATCAGCAAATACCGTCTGTGGCAGATGGGCCGAAGGGTGAATTTGAGAGTAAGAGTCTGTCCCGGCTGCAAAAACAAACTATGTTTGGAAATGTATTAGCCAGCAAATTTAAACTAACACTATTAAATACAGGCCAAGTAAGGCAAGTTGTGTTTAAAATCTTGTAGGTTGACTCTAAACTCCCCTCCTTTGCTGACAAAGTTCAACCAGCATGTTTTAAACATGGCTCGCTCTGTTGAGTGCTGTTGCATGAAGTTATGTTGGGGTCCTGTTTGAAATGTCAGTTGACACGAACAAGGCAAGACCAGCAGGGTCTGTGAGCTCAGTGCCTTCACACAGCACATTGAGCACTGGCATTTCAAACACACTGCTGTAGAGAAAGATCCTACTTTAACTAACCTAGTTTACCTGCTTGGAAGTGCTTCCTCAAACACAGCAGCTTTGATGTTCTTTTGTGGATGGACCATCTCTGTGCTAACATGCCTCTCATATATGCTGCAGTGACATTCTTTGCCTCACCTCAGGATCCAAAGCATGATTGTGCTAACAAGTCTCACCCTCTTTTTTTTTTCCCCACTAGGCAAAGTGTAAAGGTCAGCGTCTTGAGGTTGTTCTGCATGTGTCAAGTATTTTGGATAAAGGCAGAGAAAAAGTCAAACTATGCCAGAAGAGCCCACCTCTGTTTACACCCAGCAGTAAGTAATCATAGTCAGACACCACTTTTCACACTCTTGGTTCAGGTTGTTCCCAAGTCTTTGAGTTTCACTTTCAGTTTCAGGTTCCAGTGAATCCGAAATGATGAAACTGAGACCTGAATTGAAATCTGAGTGTTTTGATGGACAAGGGCACAAGTCTAAAATGACCAGGCAGCCAGTTGCCACATGTCATTACTGAGCCAAAGGTAAACTACTGTTTGGGCAGCAGCAGCAAAATTCCCCTTGTAAACACCTGTTCATATCTACTTTTAGGATACTGATTAGAAAAAGAGGGCTGAATTTCCTTTGAAGTGCTTAGAGGTCTCAGTCATGCAACTTATTGCCCTTGAATACTACAACTATTTGGTTAAGTTCCCAAACTTAAATTACCAAGACTTTGACAGATACAAACAGTGAGTTCAGCAAACTGCTGTTTGGTGGAGGTAACAAATATGCTGGGAATAATGTATCTCTCTTGCAAACAGATAATTTTATAGAGTCACACCATAATTGAGTTATAAATCTAAATATTCTATAAGACAATTCCATTAAGTTACCTGTAGCAGAAGAGATGATTCTTAAAGGATATAGCTTTATTAAATTTAACATAGCCAGTATTGTTAGGTATTAGTAGAAAAACTCACAGGATTTTTTAAAATATATATATGTACAGTTTTTATGTATTTTAAATAAAAAAAAAGAAATGTTCAAGAAATATCCCCTATGATATTCATAAAAAAACATGTTTCTTCATGTCTTTTACAGTGGAAACAGAAAGGAGATACCCTGTGTTACTTTGCCTTAATATGTGTTGAATTCTTATCCTTCTAGGGTCAGTGTTACCCTGAGGTTTCCCAACCACCTCCTGCTTTGGGAAAGCTATCCTACAGTGCAGTACTGACATGCTTAAGTGCTTTGGTGCGCACAACCACTGTTTTCCTTAGCTTTAGCTTCCTGATAATATTTCCTTTTTAAAAAATCACATCCATTTATTAGAGCTCCTTCTTAGCACAGTACGTCTTTTGAGATAGAATTTAAAAATAATTGCTTTTAAAGCCCTTATTGTATATGGGGACAATATACAGAATACACACATTCTTTTCAACTGGAAGTTTATATGAAGTATTTACAGCATTAGTGGTCATCACAAAGCGAGTTGGTGTACAGAGCCCGGGTTCAGAGGGTTGTTAAGCACTTAGTGTTTCTCTATTGAAAATGAGGCAAATGTTTTCAAATTTTTTGTTTTGATTAAAAGTTAAAAATGGACAAGGAAAAACTATAATTTCTGATATTTTTAAAAATCCATGTGTGGCAATCTCACATCTTACAAATTGCTGAAAAGTCTTGAATCTAGTTCAGTGTTGTAAAATTATTTGCTAATGAAAATTGCCTATTTTATGTGAGAGTGAGAAAAAGTATTGAGCTATTTCTTTGTAAAATATTTGTCTCTATCTCTCCATTAACTATCTGCATGGTAATAGAGATAGTTAATGGTACTATAGGCCAAACTCACATGGGTTTTGGTGGAAATGCTACTTGAATCTATGCTTTAAGAACTAGGCTACAGACAATGGGAACATGGTTTACATATTCTTTATAAAAGTAATAAAACTATTTTAAAAGGCATAAACCAAACTGGTAAAAGCTGTTTGTGGCAGTGAACTGCAGTGCGTCATGCCATTAGCTCTAAAAATAATGTATTTCCCTTATCAAAGAGTCGGTAAATGTGAATGTGGGATTTTTGTATCCGGTCGCATCATTTCCCTCCGTTTTGCATCCCGCTCCCCCTCACTTCTGTGTAACTCTCCCTCCTGTATTTCCCTTGGCTTTATGTAGCCACGGCCACTTGCCCTTTCATGTTCCAATTTCGAAGTTCTAGCTACAAATGTTCACTAGATGGCAGGAGACCCCCGCCACCCCCGAGCAGCGCCTTCGCCGGCACAGCAACTGCTGCCCGTCGGTAGGGGGGAAAAAAAAGTAAACACATTCAAGTTTTGCTGAACAGAAAAACAAACAAACACCTTGACAATAAGGAGAAAAAATAGTCATATCCTCAATAAATCATACTTCTGTTACTGAATGTGGCTAATATTATGGGCTGGAAATGATTGAAAAGGTGTCCTTTTCTTGACGGAGGAGCTAAAAGGACCTTCTTTTAGAAAATGAGGTAGATTTACTGGTTTTGCTGTTTGTGAGAAGGTCAACTGATACAGCAAATTAAAGTCAACTAATTAATAAATATATTGACAGCTTAAGAAAGTTTCAGTTTAAATGTTTAAACTACTGATCTAAAATGCTGTATCAAAGTACAAAACCCTTAACACTCAATGTACTGCATTACCAAGATACTACAAGAAGATAAGAGACATTTCAAACTCACTCTCTCCCTCCCTTTAACGAGGCAGAGCTCATTGTGTGATGATCAGTCCCAGTATCATTTCAGCCAGAGGTATTTTGCTGATCTCAGAGCTGTGGACAAAATTTGTCCCTCTTGTCTAGGGAAGAGAATGCAGCTCCATGCAGTTACATAAGCCTTAATAACCATGACAAATCTTCATTGTTGCACCAGTGGGGAAGCTGGACTAAGCACTGATTTTTGACTAAACTACTTTTGAACTATTATATTTTTTGCTACTTGGGGCTACCAGTTTTTATTTTTAATCTATTCTGAGTTTCTACAGGCAGTGTTTCTCTTCTTCTATACATGCAGATAATTTATTAAGGTCCAGTAATTTTCAATGTCGCTCATGAAATATAAGAGGGGATGTTTGCCATCTATTAAAGCTGTTTCTAAGAGTGGATAACTTTCTAAAACCAGAGATAACTCAGTGTAATGCTTTCCAGGAGTCCCAAAATAGTAAGAACATTTTCTCATGACAAAGCTGTATTTATTTTATGCCTGGAGTAGAAAAACCTATCATAAATAGATGACCAAAACAGCATTTCCCAATATGAGACTGAGTTCTGCGATGTACCGAGTGCACTCAGAACCAGAGGGAAAACCAAACAGGAGCTGAAAGACATCCAGCATCTCACAAGTAAAACCTTTCATCTTTAGGAAAATGTTTGTAATACTTGCAAGCAACTATAAAAGCAATCTTTCCTTTTTATTGAAGCCAACATAATCAGCACCTGTAGAATCTCCGCAAATCGTGCCAGCGAATTCAAACAAGCATCACACCAACCATTTCCCTGGAAGCAGCATTGGATTTGCATCTGCCCAAACTGTTCTCCACACCCCAATAACAGCTCTCGTGATCCTACCTTGGCGATTTGCAAAGGCTGCTTTTGCTCCTTGCCACCTTGCAGTCTGAAGCCCCAAGGCGCCCCTCCGCTCATGGCAATGCAGAGATAATCCCCCGTGCCCATGTTGCCGGTGCAGTCAGGCAGCATTCAGATACAGGAGAACATGAGAAATTTGCCTCACAGATGTTCAGCGAGCCGGAGATTGGGCTGGCAGGCAGAGCTGGAGACCCAGAGCACCACACTGTTGCTGCTGCTGGGAACTGCACGAGCGAATGTAGTCATTGAGGAGAATGTAAGAGCTCCCTCACGCCACAGGCACAGCCCACTCTGTCGTCAGATTCCGGCGCTCAGCCCACCTTCGAAGTAAAGTAAAGTAACGCTGAGGAAACGCACACAAAGACACTCGGTCGTGGAGGCAGAGAGGGCCGCATTTAAACATGACCTTCATGACAGCTCAATCAAAACAACAGCTAAAAGAACTGTACGTTTCTCTGTGGCAATGTAGGAAATAAGTTTACTTTAGTGACTGATGCCAGACATTTTAAACTCTGACTTACCCATTTCTTGTGTTCTTTCTTCTAAGAAAGAAAACAGAATCTCAAGGGAAACATCGTGTGCATCCTCTGAATCACTGGTACAATTAGATTGAACAGGTGTTAAGGTTTTCATATGCACCCTGCACGCACCTTCTGCAGCACTGCAGGCAGGCAAAAAGAAAAAAAAAAAAAAAAAGAAGAAGAAGAAAAGAAAAAGAGAAAAGCCTTTTAATTTCCCGGTCATGAAATTACTTCTATTCTAGTTGTCTCACCTCAGTATAGTTTAACATGCACTGCTATTTAGCAATGACCTGAATTATCACTGGACCTTAATAATACCTGTTCTTACGCAGTCTGCTGCCTTTCCTACCAAAGAGGGGAAGAGGATTAATGGAACGAAGCATCAGATCTCTCCACAGATGTTAGCAGTGCATGATTTACATTGTGTCATTAAAAGGGCAACCTTACTATAATCAGAAAAAAAAAAAAAAGCAAAACAAAATCAGTGGGAAGTTAATTTGCCAGCCCCTTACAAGACCTAGGTTCACTTCTGTTCCCTGTTGCTGTCCTGGGGCCATGCAGCCTGTGAACAGCTGAGCTCTTCCAGGTCTGCTTGGACTGGTTTTCAGCAAGGGATGGATATTCCCCTAGCTGAGCGTTAACAACCGACAGCATAAGCTGCTCACCTCAGCCCAAAGTCAGGTAGCCTGGCTTAAATCACACTGCATTTTGCACTAAGCTGGTTCTAAAGACCAGTGTTCAGCAGGTGGGCAAGAAACATCTTTCATGACTAGACTGATTGCTGGAACAAACACCTCTTACTTTGAGACCCAGGTTGCTGGGGGCATCAGATTCTCACAGCCTGAAATCACTGAGAGCCTTGTATGAACTGTTTTTACTTGGCTGCTTCTAAACCTTCAGAGATATCGGGGGCAACAGGGAACACTCATCATTTAAATTACATGACTTTGCATCTAAGTAGCTGGTAACCATTGAGGCTTTAAACCTAACCAGTGTGTCTGTCAGTTAAGTGTCCCTGGAGTGATACTTCCTTACAGTACAGCATTGTTCTTTAAAGACATAGATGAAATATCAAGGTAGAGACAGAATCTTTTGTTAAACTGAAATATTAGGGCTGGAAAAAGTAGACAGGCTTTTAGTAGCTTGAGCCCTTCAGGCCTGTGATGTCACTAATGCTGGGTGGAGACAGATCCCTAATCAAACAGAGGAAAATGTCACTTTCTCAATAACAGGATTTAATGGTAGGAAGAGTGCTTGCTTTATTGACTACAGGTTAAAAGCTCTGGAGAAGCAAAACAAGCACTGGTTGCCATATAATTAAGTACTTAGGGCAAACATTATCAGAGAATCCATACTTGGGAGGGAATGGCTTTAAAGGGACTTTGCTAGACAACCTCTGAGTGCTCATTTCAAGGTGTCTAACTACTTCTTGTTACCTTTTGCAGTGATGATTTGTTGCTATAGCAGGCAGACTTTCAGTCTTTCCCTAAATAGAGTCTCACTTTAGACAAAATTCTCTCCCTTCTGCCTAATGATGCATGACATGACATGCTCAGTTAAATAAAAAAAAACAAACACATTTATTTTAGGAACACATAATTATTAACCCTTCCAATGTTAAAAACTTATGATGTAATGAATGTGTTTAATTAATGTTAGCGTGTTTTGAGCTTGTATAAGACTCTCCTTTATGATTTTGGCAAAAAAGAATAATAAAATCAGATCTCTGTTTCTGAACTTCTTCATATACTTACTGCAGAGAACAAATTAAGGAGAATGACCCTTGCATTTGGATGATCATATATGATGGGAATTTGTACTAGATATGGATGCTTCTCTCTCCTTCGACCATGTAACGGAACTGTGTCAAATACAAGCACTAACAGTTCCCATCTGCTTTATATGGATTTCTTAAATGGTTATGCTGTGGCATCTTTTGCTTTGTAGTATTTCTCTTGTTGTACATTCTCTGCATCCTTTGGGATTTCTAAATGCTGGTCAGAAACTGGACATGGAGATAAAAGCGGAGTAATTAATGGGGCTTATGATTTTTGGTCTCTGTAGTTTCTATAGCTTAAACAAATTTCATGAATTCTGAGATAATTTGTGAAATACACTGAAAAATGTAAAGCTAATTGCAGCCACAGCCATTTAACCACTGCCACCATCTCCACCATTTCACTAAAACCTAAAGATCCAATTCTAAGGAACAGCTAATAAAAATGTCACAAATAATAACTTCATAAACTCAGCAAATGACAGATGACAGAACTCACTCAACATGTATCTGTGCCCAAAACCAGGGAGAGCTTTGGCTTGAACCTGATCTTCTGTGATGAGATCTTAGCACTTGGCATAGGAAGTAATCCCTAACTTCACTGGGATATGAAGAATCCCCTTTCCTTCTTTCAATCTGGATCCTGCAGATTCATTTGATGTCCTCTGCTTCATGGATCAGAGGAAACTGTGACCAAGCAATCCCCAGGCACACATTCTGGGCACTTATTTTACAGACCTCTTGTATACCCACCTTTTTTCAGATAACAGAGTAATTAGTCATTCTTTATGCAGAAGCTATCTCATATCTTTCACTGTCCTCATTTTCTTTGTCTTCATCCTCTAGAATTCTATATCCTTTCAGAGGCAGAACAACACACAGTCTTCAGACAGCAAGTTGGGGTTTATACAACAACATGATGATATCATCTGTTTTTCTTCCCTAGTTGCTAACCCCAGCGTTGCTAACACCTAATTTGCTTTTTCAGACACTGCTGAGTTTATGTGTTCATAGAATTATCTTTTCAAATCTTCAGATCTTGGCTGATGCTAGTCAGTTCAAAGCATACAGTTTTATAGGTGAATTACTGTTTTTTTCCCCAGTGTGTATCACCTTTTACTTCTAAGCCATGTTATGGTATGACTGCTTAGTTTTCTTAAAAGCCTTTGCTGAAGGAATTTGTTGAAAGCCTTTTGTAAGTCCGAGATCAATCAGATCACCCTTATCCATGTGTTTTTTGATCCTCTCAAAGAACTGCCTTATGGTTGTAAGGCAGGACTTCCTTTTATGAAAACCTTTTAAACTCTTCCCAGATAAGTCATATTTATCCAGATGTGCACTGTTCCATATTATAGTTTTGTATAGATATGGGGCTGACAGGCTTGTTGTTTTCTGAACCTCTCTTGGAACACTTCATTTAAAAAATTACTCACCCTAATCTCACTAATAGTCAGCTATTTCAGCCTTCAGTTCCTTTAAAGCTCTGTGTGGTCTTGGTGATTACTTCTTAATTTTCTTTGCCTCATCTGCTGCCACTTATCCATATAGCTTCTTTTCTTATTGTAATAGTAATTTACGATACTGCACAGTTTTACTACAAATGGATTTATCTAAAATCTAATTTAAATCAGGTATTTCTGTAGCTGAGATCAGGAGACATTCTCCTAATGTGAGAAGAAATAAGACAAATCTTTGTCTTTCATCCAGTAATAAAAGTAAAACTGTCATTTCACCTACAGTTTCCTGCAGTGGTATCCTAGGCCTGTGGATTCTTTAACAATGCAAATATTTCCACCCATTCCTTAGTAATGAGGAAGAGACAGAGGGAAAGGGGATATCATGATCTCTAATTTATGGGCAACATTTTACTGCTGTAAATACCCAGATGGTATGACTTCTTCCTTTTTCTGCATTTCATTTTCTTTTAATATCTGACTTTTTTCTACATTAAAATCCACATAAGCTAGTTCCCTAAAAATACCTATTTTAACAGCTTTCTAGTAGACTCTAACTTTATCATCTGTAAACAATGTAATAAACTACCCAATTTCTTGTGGGAAGTGATTTCAGCCAAATGGGAGAATCGAGGTGGGGGAGGGGGGGGGAAAAGAAAATAGTCACTGTTTATTTGGTTGGGTTTTTTTATTAATTACATGGAAAAAAAACCCAAACACTTGTAAATACATAGCAAGTTTAATGGAACAGAAGATAAAACCATGACCATCCCCTTAAGAAAACTTGACACGCAGTCTCTTCCAAAGGAAGGGAAGGTGGCCTCTTCCAATATATCCCTTGAAATGATAGGTTTTTAAAGTGGCTTCTGCAAGCTGGGCAATGTCAGACACCTCAGCATGTGCTGCTGTCCCTAATCATTGCCTAATAACACTCCTTGTTTCATAGCTGTACAACTCAGTAGTTACATAAAGCAAAAGCAGATTTTGAAGGCAGAGCTTAATATCATTCCCCCCAAACCTTACAGAGGTAGAAAAATAGATTTCAGCTTAATTGCTACAGTTTTGGTCTCCTGACATAAGAAGCAACAAGGAACAGAGACACATGGAAAGGATTTAATTTTCAAAAAAGATATAAAATGGCAAAGTGAATGGAAGGTTCAAATGCACAGCTCCAGCTAACATCCATTAAAGCTGATTACTCTTCATTTTTTCCCATCAAATTTTTCTTGTCCTACAAGACAAATTAGTAGAATCCAGATGTTTTGATTACATGAGGAACTTTGCAGTGCACTGCCAGCTAAAAAGGCTTTGCTGACTGAAAGTACAGACATGGAGTGCCAAAGGTACTAAAAACCAGTAACACCAAGTTCTCAGTGAAGGGAAATGAAATTAAAAATACAAGTCATAGAAAATTATCTACCTGTATGGCCAGACAAGAAAGTTCTGCCCACGGTCATAGGAGGCATGAAGAGTTTATCACCAGTAAAGGTAAGGTCTTCCAATTTTAGTCCTTACTGTGGATTATAAGGCAAGGTACAATGTGATGGGTTGGAATTTCAGAACTAGTCCTGCTTTCTTGTTTTCCCCCCCAACTTCAAAACTGGCAAATGAAGTGTTAGAGGAAGAAGCAGAGAAGGTACAGGAGGGTGTTTCTCAGCACTTAGCTTACTTACATCCTAGATGCTTGTAATGCCTTGATAATTAGGGTGTTTGAATCTATTGTGGGGGAAAAACCCCAACAAACAGGCAAAAGGAGCCACTTCCCTGCAAAACACAGAAACAAAGTTGATATCCTTGACCATTGCTGAGTTACAGTAAGTAGAAATCCATGCAGAGAATGTAACTCTACAATTCACCATGTCAGGAGGTAGATGAATGATCAGCTCTTGGAGCATGTACATATCGCAGACCCTCTGTAGCCAAAGACCTGCCACCATCAAATACACTGAATAGAAACATATGGATGACTCAAAGAGGCAAGAATTTGGAGAAAAGAACTCTTCAAAGAAGATGGTTCCTTGGTGTTTGTCCTACCTGTTCCTACCACAGCCAGTCTCAGATAATCAGAAAATACTTTCCTAAACTGCTGGCTGAAGAGAAGAAAACTTTTTTGTTTTCGTCCTGGACTTCTTGGACAAAAGGTCTTATGAAAAGACAAGGATTTCAGATTGTATCCAAGAATTAACGTACAAAACAGCCACAAGGTTTTGTTGTGAGAAAAAGTAAAACACATTCACTGCAAGGATTGTGAACATGGAAAAAAAAATGTTGTGACACTGGAATAACTACCTGTTTCTTGTTAACCCAGAAGTAAGGATTTGGGCTAGAATTCATGTTTCCTGGTGTCATTCCACTGCTGGTTTTACTTATCCCTGTGTTTTAGCAAGCAAGAATTAATTTTCGGATCGTACTTGGGATGATTCTTAGGTGTCTATTTTGTTCATTTTGATTCCCCGGAGATGAGATGACTACATTTTTGGCTTCGGTAGTTGGAAAAATTCTGATAAAAGTTTCTAAAGTAAAAAGAGAACTATTTATATGGTATTTTCTTTTTGGTTTTGGCAGGGCAATGTTGCATCACATTCTTTTTAATAGAGATTATGGGAATAAAAATTGATCTTCCGTGCCAAAGCTTGGAAGAGTCTTACATGGAATGTGCATGTAAGTAATGAAAGCAGGTGTTGCACTTTCCTCACCTCTGCCCCAATCTTCATCCTGCTCTTTGAACTGTCATTTAAAGGTGGCAGTTAAGTAGCACAACCTTTTGTCTACCTGTTCATCTTAGACAGTCAGATTTTATGATCTTCCCTCTTCCTACTGAAAGAATCCAGAGAAAAGATTTCATGCCAGCTTACTGGGTTAAAGAAATCCACCATGCAAAACTCTCTTCTGATGTACTACAGGGAAATGAATCAGGAGTAACCGTATAATATTCGATTTTAAAATATAATTTAATCACAGCTGAGGTATGAATTAGGTCCAAATAATCTACTACATTTTGAAGCGATGGTTTAATGTGGAATTGAAGATTGAAGATTAACATTAGCCTGATATATACTCACCTTCATCAAATTTCATCTTTTAAATTTTGTTTCCTGTTAGCAAGTGTAAAAGTGATTAACTCCCTTTGCCTTGTTCCTTTTAAAGAGCTCAAGTACATGCACGGCCACAGTCCAGCATAAAAATCAACTATTTTTGCATTGCAGTTTAAAGCAGGCATTGTTTGTCACTTGGAAGGCTCATAAGAATTAATTCTTCCATACTGAAAACTAGAACAGGAGAAGCAGAACTATTGAGCTGTAATAGAGTAAGGGTCTTGGGAAGTTTGAGTTCTGTTTTTACAGTGGCAAAGTCTCATGTTTTGCACTGGGCCTGTAAAACTGGGGGAAGTGGCCACTACACAGTGTAACCCTGAGAAAGCTGCTCCAACTTCTCAAAATCTCCGCTTGTAGCTTGATAGTTGGAGTCCTCCTGTAGAACCCTGCTCTTGCCTCTTTCCTCTGTGCTACAAAAGAAGCTCTAAGGTTTGTAAAGCAGTTTTGAGACACTCGCTTGACAACCACAGGGCATTGTTTTGTTCAGTGTCTGTCCCAGGGAGTGTGATGTTGGTGGTTCAGACTACTGCATCTAGCCAAAGGACAGGGCATAAAATGTTGCCTTGGCATCAAGTTCTGCCTGCAAGAGGCAAACAGCACGGCTCCCTCTTTGCTTCTGGATGGACCTGGCTAGGCTTTACCAGAGAAGGACCTCCCTGCAGGAAATCTTACCCCCCCATCCAAATAACTGCAAGAGATTAAAAAACAATCCAGCTATCTTTGCTCCTGACTAGAGGAACAAGAATTCCAACTCCCTGCTTTGATAACTAATTCCTTTCCAAGTGGAGCAGATTATATGAGAAAAATCTGCCCTCCAAGAACACCTTTATGTTTAACCCCTTCAGTCTTGCCTGTTGTGCTGCATCTACTTTCCAGACTTGTCAGCTCTTTCTTCTGTCTTTGGTACAAGCTTCAGCTTTTGGTGATAATATACTGTTTAGCTGGCACTGACATGGATCTGTGTTCCAGATCACTGCCAATATTTGCAAGTGTTGAACAAGTGTTTATGTGCCTCCACAGTGCAAATCTAGTATACAATTTTGCTCCTGCCCTTTATTTTCATACCAGCTGCACCTCCAGTCCCTTTGCTTCTTCTGTGACAGAAAAATAACATGATGGATTTTAAAAATTGTAATTCTGATTTTCTTTGATTTAATTTGGTTTAGACTAATGGTATCCAAATAGCATAAACCCAGTATTTTGAAAAATAGTTTTATAATCAAGACTAACATTTTTCCACATGACAGAGATGCCTTACTGGTGTATAATACCTCTATCATTTTGCCATGCTCAGGTAGAACATTTCATACTTCCATGTTAAGGGTGGTGCAAAGCAGAAGTACAGTGAATGTGAGCGAGAACAAACATTGAAGTATTTGCATCCAAAGTAATTTCTGAGTGATTCTGAAGAGCTCCTTCTCTTACATAACAGATCCCACAGTTATGAGCATTTGTCAGAAATAGTTTGAGTGGCAGTAGACAATCAATTCTGTGGAACAAATATGACTTACTAACAGTCAGACTATGCTCACAGTGTGTTAGTGATCACTAGAGTTGGCTGAAAGATAGCGGTGTTACTAAATTCATGCCATGTCTTCCAGTAAGAAAACTGAGTCAATCAATCAAATAGCTAATTTGTTAGGAAGAGTTAAGTCAGTTACTCCTTTTTGAATGATAATAAGCTTATTTGGGTACTGTTCTGTAGCAAGACTACACTAACACAGCAGAAATTGTATATACAAGCAGGAAATGCAAAAAGAAAGGCAAAGAAAATAAAGCTGCTTCAGATGCTTTTGAAGGTAAAAGTGAAATATATCTCTGAGAAATTCCATACATAAGGCAAGCAAACACAGAAAGCATCATTTAACTTTCTACTGTCCTTTCTCAGACTGATGGCTTTATGTTTATTCGCAGAGTTTTATATGTGATACATTATTCATCAGATTATAATAAGGTCTCATCTTTGTTTTCATGTTACAGCTCATTATGTAGCAATTACAGCAGGATAATCAAGTCGTGGGGTTTTTGTCCATTAGGAACAGGTAGTACAATCTTCCACTCTCATGCATCTCAGACAGTTCTAAATTAATTAAAAAGATAATTGAAATTCCCCAGCTGAAACATCACAGCAGTTTTCTCAGAACACCATATCTATCTCCTGTAATTGTTCCAGATCAAGTTGCCAGAATGCTGATTTCATTAGAAAACCAAAATAGCAACAGTCAGTGTGAGTAAGTAGAGGAGCCTCACAATTCACAGGTACTGAAAAATCCAGAGGCTTGAACCAGGCAGAAAGTCTTTTTTTTGAAGAAAGCAGCCACAGCCAGTTCTCTTAAGCACATTTGCTTTTGTGAACTGTGATTTGCTTAGAACTTCCTACATGGGGACCAGCAGAGCATTTTATAAAAATTTCTGCGTTACCAAGTTTCAGGGAAGGAAAGTGCTTTTAGCTAATATCCTCTGTAGGGTGTAACAAAACACTTGCCAGAAAATATACACAGCAATGAAAGGATGCCTAGAATTTTAACATTACTGTATCACTGTCCTTGAATAACAGCAATTATGTGAGTCTGGTATTCTGAAAACCCTTTGTTATCTGTGTCTTCATTCCGTTTAGGGCACTGTTTAAAGGGTGTACTCCAATAATAATTTCTATTTGCCATTAAGACTGTTTCATCAAAATATCAGTTGTCACTTCTGCTGTATCTTCATTTAGGCTTCTGTTGTACACAGTTGTTTTGTTGTTTGTTTTGTTTTGTTTTGTTTTTAATATTAGAAATGTATCAGAGTCACAACACTGATTTATTTCTTCTTACAGTATTGTTCTGACTTCCTGAAATACTAGATCATTTCTTTTTCTTCATGTTGCATTTTTTAATCTAACACACTATTACTTTC
The DNA here is from genome assembly GCA_013399695.1 of Formicarius rufipectus. Taxonomy (NCBI): domain Eukaryota; kingdom Metazoa; phylum Chordata; class Aves; order Passeriformes; family Formicariidae; genus Formicarius; species Formicarius rufipectus. The sequence goes on from VXAU01005648.1 coordinate 362,719, forward strand.
AGAAGAACATAATCCCTTCAAATTTTGATTGCTCCTCTTTTTTACCAGTCTTTGCTTTCATTTTAAACAAATACCTTTGTAAATTATAATTTCAGGTTTTCTTGTAAAGGACTTTACACTAAGCTGTAAACTGTTATCCATAGATCCTAAGTAGACAGTAGACAAAACATTAAAGAAGATTTTAATGATTATATGTAAGCAAGACAGGAAAAGAAAGTAATCTTTTTATGTAAATAGTTTTTAGGACCCTTCTGATGTTGTGCAAAATCAAACCTATTACTTTGTTTGCAGGACATACAAATGAAATTAAAAGGAGAAAACCAGTCTCGTTAGCAACAAGAAAGCCTTTTAAAATGTAGACTTCTTGGAGTTCTATGAACTATTCCTTGTGATGACATAGTCTTTTCTTTAAAGAACATACCCAAAATTGCCCACATCTTCCCCTAGAGAAAGGCTTGGAATATGTATTATGATTTAAAATAGAGTTCTTACAGCCCTGAGCTGCAGACATTTGCCTTCTCACAGTGCTTTGTTACCCCTGCCAATGTAAACTGCTACAAAAGCTGTACCCTGGCCATGCCATCACCGGGAGAAATATGTGCCCACAGCTCAAAGGCACCATGGGGTTGGTCTGATTCTTCCTGCCAGCTTGTACCCTGTTTTAAGGGCATCCAGTAATTGAAAATGTTAGGATAGGATTTAGCATTCCTGGAATCATACATTGTCCTAATGTGATGTGCTATGAGATAGAGACATGAGTTCTCACACTTTGTTCATTGAGGGATGACTGGGTATTTCTTTATTTCAGAACTCACAGAAGAAATTCTAGTGAGAATTTTAAAAGTGAAATTATAATTGTTTTGTTTTGTTGTTTGTTTTTTTTTTTTTAATAGAGATGGAAAAAGCATATAGATTTAGACAAATTATTTACTTCACCAGTACTAACTCCAAATTAGGTCTGAAATGTATGAAATCACGTTAGTTTTCAACAGGATGGAATAGTTACCACTTCAGGGTAAACCGATTGCTAAGAAAGGTAATTTAACCTACAAGATTGTCATTATTGATGGTGATAGAGAACAAGCCAATCCAGTTCTCAGATTTTAAGGTACAGTTTACTTAAAGTCATTTAATAAAATGACTTACAACAGTTTAGCAATCCTGCAATCTCATTTTTATGAAATTACTTTCCAGACCAATAATGTGCTTAAATCTTTAATGATGTTTCCACGTTTCTGAAACTGAAAACTTTGAATTACTTTTAATGTTATAGGTGGTAACTGTAGATAAATACTACAAAAACATGTAGACTGTGACATGCTGCATGCCTTCTGTTTCAGTGTTCCAGGCTAAAGGACAACAGAAGCATCCTTGAAAAAAAGAGGCGAGACATCTTGATCCATTTCCAGAGTGGGCCTGAAATAAGGGAAGAACTGCCAGTGCCATAGTTTCTCCTTGCTATCTTTTGCTGATCTCATCTTTTGGCCTCACTGGAGCTGATTTCAGGGAGGAGAAATCTGATAGTAAGTATTCAGTGGCCAAGTGCACAGTTCTTCAGGGCTGAATTATCCACAGCTGCTTACTGTTAATAGCTCTGGGCTAGACACAGCAGGACTGGTGGGACAGGGACTGCCTGTCTCCACAATAAAATAGGGAATGTCCAAACTTAAAACCGTTGTAGCCCTCTGTGGCATGGTATTTCAAAAGAATTTTGCATAACTTTTGGGTGTCTGCAAAATAAGTAGGGATGATGGGTGAAACTACAGCACAGCAATGATGAAAGGCATTGGTTTGCATCCTGCTTATGAAAGAGTCACTGATACCCTGCAGCCAAAACCCCATCCAGTTTACCTGATGCTGGTCACCTCGGGGATGAAATTTTCCATTCTGCTTAGGCAGTTGGGAGAGACTTGAAAGGTTTTAGGTTTTGCCTGACATGTCCAACAGTATTGGCTCTGATAAGTTGTAGAAAACCAGCTTGTATCATTCATGCACATGAGTTATGCAGCTGTCATGGTGTGATTTTTGGGGCTGTCCTGTGCAGGACCAGGAGCTGGACTTCTATCATTCTTGTGGGTTCCTTCCAACCCGGGATATTCTCTGATTGTTTGAGTGATGGCTTTTTTTGTTGTTGTGACTCCCCTGCCACTTTTCTTTTTTTTTTTTTTTTTTTACTTCTACACCACAATTAATGTTTGTGACTGGGAGGAAAATACATTTTCCTCCTGTTACCACCAGTCTCTCTCATGTTACCCCCATGTTTCTACTTTGTTAATTAGAAAAAACATTGTCTACCCTGTAACCAAGGCAGCCCTTTTAAATGCACCTGAACAGTAACTAAAACCCATGTAGGCAAACAGGTTAAAGTGCCTGCATCATATTTCACGGGAGATACTGGGGTGGTGTAATTTACATAAATATATACCTGTCAGATATATAGATTTAGGTTAAAAAGTAAGTAAATAAACATAGATAGATAAGATATATAAGATAGATGGATGGATAGATAGATAGATAGATAGATAGATAGATAGATAGATAGATAGATAGATAGATAGATAGATATACAGGGATATACAGGGATAGATACAGATAGTGAGATAGAGATAGAGAGATATAGATAGATATAGTGAGATAGTGAGAGACACACAAAGATAGATATAAACAGAGACAGAAATATAGAAATTAGATAGATAGATAGATAGATAGATAGATACATAGATACATAGATAGATAGATAGATAGATACATAGATACATAGATACATAGAGACACAGAGACAGAGACATAGACACAGACAGAGATACAGACAGAGATATAGGGAGAGAGTGATATAGAGAGCTAGATATATATATAGATAGATACAGATAGATACAGAGATATAGAGATATACAGAGATAGACAGATATAGTGATAGAGATAGATATAGTGAGATAGTGAGAGACACAGACACAGACAGAGACACAGAGATATAGAGATTAGATAGATGGATAGATAGATACAGAGATATAGATAGATATAGGGAGAGAGTGATATATATATATAGGGAGATACAGAGATAGATACATAGAGTGAGAGAGTGAGAGAGAGAGAGAGATAACATGCCTCTTCTCTCAGGTAACTAGCGACAGGACAAGAGCTGTGCCAGGGAAGGTTTAGGTCGGAAATTCAGCAGAACTTCACAGAAAGGGTGCTTAGTCAGTCACTGGGATGGGCTTCTCGGGGAGGTGGTGGAGTGCCCGTCCCCGGAGGTGTTTAAGGGAAGGCTGGACGTGGCACTGAGAGCCGTGACCTCGCTGGGCACTGNGTGCCAGGGAAGGTTTAGGTCGGAAATTCAGCAGAACTTCACAGAAAGGGTGCTTAGTCACTGGGATGGGCTTCTCAGGGAGGTGGTGGAGTGCCCGTCCCCGGAGGTGTTTAAGGGAAGGCTGGACGTGGCACTGAGAGCCGTGACCTCGCTGGGCACTGTGGCTGTTCGGCTCGGAGCTGGTTCCGTGACTGCGCAGGAGGCAAACCTCGGGGTGTATGTGTGTCTGTGTGTCTGTCCGTGTGTGTTCCGCACACGCCTCCCGGTACCCGCCGCGCTCCCCGCAGCGCCCGGCTCGGCGCAGCCGCACTGCGCAGGCGCNGCGGGTAACGGTCCCGGGGGCGCCGCTCGCTGAGGGGCCGCGGCCGCACCACCACCCCTCCTCCTCCTCCTGCCTGTCCTGCCTCCAACCTGCCCTTCTTTCCTTGCCTCCCCTGCCTCCCTCGGCACCGGCCAGAGCAGCGCACAGGTAGGTACAGCCGCGGGACTCGGGCTGAGGGGGGGACCGGCCGCGGAGCCGCAGCCGCAAAACCCTCGTAGTCGGCGGCGGGGAGCGGAGGTGTTGTACGCGCAGGGAGGGTTTGCACGGAGGGGAGGGAAATTCAGCTCTGACTGTCGTGACTTGGGTCAAAGTGTGGTGTTGAAGGCAACCCAAGCCGGTATATGTCGATGTCTCACTTGCGTTCTGTGAGTATGTGTGCGTGTAGATAAGAGCGCGCACCCCCAAAGGTTGTTTGCCAGACCGGGATTGCAGCGTGCCCTTGGAAGGGGCAGCTCCTCCTCCTCCTCGGGGATGTGCTACTGAGCACAGTGTCTCCGAAGAAATACAAAGTTAATAGTTCTGGTTCACCGAGCCAAGGACGAGAGCCGCTGGTTTGGGTTCTCTACGTGCTGAGTTTTAAGTCTTCACAGAGGTGGCAGAGCGTTGCACAGCTACAGCACTGCTCCGAAAAATAGGATAACCTGCTCTGTAATAGCGGTAAATTAAGTTCTGAAGTTGGTCCTCAGTGTTAGTGTTGTCCCCCAGGCAAGGGGGTATAAGGCAAACTTAGTGTTGGCAGAGACAGGGAGAAAAAAGTTTTCCTGTCCTTCAGCATAGAGACACTTGTAGTGAACAAATCCAGGGAAAGAGCTGGGTTCAGGAGATTCCAGAGTGAATCTCTATTGTCTGTTGGTAGCACCTGATCGCAAAACCCCTCGGTGACTTTCTGTTGATATTCCGGGTGTTGCCTCCAAACTTTTCCTGGTTGTTTTAGTGTATATACACCTGCCTTGAGAAGAGATTAAATATGCTCAGTGTAGTATCTGCGTCCAATAACCTTGTGTTATTTTGCTTATGGTTACAGTTCCTGTCTCCCTTCAGCACGACCTCTGTGTGTTTATACTGTCTGTGGGAAGTTTGACGTGGCAAGGTTTTTTTTTTTTTTGGGCGAGGGGGAGTAAGCTGTGGAGGCAGTCATTTCCCCTGGATGCTCTTGCAGCCTAAGGTGTTGGCTGTTGCAGCTGCCTCAAAGTGAAAATCTTTTCCTTTATATGAATATAATGTATATATATTTATGTCTGTGCCAGTGTATAGGTAATTTAATGCTGATTTGGTGTCTTTGAGAGCAATTGAAGCTCTCACTGCCACGTCTTTTCTGATGGAGGCGGGAAGGGAAGAAAGTACAGCTGGCAGCACCAAGCCCCTGATTAAACTTTTTTTTTCTTCTCCCCATGTTTACCTCGTTAGTTAATGAGTAGTAGAAAACTCCCTAAGACTAACTACCTGCAGCAGTTTAATACTACAGCTGAGAAATGTTAGGCTATGTAGAGGAGTGTGGTTTAGAGGGCTGCACAGGCAGTGTGTGAGGAGGGCTGGGCTTTGTTGTCTGACGTGGAAGATCAGTAAAACTGTTGAGGGTTTTTTCTTCAGAAATAAAGGTGTTTAATTTGAGAAGCTTAGAGACGGGTTTTCTTATAGGGATGGCTTTTCTATACTGACATGTGCCAGCGCAGCATGAATTTGTGCATAATTTTGAGATGCTGCCCAATTACTGATTTATTTTCATCCAGTTTACATGTTTAAAGATGGCTGCATGGCTTGAATTTAAGAATGTGAAGTATAGGTGGTTGGAGAAGCTGTTTCAAAGGAGCATTTAACACCTAAACCACTAGTTTATAGCTTGTATATTTCGTTGCTTGGGGATGCCTCATCTGTGCACTTGGGGCTCTACAGGAGTACTAAATGCTCATTCAGGGTTTGGATCCTCCAGACTTTCCTCAAAGTGTTCTAAAATTTTATTCTATACTTTTTAACAAAATCTGACTACAAGAAGGAAATTTCATGTCTCATGAATGCTCTCATCATTAAAAAACTTTTTCTGAATTGTTTTCTGTCAAGTTCTGGGGTTTGGTTGTTTCATTTTCTTTAACAACAACACAATCAAGATGTGAAAGCTTAGGGAAAAGATGTCTGATACCAGTAAGGACAACCCACAGTCCTGTTAAGGCCATACAGCCCTCAGAGAACAGCTTCTCACTTGTGAAAGACCTTGTGCTCCATTTCATCATACTGTGGAGTTCTGGAGTAAAAAGGCTGCTTAGGCTTGGACCAGTAATGTAGAAAACAACTGGAAATAGGATCTCTCCCTATCCTGTACTTTATTCTCTCTTTCTCTATCATGAAAGCAAGGAATTTTTCCTCACTTGCTTGGAATGGGGTTTGTGTAGAGGGTTTGATGGGAAGTTGATGCCATGTTCCACATCTCCTCTGAAACAAGGCATGCTAGGACAGGAGAAGGATTAGCTAGGGGAATTTTATACTCTGGTCACTCTGCTTTTCCTGATTTTTTCAGTGGTTGTTGGGATGACAGGTATTTGGGAAGCAGGACTTACAGTGTATTTTCCAAGCATGGTTGAAGTCAAGGTTTTGCTGGTAAAGAGAGCAATCTGGGACTTTGAGTTCTTTTGCCACCTGTGTATCCATTATTTACAGTTTTTTCCTCCATGGGCCTGGAAGAGGTGAATCTCACTCAGATAAATTCAGTGATTGAGGAAACTAAGCAAGCAAAACCACTACTTGCCCCTGACTTCAGGTCCCTTTTTGCCTTCAGAAGTATTTAATCTTTTTTGGGGGGGAATACACTTCACAGTATGCCTTTTAAAATGCACGGAGCCATGAAGAGCAGCAGGTGTCACTTTGTCTTTTGCAGATCCTTGAGGAAGACCTGATACTTGGAATGAGAATATTGCCATCATGAGTCAACAAGGTTATGTTGCAACTCCTCCATATTCTCAATCCCAACCAGGAATAGGAGGTTTTGGACCACCTAATTCTTCACTTCATTATGGACATTATGGGGACCCTAATTCTTCATACTTGGCACCTCAACCAGGTATGATTTTGGCTTAAAAGGTCTTTTCAGAGTCTACTTTTCTATGATGGAATTTTGCATCTTTTTTTCTTACTTGTTTAAGTTTTACACTACTACTGCTACTGCAACAGGAAACAGAACAAAAGTTGTACCCAGTTTCTCTAAAACTTTTTAATAGAGACAACAGGAGTGTGTTACTTTAATTGAAAGCTGAATATAATCTGAGTTTTGACAGAACTATTTCTAGCAATTGGCCTATTACAATACTTGGGAAAAATGTTTGTTTTGGTACCAAATGGCGTTTTAATGTTAGAGTAATTTAAAGGGAAATAATTCGAGAAATACAGGTTGAAGTATTGTTTATTCAGCACTGCTGTCTGCGTAAATTGTGGTTTCTTCACAGTCACTCTAGTAGATCTGAGTTAAGAACCATTTTTAGCATGGGCTTATGGGCTCTCCATATGGAGGCTATTTTTCATTTTGTTCTTAAAAGCTGTTCCAAGTTTTTGTCCTTACCTTGGTCTCCCAAATCAGAGACCTCTTGCTTCTACCTAGAAACACAACTGGGTGGCAGTATCCCAGACTGATAATTGTGGGTCTCTTTGTTCATTGCCTATTTCTTACAAACTGCTATTTGTTTCCTTTGTACTGTCCATTAGTTTTTCAAATCTGCTTCTGTAACTGACCAGAAATCTGTGCTTTGAATCACAGAGTGACTGAGGTTAGAAGGGACCTCTGGTCCACCCCTCTGCTCAAGCAGGTTCACCTTCAGCTGATATTGCTAGGGCAGGGCTGTACACCATTATTTCTTGGGCATCTTGTGCTTTCTTACAGGATTTTACATCCATCTTTTGCAGGTGTGTCCAAACCAACTGTGCCTTTTGGATCTCCAGCTCCTGTTGTGCCTCCACCACCTGGTGTCCCTCAGTTCAGCCAGGCCAGTTTCCAGAATGGGCCTGGTACACCAGGGCAGCAGCCATCCAGGTGACCTGAAGGAATTCATAGAGGAATTCTGAGCTATTTGACCTCTCTTTCCTCTCTGTGAAGGGAATGGAGAAACTCCTGAGTTTTACAAGGAGTCATAGGAAAATCAAGATTCTTCACTGAGATATAACTTGAGATTGTACTTTACCAGGGTGAAATAGGTAGAAAATACCTTTATAAGCCACATGTGTGTTTCTGCTTTCTTTTCTTTAGTCATTTTTTTTGTGTTCATGTTTTTCCATATCTTATAATCATAAAGCAGTCTTTCCCTACCTGTGTCTTTTCCTTCACTACAGACAACTCCTCAACAGTTTCTCACTTCCTTTTCTTCTCTTTGCAGATTTTTCTCCAATCTTCCTAACCCATCCCTGGTAGGGAATCTTTTGGTATAGGCTTGGAAAGGGGATGGAGTGCTGTAATATGTTCAGGAACTTGAGTTTCTTAATCTTTAGGCTTATAGTTATTATTACTCTCAGTTTGCCTTGGCATTTGTTTCTAACAAGTACCAAACAAACATGTACTGTCTTTTTTTTAATTAAACAAGTGTGCAGTCTCTCTGTGCTTCATGTGCTTCATACATTTTAATATGGGTGTACATTTTCTGAGCAGAATGTGGGCAAACTCTCTTAAGGCTTTTTCCTAATTAGTTGTTTTGGCACCACTCTTGAGAAGGTATGAGAGCTTCTAGCATTTGTGATTGGTTGATATAATTTTTTTGTGTGACTGCACTGATTTTTCCCTTTAGGTTTCAAAGCCCTCCACCTCCAAGCAACACAGGACCTTCTTATCCTCCCTACAGTCATCAGTCACAACCAACCTTCCCAAATACTGCACCTGCCTCATCTACAGGACAACTCACTGATCAGCTCAACAACATGCAGATAAATAACTATGGTAATTGGTTTTATCTAATCCAAGTGACTTTTTTTCACTTAAAGCATTGAGACTATAATAATTAGAAACTTACTGAACTTCTGTATAAACAGAAAATGAAATCTTTGGCCACTATTATTTGCTAAATTTCAGAGAATTTTTTTAATCTCATCCAGTTCCTTAAATGTATTATTGGGATAATTCTGAATTGATGTTTGATGAGCCTTCTGTACAAGTCAGTCATCCTGTCAGTCATTGCTCAAATTACTTAGTGAACCTGTGAAGACCAGCCAAGGCATAAGCAATGATATGCAGTCAGGGTTTAATTTTTATCAAATTTTTGCAGTTTTCCTCAGTTTTGAAACAATCTTATTCTTTTTTGTCTCATTGGTTTAGTTTTTCATCTAAATTTATCTGCATTTATTTTAACGTCTCAAGCCTAGGCTGTGAGATAAAGATGTGTTTATGTGATGCTTCCATGTAAATTACTTCCCACCAGTAATTTTGATATATATATGTAAGTTGTATAAAGGATATTATATGTAAAACTGTTATGTAAAATATAATATTCTCATGTTATGTGCTGGGAGGCTGAGATGCCCTTCAAGCCACTGAAGACAAATTCCACACACCTCTGCCTTTCTATTGGATTTTGTCTTGTCACTGTTTCACAGCTGTAAGACTGAGTTGGTGTAACTTAAGGAGAAATTCATGGGTTATAAAGCTACTGGAGTGATGTTTCTGTGTCCCAGCTGAAAACCTGTGCTTATGTTTTGCTTTGGAAGTCTTTTTCAGTTAACATGTCAGAAGGTGCATTTTAGTGTTTGTGTATTAACACACTGGTCCTTTTGCTTCAGGTCTAACTGGTTGTTTTTTTTTTTAGTTTTCTTTAAGATTATTTTGCCATCAATCTTTGTGGAGAAATTTGACTAAGAAATGTAGGTTTTGTAAAGTAACAAGTATTTACAGATTGTAAGTATCAAAAAAACCCTTATTTACAGGGTCCTCTTAATTCTAATTGGAATCTGGATCTTACAAACAAACTGTTCCTTACCAGAGTCTACAAAATAATTCCCACATGTTTCGTCTTTTAACATAAAGTGGATTTATTTTTCATCAAACCTGTCATGGTGAACTGGTAACAACAAAACCAACAGCAGACTAACAAAAATATGCCATGTAAGATAAATTGGTTATTATGCAAAAAGAGTGCTGTTTCACATTCATATTTAATTTTGAAATTAAATATTTCAAAAGAAAAGAATGATCTGTGTGTATTCTAATCAAGAATTGGTCAAATCGGGCTTCCCTCTTTCTTTCCTCATCCACCCCAGCTCCTGGGTTTTATGGAAAATGGAACCAAAAGAAATAAAATTGAATGCCTGAATCAATTCAGACATAAACTGTGAGGTCAGATTTGTAATGTGAACAGACATGTAGAGTCCCCACGATGCAGCATTGTCAGTATGGGATGTGACATTGTTTCTGTGTTAAAAGTGTGTTGAGCAAAACCAGAGCACGTTCCACACAGAGTTGAGGGGTTATCATTTTTACTCATCTGACATAGTTTCTTGCTCAGGTCCTGGCACAGCTCCGAGCTCTGGACCTGCAGCATCTTTTCAGGGCCCACGTCTACCGCCACCAACCCAGCAACAAATGGTTCTGCCACCCGGGCCACAGATTCCTCCTCCACCAACAAATAGTGTTAATGGCCTTTGTGCTCAGCCATCACTGCCTCCAGTAGCCAGGCAGGGTGGAATCCCTGGGCCTGTCCTAACTCCAAATCCTAACTTGCAACAAATCCCAGGACAGCCTCCAGGGCCTGGATATCATCCTCAGCAAGGTAGGGAAGGATATTTGTTGTGTAATTGAAAACAAAGCATGCATGGAGAAACCCTGGTGGAACTATGTCCACTCACCACCGAATGTTCAGCTGACTTGGAAAAACAAAAATTGGATTATCTTTTTGTAGAGGAGAAAGTTTTGCATTGTCAGTCCATACATTTGAAGCAGGCTCTGCTTTTGCTCAGAAGTTTAGCATTCTGTCGAGACTTAACAAAGAAAGGAGGATAATTTGCATCAGAAGCACTTGGTTAGTAATTGGTAAGGGCACAACACACTACAGAAAGGAGTTTTTCTTACACTGTAAGAAACACTGTAAGAATACACTGTAAGGGTATAGGCTACTTTCTTACAGTGTTGTCATAAGCAGCTCTCAGAAATGCTTTAGTATAGCAGTAGCAAATTGTAACTGACTACAGTTATTTCACCTGACAGAGGTGAGTAAAACAGTTATTTTTCACAACTAAAACACCAGCTTGCATTGACTGATGTCAGGGAAGAGATGCTCCCTGATGTAGTGGCCTGGGTTACATAGCTGTGGTAATCTCTCCTAACCATCCTACTTAATGTACACTTAAAAGCTTTGGGGCCAGATTTGTCATATGTAGTCTTATTCTTACCTTTAAAACAGAAACTCCATGAACCAAAGCAATCAATTTCTCTTAATTGCTGAAAGCAGAAAGCAAGGAGAAGTTGCATTTAGCTGAGTAAGAATGAATTGTATGGCAGAAGTTGATGTTAAAAGTTGATAATGAAACTTAGATACTGTAAGTGAATTTTCACTTGTAACTCTGCAGCAAACTATGGTCCTCAGATGGCAGGATCTCAGCTGTCGTATCCTGGTGCTTTTCCTGGGGGTCCAGCACAGCTCTCAGGCCCACCACAGAAGAAGCTTGATCCTGACTCTATTCCAAGCCCAGTAAGTAATATGGCACTCATTTTTTATATAAGTAACTTTCTGCTGCATTAAAGATAAGGGAATGACAATGCTAACATTGTGTTTGTTTTAGCTGGTGAGTTTTTTGTACAGTAAAAGTGCACTTGCATGGCTTGGTTCACAAGTTACGTTCTGGTTTTTGCAGTTTCCAAATTATACAGTTTCGTACTCTCTGCTGTCATTTTGGGATAGATTAGTGAATTAAGGTAGTTTGAACGCTGAAGACACTTTGTAACTTTGTCTAACATGGGACATACTCAACAAATTTCTTAATGTGACAGTGAGCAGTACCAAAGAATTACTTGAATCCACTGCAGGAATCTTCCACTTCTTGCAGAGGCAGGTTTGCTGTACAGGAAAAACACTCATGCAAAAGCCTGACACTGTCTAGTAGGGAACAGTCTTGCTTCCTTAATTTGGGATATTCTTTTGTCCTTCTAGAAAATATTTGTTTTCTCCAGAGGTGGTCTTGATGTGAACCCCCTGGAGTTTTGGAAAAACACTTGATGGTAATCCCTTAGGGGTTAATGTAACAAAAGCAGTTGCCTCTGTTAAAGGCAATTTTCAAGTTAAATGTAACTGAAAACAATTGTGTAAAAAAAACCCCAAACCTGAAGTGAGTGTCTGTATAAATAACAAATGCCCTCAAGTCAATCATTCCTAGTGTTTGTGTGGTGCTTTTTGCATCAGAAGGATAAAATGGTCCTGTCTAATTAAAAAAAAAAAAAAGGCAGGGAGAGAAGGAGGTCTGGCATGGAAACATGGACTGATGTCTTGTTTCAATTATACATGTAGCATAAACAGCCTTGACTATGACAGCAGTATTATAATAGGTTCAAAGGGTTGTTTAAGCAGCACAGAGAGGATCGAAATGACATGTTGAAAAGAAACTCGATCTGGGTCAACATCTGCAAAGGGCAAAAAGCGAATTCAGAGTGAGGAATCAGTATGGCTATATGTATTTCTGTTGTTATATTTACATTATATAATTACAGAAGTGTTGCCAGATAAATTTACTTCTTATCTGTAGCCATTGTGGATTTATATTTCTCTTACATGTGTTAAAGGTTGATATGTGCTCTGAAAACTACCATCTGGGCTTTGTCAACAGTTATTTCCAAGAACAATGATATATTTAGGTCAGTTAGATGCAGAATACCGTGGTACACTGATCCTTTGCAGAGCTAAGGCTGAAAGAGGAGTGCTGTCTTCAGCCAGTGGTCTTTTTTAGAGCAAAACCTTTTTGCTTCTAATGCTGGAGTTAGCTGTATGTGCCAAGGCAGGCAGGGAGAAGTAATTAAGCAGAAGATCTAACAAGCTCTGTGAAGAATGTCTTGTATATTTAAATTGCAGTACGAAAACTTTACTGGAAAAAAAAATTACAGGCCCCAGATTACTTTGTGTGTTAGGAAATACTTTTTGGACATCGATCAGTAGATTCTATGTGACTCATTTTGGTTTTTTTCTCTGTTGCTTTCCAACAGAGCTTTCTGAACTTCCTTAGCTATTATGAGAAGTTCACATGCAGTGTAAAGATACGATTCCATGAGATACTTGTAGCAGTGGCAGAGCCAGTTTCAGAAATTCCCTGTCTCTTGCCTCTCACAGCTGTTTGGCTGCACTCTAAACCAGGTTGTGAGGGAAGAGGAGGAATAATGGTATCGTTCTGGTGATCTGATTTCTGGCGTGGAACAAAATACTGCTTTTTATAACTTTGGTTATACCCTGAAAAGTATCAGACTTAAACATGAGTGAGGGACCAAGCACATGTAGTAGGGAAAGGGATTTGGGCAGTAAAGCCAGCTGCATGAGCATTTCATGACATGGGATGGCACACTGCTAGGAACTGGGCTTCAGTGAGAGCCTCATGTGGAGGAAGTGCTAGCCTGTGTATGAGAGTAGCTGAATGTGTGGCTTACCTTCCTCATACTGTTCTTGCTTCTTATCCATCAGATCCAAGTAATTGAAAATGATAAGGCTGCCAGGGGAGGGCAGGTCTATGCCACAAACACCAGAGGACAGGTTCCTCCTCTTGTCACCACAGACTGTATAATCCAAGATCAAGGTAAGTGTCCGCCTTATGGGTTTGGGAGTCACGCTAGGTGAAATCAAATATAATCTAAAAAAAAACCAAAGACTAAATTTTCAGATTTCTCATCTGAAGATGATGTTTCTTACTCTAAATTGGATATCTAATTGGAAACTTCCTTTAAAGAAAACGGGAGGAGGGAAGTGGAAGTTGAATTCTTACACCTTGGCTTAACACTTACTCTACCTTTCCTGGCCGTTAAAGTAATATAATTACTTGAGACAACTTTTCATTTTACCTTATAAATTTTCAAGGTGTTACACTTCATGTTGAAAAACCTTCTTGGATTCTTCTGAAATTGTAAAAGATGGACACTAGGAGAAGCAGTGGAACTAGACTAGCACTGTTATGTTTTGAGACACAAATTTTAGAAAGTTCTCTTCAAGCAACAGTGGCAGTGTGCAAGCTGTCTAGTTGACTTATGCTGGCCCACGGAGAAACTTATCTGCCTCTGCATAGAGCCTGGAAGTACAATCTTCCGCATGCTGCTCTTGACAGCAGACTTGGTGTTTTAATACAGGCTAAACTGATGGTATTACTCAGCCCAGCAGTAATTCATCAGTGCTTGGATAAAGTGTGCAAAATGTACTAACACATCAACATTTTTTGGCATTATCTGAGAATGGGGTAATGCAGTTCTGATGATCCAAGAAATTCCTTTCAAGAAACTGAGCAGAGCTGCATCTTGATGGTTAAGAAGGGGAGCATGAGGAGGCTGATTTCTGAGCTGGTGTCTCCTTTCAGTGCTCTTGTCTGTAGTGCACAGCACAGTTTCTCACTGAGGGACCTGAGCTAAGTGTGGTATTCAAAGTGGTGTGGTGACTTTAGCACACTCTGTCTTGCAATGTAAGTGAGCATGTTGATGTTAACACAGGTACACTGTTTTCTGAATCAGAGCTAGCTCATTAGAGCAGTCCTAACAGTAGGTATCCATCTGCCTCATTCCTTTATATACAGTGTTGATTGTTGTGCGTATATCACCCATATTATTTAATTTTAAGATCTTAGATATGATCTGTTTCAAAGTCAACTCTGTTGAGATTCTCGTTGCAAATAATTGTGGGGTTATTCTTGATATGTGTAAATCTCTGCTTTAAACTCAGGAAAAGACTCAACCAGAGGGATGGTCAGTGGGCTGACGTGAAGAGGAGAAACGGGCAGAAACCTGCATGGGAGGGGAAAAAGCATGTATTTAATGTAGTATATGCACTGGTTGTTTTGATTTTTCTACTTTGTGTTAGGGCTGGGTGGGTTCCCTCTAACAGCCTTTCCCTGTGCTCTGGGGGGTGTTGCAGGCCACGCCAGCCCCCGTTACATCCGATGTACCACCTACTGCTTCCCGCTGACTTCAGATATGGCCAAACAGGCTCGCATTCCCCTGGCAGCTGTCATCCAACCTTTTGCTAGTGTCCCACCAAATGAGGTAAGGACTAACTGAATGGCAGTCCTATGTGGTTTTGTCTCCTAAATATTGCAGACTTCTCTGACTGGGTTGTGGGTGAGGGTGTTTTGTGGTGCAACTTCAAGGGATGAAAGTCTTCATTGGGAAAAAGTACAGGAGTGATGACAGTGTAATCTGAACCACCAGAATCCCGATGTTCCCCCAGCTATCTCTAGTTTATGCCAGCTTTGTTAGTTGCTTGCCCTGCTGGAACTCTGCAGGTGTGGGCAAAGACATTAGAAGAGTATGACCTCATACTTAGATCAAGAAAGAAGGCAAATGTAGCCACACTTTTTGGGCACTCCTATGGATACACTAACCTAGTCAGTTCCTTTTCTCACATGATCATCTCTAATAGCCCTTGATATTCTAAACATACCTCTAGTTCTTCTGCAGAGTGTTTCTGTAGGTTGGCAGTATTCTGTGGTCTAAAGACAATTGCCCAGGTTTGCTGCCATCCGGAAGGATTTTATCAATAGCACAGTTTTTCAAGTGCAGCATTTCACTGCATCATCTGTGGGATCATCTTTCTCGTTCAACTCCTGCCTCCTCTGTTGCACAGCTTCTAAATTCTGCAAGGTCTGCAGAATGCATTTCCTTTTCATGTCTTAGACTGATTTACTTTCAGAGTGCTGTTTACTGGGAAAAAAACTGAGGGATTTCATGGAAGTTGTAATATGTGATTGCATCTTCAAAAACTCCTCGTAAAAGTCATGCACAGGAAGCCTAATTAAAATTGCTAAGACATACAATGCTTGATATTGCAGTCTTTGACTTTTCTTTAACTTTGTTTTCTTACTTGTAAATTTTTTGTGGTTTTTTTTGTTTTGTTGGTTTTTTTTAATATACGTTGGGAAAAAGCAGATGTTGTTCTTTATCAGGACGTATAACTAACAATCCAACAGACCTCTGTAGTTTGAATTAAGAGTATTATTTTAGCAAAGTAGTATGTAGTTATCTTCTCTGTGGTCCACAGGGAAATAGGATGTATTACTTAGAGTACTGCAGATATAAAGTCTCACCATTTATCTGCTAGACAGCGACTTTGGATTTCATTCCAGTTCTTGAGAAGAATGTGCAGACTTGGCTTGTTGTCCCCTGCATTTTCTCCTAGATGAAACTGCTGCTGTTGCTTCTCCACCCCTTCACTTTATCAGTCAACCTTTACTCTTTACCACCCTTTATTGCAGTTTCTGGGCCCAGGTGGCACTTCCAATTTCACTTTTTGTTGGCTTCTCATTTGTTGTTTTTCACTTTGAGCCCGCCTCTCGTCCTCCATATCCCCCACGCATGGCTCCCTTGTCTCCTGCATTGTGTTTAGACAGGGTGATCAACGAGTTTCTAAAATCTGAATCTCTTCTGCATGCATAAATTAGCAGAATGTCCAAACACTCGTTCTTGGCCAAGTTCAGGGGGGTTTTCCTGGGGCAGGCAAAAAGATGTGCTCAGTGACCCACCCGTTCTGAAGTGTCACGGTGCTCACAAGCTGTTGGAAAGGTCAGTGGGACTCATTAATCTGCGAAGAGCAGTGTGTTTTTCCCTAGCCTTTTTCTTGGAGGCTAAGAAAGCTCTGAAAAATGTTTCTCAAAATTGGCAAAAGCCCAGTGTGGAAAATTTTAGTCAGAACAATTATAGCTTGGTATAGTTTAAGAACTAAGGAGATAGTGTAAGAAGTGCTGGGCAGCCTTAGCTGAGGCAGTTTTTCCAAGCCTTGCCTGTGCCCTTTGTCTTCATGGCTGCTGCCAAAATAGGATCTTGCTCTTAAGATCTTCTAATAAAAATGGTCTTTTATATGGCATTTATAACTACTTTAATTCTGAAAAGCCACTTAATGTGAAAGAACTGGGCTTTTTATAGAGGTAAAATACATTCAGGGGCTTATTCATGTTTCTGACCTTCCTAGTATGGTGTGTTCTGGCTGAAACCAGTGACTGTAAGGCACAGAATGTTCTTTGTTTCAGAATGTCTTGCCTGTCTTATGCATTGTACCTTTTAACAATGGCTGCAGGTGATGCTCATCATGTTATAAGGCTACACAGTGGAAATCTGTTTAATTTCTTCTTGATAAATAGCATATTGTATGTACTCTTAAAATGATGTTTTTTTCTTCTTGCCTTTTGTTGAATAGTTTCCACTTTTTCATGTTTGTTGCAGCTTTAGCTGCAGATGTTTTGTTGTTTGTTTTTTTTTCCGATACTCGGTGTTAGGATGAAATGCTGACCAGAGAATCAGTTCTGTTTATTTCCAAAGGAGGAGGAAGAACAGCAATGGCTACAAGGGCTTAGTGGACAAGGGGTGAGAAATGGCCACAAGTGCTTTGTGCAGCTGGTGATGGGGGTAGGAACAGCTGTGGCACTGACCCATCTCAGTTGAACTGTGGGGACTTGAGCAGGATTTCAGTAGACATAATCCATTAGAATGCATATTATGCAGGCTGTGCCTTTCTGTGTTCCTAAAGCCATATTTAAAAAACTCTGAACTGCTGAGGTCATTCAGGTGACTAATAGACTTACGAGTGTTCTGCAAGTACAGTTGGTACTGTATTGTGTTTTGCTTTGATCATCACTTAGAGATGAGGATGAATTGAAAGTAGTATGTAAAATCCATTTGAATTTTCACTGGTCTGTTGCCACATTCATGGCCATATGTTTTTTATTTATGCCATTACCGTACTAAGACAAACAAAGGAGAAACTTTACCTTGTTCCCATTTGTGTGTTCTCTTCAGATGACTTGTCCTTTCTGGAAGCCAGGCCAGAGCATGGATTCATTGAGAGGATTGTTTTTTGGTTTGGTGTGGTATTATGTTCTGCCCAGGTGGCCTAAAGAACACCACATTGTATTTTCCCCTATCCATGCTTTGTTTGGCACTGTGTAATCTGAACTGTAGCAAAAATTTAGTAAAAAACCTAAATGAGCAAAACAGCTGAGTCTGTTGGCACTGATAAAATTAGGTATGTGCATAAGAGGGAGAGCACGCTTGAGCAGCATTTTCTTCTGTCAGTTAGATACTGTTTATTTGACTCTGGTCAGATTTTACTCTGAAGAATCAATAGTGCTCCAGCTGACAGAGCCTGGAACCCTTAATGAAATTTGGGAATTACCAGCTGTAATGATTTTTTTTTTTTTTAAATAAACTGTTAAATAGAAACAGTAGTCACCTGGAAATTGAGCTCTGAGGATTTGCTTTCTTTGCCTGTGAACATGGGGAGATGGAGATAAAAGATCCTGGGAACTTTCAATTAGAAATTTTAGATATAGTGACCTGACAGTAGTTTTCTAAGAAATACACTTTCAGCTTGAAGGTCCAAACTGGAAAAGGTAATTTGGGATTTCAGCAAGTGTGAAAGGCAGATTTAAGTTCCTTAGTCACTGTGGGTTCTTTTCAGCCGAGTGGAATGTCTACTCACAGGAACTGGTGTCCTGTCTCTAAAAGTGAAGTGGGAATATTACTATTCAAAGTGATTTTTATCTTTTTTTTAAACAAAGATCTGAGAAAAAACTGGCAGGGGCTGAGAAATACACAAGCTTTAACAGGGACATCTCAACTGGTATAAGCCAGGTATCTCCATTTTTAGTAAAGAATGGGATACAAATTATCTCTGGGAGAAAATAAGAGCACAAAGTAAAATCCTCATGATGCTAGATAAGGATGTTAAATGAAAAGATCTCATGTATGTCTTTGAATAAGTGTAATGTGTTTGGGGAGAACCCCAAGACAAGGAGGATATGTCCTTGCTGTGAGGCAAAATAAATTCAAAATTTCAGAAATGTAGTGGAATGAAAAGATGAAGATACTGTTGCTTTGTACCCACTAAAAAATCTCCAGGCAGCTGAGACCTAGTGGAGTAATACCATGTCTGAGAAATTTGGTATCACCTACAAGTGTGATGGGATTTACTGAGTTCAGAGGACACAAAGCCAACATAAGTGAATGCAAAGGAAGACATAAAATACACATGGACCAGTAGGCTGCAGTATCAGCCTTCACATCAAGAGAGGAGTGCTCAACTCTTCAGTAAGCTGTGGTTGAAAGAGTAAGAAAGTTCTGATTTTGTTGAGTTGCAGAACTGTGACCTGATGACACTGTACAATGAAAACATGGTACAAAAGCTGTTAGCAAAATTCAGGTATTAACTGAAGAAAAGGTCACAAATGAGGCTTTAATTCAGAGATGTTTAATTGCACGTAAGAGTGAATTGAAGACCTAAGTGGTAACCATTCAATAGAGATGGGTGGAGAGTTGTGTTTAGATCCCAAGAACAGGTAAGTCACCAGCACTTACCATGTAGGCACTGAGCTTCAGAAGACAAAGTGAGAGGGATTTATTCAGGAAATCCCTCAAGTCAAAAGTTAGAGGGACAGAATCCATGAAGGGCACACAGTCTCTCAGAGTTGCTGCAAAAAACCTGAGCCAATCTAGAAAATTGCAAGCCAGTGAACATTACACTTGCACTATAAATCATTGGAGACAAAGGCTGTTAAAACATTCATGCCTTGCCTCCCCTGCCCAGTGTCTTAATATCACTAGACATTTCAGAATCTTATCTTTATCAAGTCCTTACTTCTCAACAATAACAGTTCACTTTCACTCTCCTGATTTGGATGATCTATGGAAAGTGTTTGTTATAGATTGAGGATACAGTACTATTGTTTGACAGAACTTATTTTTAGTTCATCAGTGCTTTAGCAACAGTCTATAAAAATAAACCAGCTCTCACAGTTATCATCGTAGACCAAGCCCTACATGAATTTGTTTTGGAGATGTATGAATGTTTCCAGAGCTTGAATAAACCATGTGATCTTGAGTTAACATTTAATACTACTTGCTAACAAAAGTCAGTTAAAAGAGTATTTAATGTTGTAAAATCAAATATAAACAGCTCCAAATAATTATCTCTAACTTGAAATATTTAAAAACTGCAGCCTTCTTCGCTCCTCAGTAATTTTGTGTCATCGTTCTCTTCTGTATTCTTTCCTATTTATTTTTTTAGAAATAGTTGTTGATGGCAAGGTAAAACTTCTCTTTTCAGTTAACTACTTAAAAATACGGAATTACTTCTCAGAAATGCTGCTGTTCCTGAGCTAAAAGCCATTGAGCCTTTTCAGAACAGTGAACTTCGAGGAGGACCAGTGCAGCTGAACTGTTTGAAAAGCCATGACTTTTCAGGGATGATAGTGTGGTTTCCTAGGTAGAGTTGTATGGTTAGCAGCAGCTAAAAATTGAGTAAGGTGAATAACTGGGATGTGATGCAATGTTATAAATGTCTTTCTTTGTTTCAAGAACCAGGTCAAGTAACAGAATGTGAATTTGCTTTTACATCCCCCATCTCCTTCTTTGGTTTTAAGTAAGTCTTTCATACATTAAACAAGTATGAAGAATTAGGGAAATCCCCAGCTCCTGCAGCCCACCCTGGGCTGGGTGGGACTCAGGTTCTGCTGTCCCTACTCTCCAGCCAGTGAGAAGGATGAGCAGGCTGTAGCCCTAGTTTGTAGTGTAGTTTCTACAGACACATATACGAGCAGTTATGTGCTTGTGCAGAACTTTGGTTTGAGGAGACTGAGGAACACGTAGTCTGCAGGCAGTATGAAATGATTCCAGCTATACATCTTACTGATGGTTCATTTCTGTTAGGAATATGTTAAAAATCTCACACTGGAGAACAGATCCTTGAGGTGCTTGCTGGTATCATCCACCCACTGTAAAAAGCCATCATCTGAAATTTACCCTTTGATTTATTTTGTTGCTTAATCACAGGAGTCTGTTATCCCATATAGCATGAGAGCTTAGCTAATTTGAGAGTTTTTGATGAGGGATTCTATCACAAGACTCTTTTTTTCAAAAGGACTGTATTATATCATCTAGGTCATGCTTATTGCCATGGTGGCTGACTCTTGATAGAATTCAGTAGATCTCTGGCAGGACATTCCTTCACGAGAGCCATGTGAGCTTTGCTTCTGTAGATCCTATTTATCTGTGTGCCTTTGTATCTTCTCCTCCATTATAGCATCTGCCTGTTTGCTTTATCTGGAAGTGTAGCTCTGGGATCACCCAGAACTTCTCTGCAAAGATTCTTTTTATGCTGCCACCTTCCTTTGTTCCTTTTGGGCACTGTGGCCTAGGTAAGCAGTTGGGTTTATGTATAGCTCAGAAGTTCAACATTGAGTCTGTTTAGACAGGAGTTGCATGGTTAGACAGTAAAACTGCCCATAATACTAGTGAGCTTTTTAAAAATCAAATTATGGTAGTTTTAAGGAAATTTTTTAAGAGAAGTTTCTGAAAGAGGGACTGGTGACAGTTCTGTCCCGTTGTCTGTATTGTTCTGCATGTTCTGGCCTTTGGATTGTCCAATATCCAGCAGAGAACGATTTTTGGTGTGCTCATTTGGGAGAGACCTGTTAGAATTCAGACTCCTAGTTCTGAGTCTGTCTGGAGCAGGACAGGTATTTGACCGTCTCTGTTGCTCTGCCAATGCAGTTTGATTTTAATTTTTTCAAGTAGCTGCTACCAGGTTAATGTCTGGGGGTTTTACTTAGCTGCTCTGGGGTACCAGACTGCCATCCATGCTGTGGAGAGCCCAGAACTCTGGAGCATCTCTGGATGCCTGACCCAGAAAGTCTTACACCACCCTGGAGACCAGTGCCTGTAAAGCTAGTTTCACAATGCCTAATTTAGAGGTGCACAAATGCTGCATTAGATGAGCCTTTCTTTATGGAGTATGCCCTGTGCTGGCCTGCATTTGGTAGTAAATCATTTGGAATTGGATTGCTTCCCAAGACTTCATCGTGGAGCACGAAGACTTTTGTTACTCTGTGACTAGAATGAACATCAGAGCCAGGTTTAGCAACGGCTTTTGCAGCAGAGTTCTTCGCAATTGAAGTAAATGTTCTGATTTACTTTTTTCTGCCTTTTTGTTTATAGAGTACATTGCAAAATAGTCTTAAAATGTACTCTTGAAAATACTTGTGCAGGATGTTGGTCCATGCACCACTGTTGTTATGGTAAGGATGTAATTGTGAAAAAGGTGAGAACAGTGAGTTGAAAATCTGACATTTATATAAACCTTGTTCATATTGTAATCAAAGTTCCTGACTAATTTTTTACAAACTGGAAATTTAGACTGAGAAAATGCCTTTATAAGGATATTGTAATAAGTTTCTGCTAAGTTGGGTACTGGGACTGTCCTTCAGAATTGTGGCAGAAGAAAAACTTGACTAAGCAATAGTACATATAGAAGGGAAATAAAAAGTAATAATTATATACGCTTAGTTAGCTAGCCAGAAATATTGATAATTTGTTTTGCCAACAAAAATGACACTCAAGCAAAAAATTACTTTGGCTGTTACTCTCTCTAAGTGCAGATGGCTGCTTGAATGGCATTTGCCATTCCATGTTTGTGTTGTCCAGACTGCATCCTGAAACGGGGTTTGTCTCAGCTGAGGCACTGGCCGGAGCTGATTGCAGCAACAGCAGTAAATTAAACATTGTAAGGCTGTGCAAACTCTAATCTTACACTGTCAGAGATGTTACTCAGTTACCTTGGGAACTTCAGAGTCAGAACACACTGGTATTTAGTAGTTTCAGGAGGAAAGGTTTATATTTTGCTTTGTTAACTGGAGTTGTTACTGTGTTTTCAGTTTACAGGTATTTTACTTATCCATGCATATTACTGCAAGGTTATATTTTGGATACCACCATGTAGAGTGTTATTACATTACAATTAAAAGCCCATGCTTGCTAAGTAGAGGCAGAGATAACCTCAGCCCTAGAATGAGGATCAGGAGAACAGGAGTGTGTGTCCTTAGCTCAGGTCATGGTGTAAGCCCAGCCAGCAGCCAAGCTCCACATAGCCACTGCCTTGCTCCCCCACCAGTGGGGTCAGGGAGAAGCTATAACAGCTTGTGGGTTCAGTCAAAAACAGCTTAATTGGGAAAGCAAAACCCATAGATATCATCAAAGTAAGACAAGGAATGAATTCACTGCTTCCCATGGGCTGTCAGGTGTTCAGCAATATCCAGGAGAGCAGGCCCCCATCACACATACAGGCACTTGGGAAGACAAGGAGCATTACTTCAAATGCCCCCTCTTTATACCCTGAGCATGGTGCCATGTGGTCTGGAATATCCCTTTGGTCAGTTGGAGTCTTCTGTCCTGGCTGTGTCTCCTCCCAACCTCCCCGGCAGCCTCGGTCTCCTCACCAGCATGGCAGAAAAGCAGAGGAGGCCTTGGCTCTGTGTGAGCCCTGCCCAGCAATAACAACAACATCTCTGCGTCATCAACCCTGTGTTCAGCACAAATCCAAAACATAACCCTACACATCCACTATGGAGCAAGTTGATTCTACCCCAGCCCAGAGCAGCACACCTGATAACTCAGTTCCACACAGTCCCTTACTTGCGGCATTCAGCTGTAACTCAGTGTTAGTAAAAGAGAGGAGTGTAGTTGCATACAAGTATTATTGATGTTTGATAGTTCTGGAGTCTTCTTGAAGCATTCCAGCTATCACAGTAGCAAAAGTATTCAGGGCAGAGAGACTCAGAGCAGGAACATCCCTACATGATGTGGTATTTGTGAAGCAGCAGTTTGTTTTCTATTGACCTTCAAAACTAACAAAGTAAAAAGGACATGACTTTTGCAAAGGGCATTAAACGCATCCCAAGTCTCTGTGCTACAGAGGGGAAGTTATTCAGTGCGGCTTTTTCACATCATATCCTTGTATTTTCACAGTACTCCTGTGGCAGTCAGCTGGCTCCAGTTGGCTTGGGAATGCAGCATGGCACTTTAACTATACCCAGTTCTTTCTGATTTCTGTGGAAATAAATTAATTAGCCATAGAGGAACATTTACTAATAGTGTGTCCAAGAACGCCTGCAGTTAAGAACCGTTTTATCCATCTCCAATTAAAACACTCCTAAATATTTCTATGCTACTTTTTTTTCTAATAAAATTTTTCTTTATTATGTTTGGCTGTTTAAAAATAGGAACAAGGCAGTTGCTGTTGTTAGAGTTCTCAGGAGTGCAAAGATGAGTAAGTTAGTTCAAAAAGTCACGAGAGAAACAGCTCTAGGTTTTTGAAAAGGGAGGAGACCCTGCACTCCTTAGACTTTCATGCATGATCTTAAGTGAGCAATTGCTTTTCTCTCCTATGAAAAATATGATACGTTTATAGACACATCTGTCAATCCATCTGAATATGTGTGTGTGTATAAAAAAATGAATAAAACAATATATTTGGTCTCTAAAGTTGACAAAACCCCAGCAGACCAGAACAAACCTGCAAACCAAGTGGGGTTTTTTGGGTTTTGTTTTTTGGTGTTGTTGTTTTGGTTTTTGTTTGTTTTTTTCTTTTATTCTTGCTACAAAGATGTAACATTTAATAATGTTCTTCTGATGGAGAGTTTCCTCTAGGAGAAATGTTGCTTCTAAGGTCACTACAGTACATTTGAATGTATACCTACACTTAGATATTTGGTCTCTAAACCTAGAGCTGCATGTTCCATGAGTGCTCTTTGGTGTGTTACTTTATTGCCTGTCCTAAGCATGTTCTAGAGCTTGTCTTAATGTGAGAGTTGTGTGATCAGTGGAGCTGGACTACCTTCCTTGTAATTATTCCTTGCCATTTCTGTAGGGAAGCTTTCTAAAACTTGCCTGCCTTGTTTTTCAGTGGCTTCACAGCCAGTGCAACAATCTTGCCTAGAAATCTCAGGCAAGGACTGCGGTGCTGGACCGTGTGTGACACTGATAGTGGAGCTGTGGATCAGCACAGGCATGGCCCTCAGTCGTCTGGTGTGATTTAACATGTGCTTATCGCCCTCAGGGGTGCAGGACAGGAACAACGTGAGCATGACAGTGCTGTCCTAGGGGAGTTTGGTCTGGCTCTCAAACCTCCCCTTGTTCTCCCAGTGTATTTGTGCCTCTGCACCAGCTCCCTCTCCTGCTGGGCTGTGTGCACTGGGCCAAGGCACATCTTGCAGGAGATTTGATTGTTTAAAGTGCTCATGTTTTGGAAGTCTGCTGTTCAGCACCATTTCTTGATTATGCAGCTTCATGCTCCTGCTTATATCATCAGTTAATCCTGGCTGCTGACCTTCACTTGAGATACAGCATGTCCTACATCCAAGTAACAGTCAGCACTGCAGAGCTGAGAGGTGCTGGAGAGCGCTGACCTGTTAACGCTTGGTATCCCTCTCAGGGATCCTGACCAGGACAACCTGTGGTGCCTCTCTCGAGCATCAATAGTGAACTTTTTTACTTTATTTCCCCCCCTTCTGTCACCTGTGTGATACGGAAATTCTCAAGAAGTAAGCTGATTAATTTAGCTGTTTCTTTATATCAAAATTTTGCCATTATTACATTTATTTTCCCCCCTCCTCAAACTTTTAAAAATCCTTCTTATGTTGAATAGTGTAGCCTGGATTTACATTCTTCATGCTGCCAGTTTTATTCACTTAATAGCAATATTCCCCTTAAAAAGAGAATGCTCAGTAAGGATTTCAAGGATGGTCTGAGGCATGACCCACTGAAACTGGTGCCTAGTTCTCTGTGTATTTTACTGCACCTTGGATCACATCCCATGTGCTGTGTCCACTTGAAATTCTCCTGCCCTGCCATGGTATGTTTTGCAGTGCTGTGTGTGCAGGTCAGGGCTCAGCCTGGCTCCGGAGGGGTTTTGAGCAAGGAGGTTTGAACGTGCTTCCTGCAGTTTCTTGTGGTCAGTAAAAACCAGGATAGAGCCAAGAGATCCTGCATCACATGGCTGATGCTTCAGCTGTGCTGCTGTCTTGCAAGCGAACAGGGAAACAGATGGAAAAGGACTGTGTTACGGAAAATACTTGAACGTGCTGTGAACCTTGCAGAGGAGATAGTCCAAATTGGCTCAAGTTGTCAGCTGAGGAGGCTGATCATATTCAACATCTAAAAACCAAGAGCAGGCAAAACAGTTTCTGCCTTTGGAGGGAATGGCTTCTGATAAAAGACAGTGGGAATATCACAAAGGGAAATGCTTTCTTGACGTTTTAATGTGAAACAGTGAAGCAAGTCAAAACCAAGGGATTATTTGTAGACTGGTTAATCTTTCTCAAAAGCAATCTGTGATGCTGAGTAAAAGAAAACAAACCCCTTCAACAGCGCTAGGAAACAGAGACATTTAGGTTCATGACCTAGTTTCTTTCTGAAAATTTCATTTCAACATTCCCTGTGATTATAGAGAGGCATTTTTCCTCATCTTTCTACTCTACTAATTAAACACAACAGAGTTGTTATTGTTTGCCTCTGAGATAATTTGCAGTTGAGAAGGCAACTTGTGTCCTGTAACATACAATGTTGCATAGCATAGAGTGACCCTCCATGTTTTCCAGTGGTAATTCTCTTCAGAAGGATATAGAGCTGTTGGCAGGTTCCTCTTCTGGGGATGAGTAAAGGTGTGATAGAGACACTGATCTGTTTATTTTGTTATGTGATAAATGGCTCATTTTCTTCTGTATTTGCATGTGCCTTTCTTATTCTCCAGAGGATCTCTCTCTCAGGACTTTTTTCTTTAGAATGCCTTTCCAGAGATGTGCCATGATGATCTTGAGCTTCATCACAGTCCTTACTCCTCCACTTGCCATTTCCAGCTGTGGCCTTGGTGACACTTTGCAGGCATCACAGGAAACCTCAGGAGTGTGTCAGGACTTCATTTTTATAGCAAGCAATAAGTAATTCAGTTTTCTTAGTCTGATTACAATGCAGGTTACAGTCCCTTTGGGAATTATTAAGGATGTGTTTCATCTTGGAGCTGTGCCAGTAAGATCTATCTATTGCTTTGTGATACTGTTCTGAGAGATGTTCTTGCTGAAATACTTCCAAAATAAAACCCCTGCTCTTGCAGCTCTGTTTGGGGTTAAGTTATGGTTTATCAGATCAGCTTTCAGGGCTTGCACTTGAGTGGGGCCTCGACGTTCCATAAAAGAGAAAGTTTGTTCAGGTCTTACAGTATTTTCCATCTCTTCTGCCCAGTCCTCCTTTGCTTTAACCTAAAATTACAGTGTTCTGCCTCCCAGCACAAATGATTGTTTGTGCCTCCAGCTTTCAGAAGAGGAATCCCTCTTGTGTGTCCTGTTCAGATTTAGCCTGGCAGATATTAGTTTAGTCACTGGTTTTGAGAAATACGTATATTTAATAGTGCTAGAATGCCAACAGGCAGTACCTGAGTGCTCCTTCTTGGGAGGTCCATCTCTGTTCTCTTTGTGAAGAGATGAGGGGGAAGAGAAGGACATAACAAGTCCACAAGTATGGCACTTGTCCAAATGGTTGTGGTAGAGATGTCCTTTGATTCACTTATCAGTGGTAGGAGATGCAAGAGAGAAGGAAAATGCTGATACTTTATAGGTAGAAAGGTATGAGTATTGCATTTGCTTAAAAAAACAATAGTGAACAAAAAATAAACCAACGTATTTTTCTCTCATTCCCCTGCTCGTATGATTTTGCTGCTGACTTCCATGGGAACATAAAGGGATCCCTCTGCTTTTTCTTCTGGTGTACAGTGACATCTACAGAGTGGAGCACAGCAAACAAGACTCTCCCATTTAGTACTGCAGCTCTTTTCTTGACCGTTTTGTTTTCACATATCATTTACTGAAACTCATTATTTTTGGCATTTTAATGCATGTGTAGTGTTACTTGTCTTTGTACATTCCCACAGAAACCTACCCTTTTTTTCTTTTATCTTCCTCTGTCAGAAGTTACTTTGACATTTGGCAATGCAATAGCAGTTTACAGACCCAGACAGAAATTCCTCTCTTGACCAGCAAGATGTCCAGTTCTGCAGTGTAATGCACTGAAAGATTTCAACCTGTTGGAGATGAAGTTTCTTTAACAACAGTGTTGTTCACATCAAGAAGTGTCTTTTTTATGCTTTTGTCTCAGATCTTACTCTAAAATTATCATAGACAGTATTATATTAGATGTGTTCATTATTGATGTAATGTTTTAAATTATTTAAAGAAAATACTAAAATATAAATTCCATTTATTGTCAAAAAAATTTCAAATTAATAAATTGGTAAGGGTCAAAATTGGACTTTTATGAAAAGTTTTTCTCTCTTAGACAAAATCCTTAATTCTATCATGTGCACTTTTTATTAGCTTATTTCATTGGTTTATTTTTCCCCTTAATTTTTTTTGTCTTTAAAGGTTAATATGTTAAGTATGTGTAAGAATGTGTGGACTCTGAACATCATGGCATTTATTTTTTTATTGTCCTTCATGCTTTTTCTGTAAAGGTCTTAATTTTGATATTCAAAAATATGAACATTTGGGGGTAATTTTTCTTTGCTTTCAGATGACATGAAGCCAAGGTTTAAAATTACTGAATCAATATATCAGGAATTGGTTTAGTCTTGTTATTTTTTCCCTACCAGGTCAGATGCTATAATAATAATATTTACTGTAAACCAGATCCAGGTCTCATTAAACTAATACAACAGAATGATAATCAGAAAACTGCCAAGTAATGAACAAATCCCAGAACTTTTAAACCTTATTAAGCAATTGTGGCTGATGAGCAGAGTTGTAGCCAAGGCTTTCATGTCTGAAAAATGGCCCTGAGAGTTTGCCAGCTGGCATTATTGGTTAATTTGGGATAAACTCAATTTTCATAGAGCAAAGCAAACAAAGTAAAATCATATCTCAGTGTAGCAGGAGGGAGCACTTCAAACCCAGGTAGTAAAAATCGACTTGTATGGAGAAAATCTTGGCAAAATGCATTGAACCCCTTGGAGAAATAAATGAGTAAAATAGTCCCTGTAAGCTATAAACAAACAATAAAATATATTTAAGCAGTTAATGTTAGAAGACAGGAATGATCTTCTGGATGTTAAAGACTTTCATGTTCTAATAAAAGTGTCTAATATATGAAATACATCCATTCCTTAAGGAGCGACAGGATCATTAAAAAAAGAAAAATAAAGTGCTAATGTGATGTTTTAGCATTGATTGGCATTGTCAGCTTTTTTCTTCTTGTAGGGATCTGTTCTGTTTCCAAACTCTGGACATTTCTTATACATGTGTGCAGGGATTTTTAGTTGGGATTGAAAGGAGTAAGAAAACAAACCAAAAGCAAAACCATGGAGGTTCACAAATAACAGAGCAAACTTCCATTTTTGTAATGGCTTCAAATCTGACTTTTCTAACATTAGGCATAATCACAGGAATCTTTCAATTGGTGCAGTTATTAGGGAAAGGGGCATCTGGAAAATGTCTTCCATGAACTGTGGGTTTTGGCAGGGGTGGTCAGTGTAATCCAACTGCCAAGTGCTTGATGTGCTGGGCTTGTTTGCTGCATATACGTGCCTTCAATAAATATTAGTATTTTTTCTAAATCTCCTGCTCCAGCTGGTGACCCTGACATCACTGAAACATTAGTTACATGGTAGCAGGGAGGGCAGCACTTAGGGCAAAATATCAGAAGCTTCCTTAGCAAATACCCATTTGCAATAAATGAGCAGCAGTAGATTTCTTCAGGAAAAGCTCAGTCTGACAGAGAAGGCAAATGACCTGACTCCAGCAAATTTCTCTTAGTGAGCTGTAAAAATTACCCTTTGCTGGAAAAAAGTCAGCCTGGAGCCCTAAACTTCCAATGCTTTCAAAACTCTGTAGGCTTTTGGTCTGAATCCGTGCTCTTTTTCTGGTAAATACCAGAATACAGTCCATGAACTTGTAAATTCAGCCCCTGGGGGGATCTCTGGGCTTGAGCCAGCCTGACTGCAGATTTTGGGTGAATGCTGAACATGAATGATCTCTTCATCAGTGATCTCTAACAAGAGTTAAATCTGGCTTAACCCTTTCCAGCTCTCTTTGGTTTCACGTTGGCATTGTTCTCTCTGTACCTCTTCGTGCAGACACCCCTTTATCTTGTCAATCACGGGGAGACTGGACCCATCCGATGCAACCGGTGCAAGGCTTACATGTGTCCCTTCATGCAGTTCATTGAAGGAGGGAGAAGGTACCAGTGTGGATTTTGTAACTGTATAAACGATGGTAAGTGGTGTTTCTCTGATCTGTGAGTCATTCAAATTTCATAACGCTATAAAGAAACTGTATCCCTGAAACTATTTTCTTGACTTGGTGACTTGATGAGAAAATAGTGTAGGGAGATACAGTAACTAGGCTTATTTCACAAATGAAAAAAAATCACTTCCCAAGAATAAGACAGAGAAACATTTGTTAAGTACAATTGAAAAAAAATAAATGTATGAAAAATAATGCTGACGCATGAAGTCCAGTGTGGTATGATCACAAATTTATTTTATGTCAATGTAGGATACAAAGCTGCTTGTGTTGTTAACTGAAAGTAACTTTTGCATGGGAAAAAAAATAATTTCTTTAAGAAATGTAAATGTCCAGCATGAAGCAGATACGTAGAACCACGTTAGCCTCGTCCTGTCCATGGCTGCGAATGCAATGGTTAAATAAGCCATTAATCTTACTGTGACGAGTGTTGGTGTTCACAGAAGATACCAGCCCATATTTGTTCAAGTGTGCTGCATGTGACTCATAACTGTTCTTGTGCTCTTGGCTAAATCCCAAATCTTTGCCAGAACTAGCCTTTCTAGACATTTGTATCAAGTTGGATTTTCCCAGCTGGATCACAGGGTTATAATGCCTTCCCTAATACAGTCATCTTTTCAACTCTGAAACGTGAACCTTGACAGACTCAGTCCAACTGCTTTTCTGCCTTGAGCGCTAATGTTTGTGTAAGTGTAGCAGATAATAAATTTCATAGTTTGTTAACCCTCATAAAGGGAAATTTAAATGCACCGGGAACACTTTAAGAAAGACATTTAAGTTGCAGTGTTGTTTTAAATCATGTTTGTATTACTACTGTGTCTTTTATCCAAGTCAGAAAGCAGTTATTAAAGAAAAACCTTTGACAAAGACTAAAAATAGCTAGGAAACTAGATTGATATTCCCCTCATGCACTTTTACAGGAAAAATGTGAAAATTAAGCATTCTGAATATGTCTTCATGGAGGAACAAGGAGCTAAAACCCAGAGGTGACTCTTCTCCAGTGTGATTCTAAGCTTTAGACTGGCTCTGTGTAAATCTTTGGTGGCAAACTCACTTGATTTCTTACCTTTTACCTGTAGCTACAGAAGGTTCCCAATATAATGGATCTCATGCACTTGTACACTAGGCCAGGGCTGTGAACCTTGTAGTGCTATTTCCAGTGCAGTGGTATTTTTGAATAAAGCATAACAGGCTTTAGGAAGAGGGCTGGTTTTACTGATGTCCCTCTGCAGACCTCTGGTAATCTGAACTACTCTGAGGGCAGACTGTATTGAACAGAATAGCATTGTTCAGTCTGTACCCTGAGGGAAACAGGCTCCTGCCAGTGACTTACCTCCTCAAGGCTGACAGTGTTGTTGGGAGGATATGGACATTTATAGGGGAGTGTGCCCCATCCTTGAAATCCAGAAGGAGCCAGCATTGCTGGAATGTCTTGGGGTTTTGTTTGGTTGGGGATTTTTAAGCCAATTGCAACCTGGAGAAGCTTCCCTTGACCATAAACAGAGGAGCCTACAGTCCATCACATCTGCTGAAAGAATCTATTGAGTTGTTCCCTTCCTTCCCAAACTGTAAATATTTCCTCCCTGTTCTTGTGTTGACTTGTAGTCCCTTCATTCTTCTTTCAACACCTGGACCACATGGGCCGCCGGATAGACCACTACGAGAGGCCGGAGCTGTCCCTGGGATCCTACGAATATGTGGCTACTCTGGACTATTGCCGAGTGAGTGTTTGCAGTGTGCAACCTGATGGACAATGTTATGGCAAGGCAAACAAGCTCCTTTAGATACTTGTCAGCTGAAGAGCAGAGTCCAGGAACGTTCCACAAAATGGAGAGGGATGCAGAGATGATAATGTTTTGTTCTTTTGTGCTGCAGTGTGAGACGGGCAAGTAATAGTAACAAAGAAAGTCATGGATGCCCAGTCTTTAACGGGGCATTCATTTGGTCCTACTTGGTGTGTTGCACCATTTAGGGGTTATATGTGACATTCTCATGCATTGTTGCATTTTATATACCTATCTTCTATGGATTTTGAAGGGAGACATGCCTGGATTGCCTTCCCGATACTGAAAACAATAGCAAGGGAATTTGACCTTGCAATCTTTTCCAGGCAAGAGTAGTTCTGATGTTCTGACTGGTAAGTTACAACGGAATTGGTTCTCTTTCTCAGTATTGACTCACTGAAGAACTCAATGCAAAGCCCACTCAAGTCCCTGTTGTAGTTGGTTTTATTAGAGAACTGAATTTGATACTTCTGAAAGCAAAAATTACTTAAACTCTTCAAACTTGAGCTCATTTTTACAAAACTGCAAGTGTGACTTTATCTGACCACAGCATGGGCATATTTTTCTGTTCTTGCTGAAATCAGGCAAAGTTTTCTCCCTGAGTGAGTGGAGTTGAGGTCATGGTAAGGTAAGAAAAGGCAACTGGACCCTACTAAGACTTGAAGTAGCTACCACTGTCTTCCTCAGATCATCAAATCATTGCTGCTTGAAGAAAATGAACAGGTGTAAGTCTACTTTCTCATTAGGGCACTAGTCCAAAATCCAGTGAAATCCCTGAGATAACATACAAAGATTTGTTGGAAAACTGGGTTAAATCCCAGGACAGGAGACAGTTGTGGTGGTGAGGCATTCCAGAAGCACAGGGTAGAATGCCCAATGTACATCCAGTGTGGCTTCATCAAACTGTGAAACCTGTGTACTGAATGGCTCTGTGCCATTCCACAGCTCTTCTCTGCTCCACAGTGTGACCCTGTGTGATGGGACATGCTCTCAGTGCAGCTTTCACTGCATTAACTTCTGCCACATACCTTAAATCAGGGAGTTTCTTTGAGAGCTTATCCAGTATGGTCTGTCTGCTTGTTACAAAGACACATCCATAGACTTACTGGAATGTTACAAAAAAGAAATCTCTTATGAAATTAACAGTCATGCTGGAAATGCTAAGTCATGAAATGTTACGGAAGTCAGCATTCTGTTATAATTCACTTTTCATTTGGCTCTGAGTTGGAGAGGTTTAATTCTTTTATAAGTCCAGTTCAAGACCAGAACTGGGAAGTCATTTCCTTTTGTGCTTATTAAATGACAAGGATGAACAGCCCCCGAAAATGTTAACAAATCCCAGCTGCTTTGCATTACTGCCCTCCTGCAAAGCGGATGTGGCAAGAGCACATGTCCTCACTTATATACCTTATATTTGTCAGAAATTGGGCAGACATCCTTTCTAAATGGTGACCTGATACAAGAGCTCAGAAATAACATTTGGTGCAGTTTCTGAAGCTTAGAATCCAAGCAGAGTCAACAGAACAGCTTTGAAAAACACTGCCTGGTTTTAGTTCACAAGAATTAATTCTGATTTACATGAGTCAAATGAGTGAGATCAAGGGTATAGTGTTTAGTTTAGTTTAAAGTGTGCCAGGGACTAAGGATAAGTCATAATTCCAGGGTTAGATGAATTTTTCTTAGGTGTAGTTTTTGAGGTTTACTTTAACAACTATAACTGGTTTAAGTGGTCAGAACTGTATATGAAGGCAGGGAAACAGTAAAATGAAAAAGCTGTCCTGAATTTGTCAACAAGTAAGGACAACTACCTATCTTAACTGGAATTGGGAAAACTCATTGTGGGGAGCATAATGATTACTGTTGCTCTGTTTACTTCATAAGATGTCCCTAGGGACATCTCTAAGTACTACAGTTTTTAAATAAAAACATCCTTCCTCTTACTCTTTCTTACTCACAGAAACTTGTGTCAGTAGTGTATGCACAATCTGTGTGCCACTTGCCCTGTGAATAAGAGGAGCTCCCAAAAGCACCCTCACCAGCCCCACACTGACACTGCTGTGTGTGCTGCAGTGCCATTCGTAGAATGTCCCACTCTCATGCTCTGATTGTCTTACAGAAATCAGCTTATTCCTCAAAGTACAGTTTGCTGTCCATAGTGCACTGGAGCATGAGACAGCAAGGCAGAGACAGGATGCAGACAATCACCACTGAGTGCTGCTAAGCACTGAGCTATGTTAATTCTGCTTTGGTACCTAAGTTGTACTTTCTGTTTCCAGGTTGGTCAGAAATCCCTTAAACAGTTGTTAGAGGAAAAATGCTAACAAAAGCTGAATTTAAGTATTCACATGAACAAAATTATATTGCATCTTGCTATAGGAAATGCAAAACCATGTGGCTTTTCTTACCATAAAAAGCCAAAAGGCAAATTTGTTTAAACACTTGAATTCCAGCAGAAAATGTTTGTGCTTCATCTTATCTAGCAAGTTGTTGCCCTTTAGATATTTTATTCCATTAGGATGCTGTTTTCCAGTGATAATGTTTTATTCCAGGGCTGGACTTTACCCAATACGTGTGTCAGCTTTCTGCAGTAGTCACTATTTATGATTAACAGCATTTTTCAAACAAACAAACACTGTGTTTGCATTGCCGTATGGAACCATCTGTGCATCTTTTCCTCATTACAGGACACAGTCTAATTTTCCCTGTGAATTTTTTTTTTGTGTGTGTGTAGGACAAGAAGACTCCGAATCCACCAGCTTACATCTTCATGATTGATGTGTCCTACAGAAACATAAAAAGTGGCCTAGTTAAACTCATATGTGAGGAACTGAAGACTCTGCTAGATAAACTTCCAAGGTAAAGAAACAGAAGTGTACTTTGCATAAGTCACTGCACTACACTGCAGTTTTCATGAAGCAACTTTGCATGTTGAAAGGCAAAACCAAGCTACAGAAAATGTCAAAATTTACAGCACAGGCATTTTTGATAGTGACAAAATGTTAGTTTTTAACACTACTGTCAGTTTTTAAACTTTGATGTCTGGGTTGACAATATGAACAGAAAGAATCTGCCCTACCAACGTGTAGCTTGCATTCTTTTCCTTCCCTGCAGTGAACTCTAGTGGTGTTTTTAGCTCAGTCACAGCTCATAGTTTCAGTTTGACTTACTGTGGGTGTGTTCACTGCAGTACTGCTTTTCTCATTACATCAAACAGGGAAATACCCAAACCAGAACAGTCAAGAGTGGGCAGTCTCTCTAGAGTCATAGTGTTGGTGACTGGTATCTGTTAATCAGCAAAACTTCTACAGCTTCTTGCTGCTCTGTGAGACTTCCTTGTCCTGGTTTGTATCTGAGAGGAAAACAAGTCTTGTAGGCAACAAACATGTAATGAAATACAGCACATGTGCTTTGTGAGCATGAAACACACAGTACTAGTATTGCTACTATCAATATTATTGATAATATATATTTTTAATGGATTAGTACAGTCTTGAATAAAGTTTAAATAATGATGACACACCTAACGAAATAAGAGCAGTGAAAGACTGCAAAGGGATGTAGACAAGATGTTTCTTGTCTACACATAAAAAAGAAGATCCATAAAGAAAATGTGTTCTAAATAACAATCCTTGCAGAGGGAGAACACGCTTAAGAAATGGAGAGAGCAGTGTGAGGAAGGGTGGGAGATGAAATCCTCGGGATAATCTGGGATATGTTAAAAATCTTTTATGCCCTTCTGAGATCTCTGTGCATGAAAGCAAATCCAGCCCAGGGTTAGTTAGTTTGTCAGATGCCCATGTAAGGCCATCTCCCAATACTTTTTCATTGAAGATGACACTGGAGATGCAAGTATTTGATATTATCCTGAACATCTCAGAGCTTTCCATCAGGATCAGTCATGACTCTGCAGATAATAAGAGGCATGAGTGAAGTAACAAAAAGCAGTTGTCAGTTTACAAACACCTAGTCTTGAATAGGGAAAGCTGAGGAAGAATGAAATGTATCTGCACCACAAAAGAGACATATTTCTCCTTTTCTTCACCAGCACTCTGCAGAGATCTGCTGTGAAATAATTTGGGCCAAAGTTTTCATGTCCACTGAAAAAAAAAAGAAAAAAAGAAGCCAGGCCCTTTAGTTTTCTCAGACTTGTCTGTTGTCGTAATATTAATTTTAAAAACGACCAACATATTGCATACCATCAAAATTTGTGCTAAGACTTTTATTTTGGTGCTGAGGCACAAAGGTCACTGTTTTCATTCAAAGTTCATTTTCTGTTGCTGGACAAAGACATCTGCAAAAATACTGTGATGTTACCACAGGAGGGCAAAGCCCTGCGCAGGAAATTGACCCTGTGCTTTTATCTGTGAGATAAAAGTATTGGTGATCTGTGTCACAAAAAGGCCTTGCTTGCTCAAATTTTGGAGCAGATGTTTTCAAACTGGTGTTCCAAACCAGAACACAAGAAAAATCCAGAGAAATGTGTTTACAGAAATTATGTTTATGAGCTCAAAAAGATGCGTAATGAAAGCAACATTTTGGGTGCATTTGTGTCCATGTGGTGCAGATTTGTCCTTGTGAGACTTGAACAGGAGCTACAGCTGTGTGAGCTGCACAGGCAATGGGCTGTGCACTTAGAGCTGATCAGAGTGAGCACAGATCTGGGATGAGCTGTGGCAGTGCACACACAGGTATGAGCAGTATCTGGAAAAGGTCCCAGCCACCTCCTGTGGAGCACCTTTGGGACTGGGATGATGTGGATGCTTCTCTTTGAAGAAGGAAAGTGCTGTAGGAATAGAAATTTTATAGTACTTTGTCCTCATCAAGCTCCAGAATGCTCTCTGTTAGTCACATTCCTAAGAAGGTAGTGCCTGAGTGCTGGGAATGAGTGGGAATTTGCGTTGGGAAATGGTGCATCTTTGAGGTCGTGTATCTTGGAGAAGTTACTTAAAATGCTTCTTTAGGGAGTGTGTTCTAGATAGAAGATTGATTCATTTTAGATCAGAGTAGCTCCTTTCTCATCCAGCTGTGTTCCCATATAATATGAATGGTAGATTGAACACTCTAGACTGATGCCAGAGTTAGTTTGTAGAAGAGTAAAATTATTTCTCTGCTGAGGTCCAAGTTTTAGACAAGGGATGAAATTGCTTGTGGTGGTTTTTGTGGTAAAGGGTTGGTTTGTTGTTTGCAAGAGAAATGCCCTGCTACAAGAAGGTGCTGTTTTTTAGTAGTTGAGACCAGTTTTTTGACTAGGATTGCCTTTTAGGGAAATGCTCGTTCAAGTTAGGACAGCAAACCTGGTGATGCTGCTCCTGATGGCCCGGTGGGCTGGTGCTCTCAGGAGTGACCTCCACCAAAGTCACCCACCAAAGAGGAGATGTGACTGAAGCCTGGGTTCTGCTCCGACTGGGAATCAAGTATTGCTGGCACTGAACTACAGCATAGCCTAAATAAAGACTGCTTGCTCGTAGTATCTGGTAACTAATTGTCCTCTCTTTTCTACGTTTTGATGACAACATGGTTCAGTCTTTATCTTAGGGACTTCTGACTGCTTGAATAGGATTCACCGTTGATGTAAAGTTATTTTTTTTAAGTAAACAGTGGAGCAGTCGATTTTATCAGGGTGTTTGAATTTGACCTACGGCAAAGATTGAGACCATTACATCTGCTTGGTTGTTGGCTTTAGTGCTCCCAGTACACATAATGATCATAAAGGGCCTTGCATGTGGAAGGAATGCTTTTATTGCATGGTCAGAATTTCAGATTATAACCATTTGCTTTTTGTTTTTCTTACAGAGAAGAGCAAGAAGAATCCTCAGCAATTCGAGTTGGTTTTGTCACTTATAACAAGGTCCTCCACTTCTTTAATGTAAAAAGCAGCTTGGCTCAGCCTCAGATGATGGTGGTCACAGATGTTTCAGAAGTTTTTGTTCCTTTGCTGGATGGTTTTCTTGTTGACTTTGAGGAATCACGATCGGTTGTTACCAAGTAAAGTATAATTATTCCTTAGGAGGGTTAAGACAGGAATGCTTATTGTACGCATTATGCCTTTTAGTCAGTAGGGGTGTGGAGCATCCGTGTATCTGTGGAAATAATTCAGAAGCCAGCAGATGCTTCAAATCCTTTATTTCCACCTCTGAGGCAAAGAAAAAGTGATAGCCATCAAAACTTGTTTGTTTTGGGGTTTTTTTATATATGAATTTGCATGGCAAATGTCTTCCTGTGTGAAGACCTGGTATGTTAGAAGGGCATGATCCTACATGTGCTACCCAGTTGTGACACTGATCCTTTCTCTTTCATAGCTTGTTGGACCAGATTCCAGAGTTGTTTGCAGACACTAACGAGAGCGAGACCGTCTTCGCTCCTGTGATCCAGGCTGGCATGGAGGCACTAAAGGTTAGAATGTTCCTCTCTGGATGAAAACCAGCTCAAAACTGGGTTTGCTAAAAGCCACTGCCATTACAGTGGGAAATCAGGGAAAAAGGTCATTGCTTGTTTCCAGCACTAATGTACATTATTCCCATGGTATGTTTGAGCTGCCTTAGTCAAAATGAGAACACTGACAAGCATAACAACTGTTTCTTCCTGAGGGAAACCAGGCTCTAGATTATTCTACACAGAAGGGATGTTTAGGAGAAGATGAGGAGAAGGAGTCAGGTTCTTGTTCAGTATTTGGGAGAAATAAAGAAGTGTTTAGTTCCTTCAGCATAACCAATGGATATTCTGGGTGTTCGCACAGGTGCCCATTCCTGGCACATGTGAAGGGCAGGAAAGTCAGTATGACATACGATTTTGCTCTCCTTATTGTCCTGCTTCTGTAAAACTTCTTGTGCAAAACAGGGTATTTATGACTATCTGTGACTGAACCAGGTGGTACTGGAGGGTTTCTGTTTAACAGACAGGTTCTCACAGCTTGGGCACAGCTGGCAGTGAATGCACAGGCCAGGAAGCTGCCCAGGCCCTCTCTGTAGGTCTGGGACACCCCCTGAGGTGCTGCCCATTAAACACACAGCACCACTGGTTCACCACAGGATTTGGAGAGGCAGAACATAGCCAGTGCTGGTGTAAAGTACTTGTTTATCTGCCAGCTTTGTATGACTAAAGCATGAACTTCAAGTCGATAAATCTGCTGAACCAAAACGCACACCAATTCTCAAATCTATGTCTTAAATACTGGTTTAATACCTGCATTCTTGTTCCTTATTCATACTGCCAGCAGGTATGGGTCTGAATGCTTTTCCCTAATATTTGACTTTTACAAAACAAACTTTAAGGCCATAATTGTAAATTTGCTTTGATGATGGCTATAAAAGAAAGCAGCTCTTAACTGAGCTTTGTATTTAGCACAGTATTTTTAAGACACAGTTTGTAAGGATTTTTACTGTGAATTATTCATCTGCATATACCTGTGCTCAAGAAAACCATTCTCGTCTAAACAGAATAAAATGGATTGTGTTCATCATATACACACTTCAGAAATTTTGTCCAAAGCAATGTCAGTAATTCCTGGTGCACATCAGGACAAACAGGTATTTGGGGAGTCTTTCAGCCTTGAGCAGAAAGCTTTTTAAAAGGAATTGAAGACTTTTCCAGTTGTGATTAAAGGTAACTGTGCTTGCATTATGAGGGGTGACATTTCATCTCTCTTAAGTCTTCAGTTGTGTTTCTGCCATAGCAGAGATACCCAGTGATCCCAGAAGAATGCCCCAGCTTATTTTGAAATGTGAGGTGTCTGTATCCTGTGAGCATCCTCAGATCTNTGTGTCCATCAAGATTTTAGATCCCTCTGTAGAAAGTACTGTAGGAATGCATCAGCCAACATACCTGTGTGCTGGGGTCAGTTGTTCACTGACATAAAAGCCCCAGTCTGTTGGGGGACTTATTTCCATCCAGTTTTGAGTTTCTAAAGGAATTACTTCTCTCTGAGGAACTTGCAGAAAGTTTGCAGTGTTCTCTGAGACCGCCATGTATGAGTATTAGGCTTGTTAAAACTGCAGTAATAAAGCTACCAATGTGGTACCTTTGACACAGGCTGCAGAACGTGCTGGGAAATTGTTCATCTTCCATTCTTCACTGCCAACTGCGGAAGCACCAGGGAAGCTGAAGAACAGGGATGACAAAAAACTGCTCAATACAGACAAAGAAAAGGTATGGTCTACTCGGAGCTGCGAGGGGGCTGCTGTTACCCTGAATTTCTCTAATGGGGCATTGATCTGTTCTCATTTGCTCTCTTTACACAGGTGGGTTGTTTGGTTATAGGATGCCTCTATAGGGAGTAGTTCTCCAAGAGCATAGTGAGGTGGTTTCCTGCAAAAAAGGGCAGGGGCAACGTGGTTTTCATCATGGCATGTCTCACTTCAGTCTTCCACATCATCCTCTTGTCTTCCCTTCACGGCCATTTGGGTCGTAGTTGGTACTCGTGTGATGACACCTGCATTTTTTGTTCCTGTGCAGACGCTCTTCCAGCCCCAGGGAGGTTGTTACGAGGCCTTAGCCAGGGACTGTGTGTCCAGTGGCTGCTGCGTGAATTTGTTCCTCTTCCCAAATCAGTACGTGGATGTAGCCTCTGTGGGCCTTGTCACAATGTGCACTGGAGGAACCCTGTACAAGTACAACAATTTCCAGGTAAGTGTGCACCTTCCCTGCCTTTCAGACACAACCCCTATGGGGTTTTTGTTTCTTCTCATTTCAGTGTGTGCTTGGACATTGAACATAAAAGCAGAGTTTGGAAACCTTAGTTATCACTTGCAGGGGCTACATTTAAACACAGAAGTGACAGCTCGGACTCTAGTTTGTATCTTGAAACAGTGATAAGCTGATTGGCAGCTTAACCTGCCCAGGCTGCAGGGTTAAAAGCAGGAGGGGATGTTACTGAGGTCAGTTGGTTGAGCAGAAGTTCTGGATGTCCAGGCCTAGGGATGAGTGGTGGACACTTGCAGATGTGCGATCCTGATAACACAGCCAGCATTTGGCATCTTCTGAAGGGATCAAGAGCTGTCATGTGTGGGCAGATTTGCTGAGGTCAGGGGAGGGTGTTGGTCGCGGCTGTGCTGCTGCCCCTGGAGTTGCAGTGCAGCCTCTGCTCTGTGTCCACAGCTCGGAGCCGACAGCCCCCAGTTCCTGAGGGACCTGCGAAAGGACCTCAGCAAAAGGACGGGCTTTGATGCCACGATGAGGGTTCGGACGAGCACAGGTAATGGGGCCCATGGGGAGGAGCTGTCAGGGGTACAGGGCTGTGCACAGCACCTGGGAGAGCAGTGCTGTAGCTTCACTGGGGGCCTCTTGAAAAGCAACTGATAAAGTGCGTGGGCGTGTGTGTATATACATGTATATACATATATATACACACAGGTCCTGTACATGCCTCCTTAACAACTTATTTCAAATCTGGGGAGGTTTCTGATCACAGTGCACACATCAGGGACTGTGGGTAAGTTGTATAAAAAGGTGTTGCTGCTGGACAGCTACGAGTTCCTTATTTTCATACTCAAGTGACATTACTGTGTCTGCTTCCCAAGCATTCTTTCATTCATTCTTTCCTCAAATGCAAGTATTACAGAAAAAGACACACACAGGCCAAGCCATCAGTGCAGAAGGGCTGCGTGGGCTGTCACAGGTTGTCCCTCTTGCCATCAGCAGGGACACTTGGTGGTACCCCCTGAGGTTGCAAAGCCCTGAGAGAAAACGGTTCCTGCTCCAGCAAGTAATGTCAACTTTATTTGGCATTTTTCAATAAAAAGCCCTGTTTGAATCTGGCTGTAGGATTCAGGGCCACAGACTTCTTGGGAGCCATTTACATGAACAACACCACGGACGTCGAGATGGCAGCGGTGGACTGTGACAAGGCAGTGACAGTGGAGTTCAAACACGATGACAAACTCAACGAAGACACTGGAGCCTTAATTCAGGTAAAGACATCTCCTTCTAATGTCATGAAATGGTGAGCAAGAACCTCTGCAGCCGTGGCACAAAGGCAGGGATGGTGTAGGGCTGATGGGAGCGAGGCACAACTTGCCCTAACACCACTAATGAAAGGTGTGTTCCCTTCCTCTGTGCTCCATGTTCTACTCGGGGATACCAAAATGCTTCTGAAACACTCACTGAGGTCTCATCAGCTGTTTATTTCTTCCATTTTGCTATAAATAAGTTTATTTGGAGCACAAGATTCATTGCCACTTACATGGCAATTGTTATTGCAGTGGCATTCCATGTGATCTCTCTGTTCAAGAGGAGTTCTCTATTGTTAAACACCTGGTGTAGGCCTTTTTATAATTCTCAGGTGAATAACATTTGCAATGTCTAATACATTGTCACAAGACTACAGAGATGTAGCTGCCAGCAGTACTGCCAGGCTGTGCTGGCTCCAGAAGGCATTTCTGCCTTTGATGCACTAAGAGGGTGGCTCCCTTTTGTTTCCCAGTAGAAGTGAGTGGTGTGATTTGTGCCTGTGTTGCAGTGTGCTCTCCTTTACACAACGGCGAGCGGGCAGAGGCGCATCCGCATCCACAACGTGGGCCTGAACTGCAGTGCCCAGTTAGCTGATGTCTACAGGGCTTGTGAGACCGATGCACTCATCAACTTCTTTGCTAAGTCAGGTGAAGTGACAGCCGACCAGGCTGTTTCCTTTTTTCCTTTGGGTGGAGGAAGGGGAAGGAAAGGGAGCTGGACTGATTACCTGCTGGGAATCCATGTTTTGTAAGTTGCTGCTCCAAGCCTGAGCAAGTCCATAAAGTACAGATGTGAAAAGACAAATAATTACCTATTTTAGACCAACTGGCACAGAAGCAATGCTATAGTGTAGGGGATGCACAGAACTGTGCAGGCACAGCATGGCAGTGGACATCCTACCTTAGTGGTGGTTTGGTTGTCGGTGGAGGAGGCTAAAAACCAGCCAGCCCTCCAGTCAGTAAAATCACAGCTACGGCAGGTAACAGATAACCGAGGGGGTGTGTCCATCCCCATGTAAGATGCTGTTTCATTCTGTGTTGGTAGCTTTTAAAGCCATTCTCAGCCAGCCCCTGAAGACGGTCCGGGACATCCTGGTGAACCAGACAGCTCACATGCTGGCCTGCTACAAGAAGCACTGTGCCAGCCCCGGCACTGCCAGCCAGGTAACACCCACATTCCATCCTCCCCAGCCAGGCTGTGCCACAGGTGAAGAGCAGCAGTGACACAGAGGAACAATTCAGGGCAGATGTGTCCTGTTCTTTCAAATAGAATTAATGACAGCTGGGACTTGGGGGCTACACTTAAAGCACACGGAAGCAGTTGTTCCAGAAAAAAAGGCAGTGCCCATGAGGAAATTGATGTCCTTATTCACACAAATATGCCTTTTGCTTCCTGCTGGAATTACATGCTGATTCATAAAGCCTTCCTTTTCGTTCTGTTGTTAAAGACAGTTGTAGTATTCTACTTTTTGACAAGTAAGACTGACTTGTTTCCTCTTACACTATTCACTCATGTGCAGGTGATTCAACTTAATGGAAGACTCAAGCTTTTACACCCTGTGCAGTGCCACCAATCACGAGCCTGGGCAGAGAATTGCTCATTGTTAGTGAGGGCTATATTTGTCAGGAACAAACCACAGCCACTTACTGTGGACCTTTATTTCCCTCCCTAATTGTTCAGAGGATTCCCCTTGAATTTGATGCCCCAAAATGAGCAGGGGTTACAGGGAGATGATAGCAACTGAGAGGATGACTTCAGTTTATGTGGCCAATATTCAGTGTCTTGTGTTCTCAGCTGATTCTGCCAGACACGATGAAGGTGCTGCCCGTGTACATGAACTGCCTGTTGAAGAGCTGCGTGCTGGTGGGCAGACCCGAAATTCCAACAGATGAGAGAGCTTACCATCGCCAGCTGGTCATGGCCATGGGGGTGGCCAGCACTCAGCTCTTCTTCTACCCCCTGCTGCTGCCAGTGGTGAGTCCACAGCTTTCCCCATTTGATTTCCAATTCCTCTTGCCTGGAAAGGAACCACTAAGCGGTACTAAACCATTCAACAGTTACTTTGCAGTATGTAATTAGAGCTTCAGTCACCGCTTGTACAACTACTGTTCTTTTGCCCCCCAGCACAGCCTGGATGTGAAGAGTGATGCTGTCCCGGTCGCCATCCGCTGCTCCGAGGAGCGTCTCTGCGAGGGAGGGGCCTTCCTGCTGGCCAACGGGCTCAGCATGTTCCTGTGGCTGGGAGCCAGCGTGTCCCCAGAGCTCATCCAAGGGCTCTTCAACGTGCCGTCCTTCGCACACATCAGCTCCGAGGCCGTGAGTGGAGGCAGACTAAGAATTTAGGCTTTAGTAAGACCAGATGCTAATGGAGAAGCAAGTGAGGTGGCTTTTTATCAGAAACAGGGGGCCGGCAAAAAGGGGTTAAGGCACCAGAGTCTGTTAACTTGCATAAAACTTTAACCTTTTGCACCATAAACTCTTCCAGGACAGAAGCTTTCAGAAATTTTTTTAAGTCTTCTTAAACTTTGCCTGTTGCAGATGTTAGCAGTCCTATTAACTGTGTATTGCTAAAATTGCAACAAAACACTTTCTCCTGACAGTGAGCTTCTATGTAGTGAACTATACAATGATAAGTGGCTTTGGTAGGTGAGTCCTCAGGATGAGACATTCTCTGAAGGAGTTGACATTTCCCCATTTAGAATGAAATCCACAATTCCTTCCACCAGAACTATCAGCAGCCAGTCCTGTCTGTGTGAACTGGTAAGAGAGGTGACTGGATTATAACAACCTGCCATGCTTTCCTTCTCACAGACATCCCTGCCTGACCTGGACAATCCACTCTCTAAGAAACTGAAGCATATCCTGGAGCAAATCCAGAGCCAAAAGCCCCACACTATGAAGGTAACT
Source organism: Formicarius rufipectus (assembly GCA_013399695.1). Lineage (NCBI taxonomy): Eukaryota > Metazoa > Chordata > Aves > Passeriformes > Formicariidae > Formicarius > Formicarius rufipectus. Next base: position 407,228 of record VXAU01005648.1, read on the forward strand.
TGTTCCTGCCTCAATTCATTCCTCATACCTGTTCAGAAGAACATTGCAGGCTTGGCCAAAACTTACCCAGAGCTATAAAAGGGTTTTTATGTATCGGGAGTTTTCCTGCATATCAGTGAGTTCCAGCATGAACTGTAGACACAAATGTGCTTAATTCCTAATCAAAACTGAATTTTAAAGGAAGTCAGGTCTAAAAGGCAACCATTTTATTCTGCAACCCTTCCATCTCTCCTGTGTTCATAAGTACGGCTACTGAAATGTGGAGATGTATTAGTTATAGCATTTTTCCCCACCTCAAGAGCATCCACTACTAGACAGAGCCCATCCAGTAGGACTGTATCCTAAAACTGTCTCTCTCATTTCAGCTGATTGTAGTGAAGCAACGGGAACAGCCAGAGATGCTTTTCCGACAGTTCCTAGTGGAAGACAAGAGTATTTATGGAGGAGCTTCTTACGTGGATTTCCTCGTCTGCATTCACAAAGAGATCGGTCAGCTGCTCAGTTAAGGCAACAGTTGCTATTCCTCAGTTCTTTTTCCCTTTGCAGGAGGGACAGGCAGTCACTAGTGCCTGAAGAGTGGCCCCAGCTCCACCAGGTCCAGGCCTTCTGCTGTGCTCTCCTGACCCACTCCTTGCCTCTTCTTTTGGCCAGTTTCATTTGGCCCGATCTCTCCCTGAGTATTCTACTTAGAAAGCTGTAGAATAGGAAGTTCTGCACTCAGGTATTCATCTTCTGGGAGTCCTGACCTTCTCTACATCAATTGCCAGATTTCAGACTGTCAGTGCTTGAGAACATGTAAGGTATGCATTTCTTAAAATACAGTGTAGAAAATTCTTAATTCTTCCTTTTGCTGATCATAAGTTTAACAAGAGCTGGCAAAGAGGCTCAGAACCTACACAGAGGGGGAAAAAATAGACTTGTTCTCAGTGAGGACACACAGTTGAATCAGATTGGCAGTAAACACATAGTTCAGTTTGAAGGATTTCAGAGTCCTTCCTGGAACGTGAGTCCCTTTTTCCTGGAGGGGACAAGTATTACTTTCCACAGAAACAGGACTCTGGGGGCCTTCCACAGCCATGGTTACCCAGGACACAGAAATGCCTCTGCTTTGTAACTTGACTTGAGTAAGTGTGACAACAATGGGGACCACGGGAAGAACAGTAGTCAAACAATTCTTTTGCCATGTTTGGCAGGTAATGCCACATTCTGATGGTACAATTCTCTCCTCTTAGGGGCAGCACTTAAGTGTCTCAAAATTGCACAGGTTAGGTTTTACTTAAGACATTTGCTAACTGGAATATTACCAATACAATGCAGAAAAATCTGTCCCTCAGACTTTCAGTGGCAGATCAACTGTGAGACAGTTGACACATTAACCAAAGGTTATCTGTGGTGCTACAAAGCCTCTTGTTTAATACCAGTTCTGTTCCAGTGATCTCTCACATGGCTGATCTATTCAGTGGTCACTGCTTTGAAAAACAAGTCTCTGCTAATACCAGTACTTAGAGAGCCTTTGGAACAGCTGTTTACCTCAGACACTTCATCAGCGTGTCTGTCTCTTCAGGACCAATGCCTCTGTGGGGGAGCTTTGAGCTTTTCCAAACTTGAAAAGCTATTATTAAAAAAATGAGTGTTTCAAAGGAAGCCAGAAAGACTCAAAAGTAAGGCTGAGCCTCAGTAAAGAAAGAAGTGCCTTTAAACATGTTAGTGTTGCTACTTAGTGTTAATTATTTGATATCCATGAGAAGCAGTCAAAAGGTGTAATTTTTTGGTTCCATGACTTATCTGTACAGTCCTGTACTTGTCATTGACCAAGAGCTCTTAAAATAAGTGGCTGTCTTTCAAAAGGATCCTCAGCCTGAATTCAGCTGCCAAGACAAGCACTTTTTAGCTGCAGACATTACCCTGTAAAAATATTTGTTGCCATTCCATTTGTAAAATGACACCAGCAAGACTTTGTGTAAAGAAATAAGCAATTATTAAATATAATCATTGCGTGTGTGTTTGTTCTTTCATGTACCAAGCTCTCCAAGTCTTTTATGGCCATATATGCAGCACTGTAGGTGATCTCCTGCTCTAAGGCCAGGCAGTACCTGGCATCCCCAGTGTTATCTGAGCGTTTCGCTGTCGGCATCACCCAGGGGGAGGGGGAGAAGAGTCGATCACACCGGAGCAGAGGGTGCATCTGTCACTGCCCTGAGTGCTGGCACAGCCCAGCAGGGGGCCCTGCACGGCAATGCCCAGCAAGCCGAAGCTGTTCATCCTGCCGTTTGGGTTACTGACATTAAGACATCACGATGGCTAAACCAGCACTGCATGTGACAGTGATCGTGACAGTGCCAGTTATCACAGATAGATTACAAGATTGGAGTATTTACCTCAGATTTGCAGCTGTCAGGCCTTTCTTATCCTTTGTCATCGCCACAATAATGATCCTGAAAATCACTTCCTGCTTCACTGCCAAATTTACCTACAGCTTGATTTCCAGCCCACAGGAGTGACCCAGTTTTGCCATTTCTTTTGTAAATGGTTTCATTTTTACATAGTTCTATGACTTCATGCTGTAGTTGATCTTCCACAATATATATTATTTCAGTTTTTTTGATCTAGGTCTGCCAACGCTGTGCTGCATATTGCCAACCCCCTTACCCGCTTTGGAGCAGTGCACTGCAGCGCTGCTCAGCCCAAGTGAGAAATGCCCAGCGAGGTGGAACACGAGACTGTTCATTTGTCGCCAGAGGCAGAAGTGCCCTCACGGCTCCCCTGTGGCCAGAGGGGACTCCTCCGCCCCCTCAGCCCTGTGCTGGGCCTGGGCTTGCACCCTCTGTCCCCCGTGCCAGGGCTGGGTGACGACTTTGGCACCGGGAGTGTCCTCGGGGCGCCGCTGCCAAATTAGGGCAATTAGCACCGATGCCATGGAGAACTGAGCTCCGGGGGGAGTAATGGTGTCTTACTC
>VXAU01005650.1:0-63340 GCA_013399695.1 Formicarius rufipectus
CTCACTACACACCTCCAAGATTATTTGGCTCCATCCTCTTCATCACAACAATCACCCACCTCACTTCCCTCAGGACCTTGCTGGCCCTTCCTGACCTACAGCTAGAGGAAAAACAAAAGATTATTGTTGGGATGTTCAAGGACTTCCCTAAATCTTTGCTTCAAGTTGTCTGGGTGTTGCTACACCCAGCCCAGGCTCCCAGTTCTGCCAGAGACACATCACAGCAGGGAAGAGGGTTGTTCATGGTCCAGGAGGGAGTGACAACAGCCACTGGGACCTGTGTGACCCCTCCACTCCGGGGTAACTGCAGTCGCCTGAACCCCAGAACAGATTTCATCCCCACACTGAAGGCAACCCCAAGAAGAGCAAGTGCTACAGCACAACCTGAAGGACAGTTCAGTGTCCAGCACATGAAACCGTGAGCTCTCTGACCTCAGCAGGCCCTGCTCAGCAGCAGCACTATGACCTTCAGGAGAGCCACCTTCTGCCATGCCAGCCTCATTTACTGCCAGGAGATGGCCTGTCCAGCTGGTTCCTGCAGGAACAAGTGGCTCTCCCACCGCGCTGGGATGGTGTCGGGGGAGGCACCTGTCGGGGACTACCAAGAGGATAATTTTTACCAATGGATGAAACTGTCTGCTGCCAACTAGAGACTGCCACAACCACCAGCTATATACCCTTTGCCATAGAGCTGCTGTTTTTGCAAGTTTTATACTGTTCAGATGTTATAGTTAGGATAAAAGATGTATTAGATAGGTAATTATTACCATTCTATTACTTCTGTATGTTCAAAAGTTCTGATCGGTTATGGAAACCCCGGTTACAGCCCCTGATTGGTTCTTGTACCCCTAAAACCCCATTGGCAGTGGGGCAGTGCAGCACCACCCTACAAGGCTAAGCCACCCCCAGTTCTTCCTTATAAGTTATAAACCCTCCTTCCTTTTTTCTTTTGTGTCGCGATCCACCCCTAACTCCACCCAAGTTCTAGAACGCTCCGACCAAACCCTATAAATGTCCCATGCGCCCATAATAAAGTGTTCACGCCTGTTCACACCCACCCCTGCGTGGACCCTTCCTTCTTTCCCTTCCGGATCGCGACAGGATGTGGTACCCGTGCCATACACAACTCCTTTTTCCTTGCCTGTTGAATGCTGAGAGACACGGAGTTACTGTTTTCACATGGAAGGAGCAGGATTCTCCAGCAAGGGTTTCTTTCGCTCACTGCAAGTTCAAGGATCTTTGCAGGAATTTCAGCTCACCTTGGAGACCAGGAACACAAAGAGCTTCTCACACCCAAAAGGCCAACAGCATCCAGCAGCAGCAAGCCTGAGCAGTGAGTGACAGCCTAGGCTTCCCCAGACAATGCTTGGGAACTCTGGTCCCTAACACTCAACCCTTGTCCTCACTGAAGGCAGGAGGCTCTCACATCATCTGATACTGCACCAGAAGCCCAGGGACATTAATCTCAGGGCAAGGACCCGTGTTTCTTACAGCTTTTAAGAGCTGGAGGGGCCACAGGAGTTGAGTGTTGCAGGACAGCAGCAGTGGTGCTGCCCCGTGGCTGCCTCCCCTCCCAAACTACCAGTGCATCCTCACAGCTGCTGCCACAAATCCCACCCCTGCCCTCTGAACTGGGGACAAAAACTTCACAGGCATGGAAGTACAAGCTCTACTCTCTTCCCAGGGCGAGGATTCTGGATGGGAAGGACTGAAAACCTTCTTTATCTGAAGGAAAAAACCAGTAATTAATAGCTAGCGAGTCCCTGCAGATTTCTGCACTAAATCAATTATTAACATACTATAAAAATGTTTGTACTCCACAGTGCTAAAGAAAGTAACCATCAGGTAAAGGAGTCTGCAAATCCCACAAATCTTTCACGACTCAATGTGTTCAATAATGGGCCCTCACTTCAATGAATAACACACAATAATGACTGCACTAATATCATAATTAGTTTTTTGCTACCCATCTATCTGCCACTACACAAGCCTAGAAGTGAGATCTATGAATTTTTTTGACTATTACCATTTCTCTCCCTCTATTTAGAAACAAATGTAATTACTTCAACTAGAGAAGACAGAATTGCTTCTGTAGCAGAGTCAAAACATGCATCAACATTCATTCACTGTAATTATTTCACAAGCAGCTCTGTCTGCCATCTTTCTCAAATGAAAGGACTTCTCAAAAGGCCTCTGGCTACTTAATAAGCAGCACACAATTATGGGCAGGATCAAAGAAAAAAAATTAAGGAAAAAAAGGAAAGGTTCTCACCAGACATTTAACCTTCGTTTTTAGTGGCTGCCTTTAAACACAAAATAACTTCAGTGAACAGCGTGAACCTCCTCAGGCCCTCATGAGTCCTCCAGGAGACACAAGTGGCATGGTTAGGATCGAAATAAAACCATGTTTCCCTTCCCACTAATTTTATCACAGCACCTTGAAAAGAGTGTTGTGATTAACCTTAAGATCTCTGAAATTGTCATTCATTAGGGTTATTGTCTAGACATCAAAAAGACCCGGCTCCCACATCCCAGCGGAATTAGCACATCGCTGAGTGCTCACACTTAGACTGGTTGTAGACTTAAACATCATTAGCAACATCAAGTGCTGTGGAGCCAGAATTAAGGAGACATGAGAGTACAGCACTGCAGTGGCCAAAATTCAGGGCAGAATTGCCACCAGAGGCTGAAAGAAAAGCCCCCCAGATGCTTCTGCTGGGATTAGCTCGAGCTTTGCCTCTCCTGTACCCCAAGGAACAGCAGAAGCTGAGGATCAGAGGACCAAAAAAGACAGGCAAGAGGAGACAGGCTGTTCTTGACAGCCAGATTTCTTTTCCCTCTCATCAGTCTTAAGCCAATATAAAATGTGACATGAGTATGACAAAAGGTTATTCCCCTTCCACAAGCTTCCTGAAGCAAAGAGGCACAGGAAGTCCACACTCCCACACAGATTCATCACCCTCTGTCACCCAAAGCCTGACAACTCTTCTTTTTTTTTTCTTTATTTTTTTTTTAATTTTTTTAAAATGAATTAAAAAGAGGGCTATTTTAAATTCAAACCAGGTGGCACAGTTATTAAGTTATTTTTATCCTCTTCTGCACTTCCAGGACAAACTTTGAGTCTCCTCACTTCTCAGCTGTGTGCTGGCAACACGTGGTTGAGCACACAGCACACTCCAGCTCCTCACAGCACTCCCTTGATGGTGCCACAGTGATTAGTGGCACAGAGCAACACCAAACTGAGGGACTAAGAAGTGAGAACATTCCCAACCTGAAGACAGCCAAGTAACAGAGTGCTGGAGCAAAAGTCTAGTAAGTAAAAAGTAAAGAAGGAACTTCAGGTTTAAGTTGTTTTAAACTGAGCTCACAGCGAGATTAGCATCAATTTGGCAGGGGGAAAAAAATTAAACTTCTAAAGATAAATCTGGAGAATCATGGGTGGCTTGTAAAATGGTGCTCAACAGTTTGCCATAAACTTCAGGGATATTCAGTGCAGGGAACAATCGTAAGATCTTCAATCCAGACACCTAAGCAGAGCAGAAATTTGGAGGCTTCAAGAACTGAAGATGAATTTTAATGACTGAAGAGAAAATTGGGATGGGAAATTGCCTTTCAAATCTTCTTCCACAGCAGTTAATGCCTCAAACTGCCACCTACTACACAAGACGAAACCTCATTTTGTCTCATCTTGGGATGGCAGAACCAGTAACTAAGAATCCAGGTGAGAACCTGCACTGCATTTTAATTGTGAGAGTTACTGCTCAGGCCAGGACTCAGGCTGAAAGCAACATCTGCTTTTATTTATGTCTTTATTTTTAGAAGCCAGGCCAGGTTACTTAATTTCACTGAAAGTCCTTTCCCCACCCCGTGCAGGGTTAGGAAGGAAGCAGCCCTATTTTCTAAGTAGGCTTTAGAGTCTGTTCACTCTTCAGTGTGAATAAATGCCCCAAGCTGCTGTGAGCTACAGCCAAAGCCAAGAAGAAGAGCTCTGAGTGAGCTCAGTGAAGCACAAGGCAGAGGGCTAAAGATTCTCTGAGCAGGCTACGGGCTCTGAAGGCAATAATCCATAAATAAAATCAAAATGGCAATAAAAGCTCCACTGCCACATCCTGGGACCATTGGGACAATCATTGGAGTGCATCTTTCCTTTGGCAGACACACTCCTTGGCCTCCTCCTGCCTCTCCTGTGCCCCTGATGGGAGGAACCCCCTCAGTCACAGCACACTGAGATGGGCTGAGCCCCGACCCTACTCATGTCCCCTGGCACTCGAGCCAGCACCCAGCAGGGGCTGAGCTGCTCTCAGACCCAGCACCCACATGGGCATCATTCCCTGGCAGTGAGACCCAGCAGGGGCTGAGCTGCTCTCAGACCCAGCACCCACATGGGCATCATTCCCTGGCAGTGAGACCCAGCACCCTCTAACCCAGCCAAGGCTGCTGCATCTGCCTCACCGGGCTGTTCCAGTGACAAACTCGTCCTCAAAGGAAGATCCACCAAACTGAAAGGCAGTTTGTCCCTGAGTTCTGCAGTCACCAGCAGTGACAAGTGTGTGTCCCAGAGTGCAGAGCATTAGTTACACCCAACACTGTACCCAACAACCCTCTCCCTTTCCAAAAGTGCCATAATATTTATTGCTACAACATCTTCCCCACCAAGCCTTTAACTATGTCCTATGGAGTCTAATTAAAGTGAAGTATTGTAAGACACAATCAGCACTTGCACACCATCGACAGGGACCTGCAGATGGTATTAGAAGGAAAACACTCTTCATTCCTCACTACCATGGGAAGCTTAACAAAGTTTCTCTGGTTTCTCTGCTATGTGTTAAACTGAACATTCTGACAGCAGCAAAGTGCCCCTGCTTCTCCCCATATTAATTACATCACACATGAACATCAGTGGTTACAATTAGGCAATAATTAGGCAACTCCTCCTCTTTCATCTGCTACTTCAGCTTCAGCCACGGTTACCATCTTCACATTTCTTTTGCAGTTGTAGCAATGTCAGTGTATTAATAAATAAATATTTACACACTGCCTAAATAAATGTAACAGTGATTAGCTGAGTAATGCCTCTGAAGTGAACTGCAATATCTGGGGGGTGGATCCCCTTCTCCAAATTTTAATGCAATGGCACAGCAGTGATTTTGAAACATTTTATGTCTCTTGCTGTATTTAGAATCATAGAATCCCAGAATGGTTTGGGTTGGAAGGGACCTTGAAGATCAACTCGTTCCACCCTCTGTCACAGGCAGGGACACCTCCCACTATCCCAAGGTTGCTCTAAGTCCCTTCCAACATGGGGTTGGGCACTTCTAGGGATGGGGCAGCCACAGCCTCTCTGGGATACCTGTGCCAGGGCCATGACAGCTCTGCCAGGGCTGCTCTCAGTGTCTCACTCCCCCAGGCTCCACTCCTACCCCTGGTCAGTGTGGTGCCAGGGAGGGTGAGCCCCGACACAGCCCAGGCTCCCCCAGCACAAACACACAGGATGGCAGAGGCTGTGGGGCACTCACACGGCTGTGGACACACACACAGAGCAGGAAGCAGTTTCTCTGCACAGTGTTCTGCAGAAACAAAATGTCCCCAACCTCTGTTACTATAAAAAATACATTATATGGTATCAAATAATGAAATCTTCCCCAAAGCTGCTTCGAAGCAAGTGACACGACTTAGACTTATAATTGCCATCCATTTTACTCAGAGGTTACTCCCCTCTCCCTACAAACTTTGATCTTCAGGCCATTTGCCCCCCCACTTACGAAGTTGTATCTAAGGAACAATATAATGCCTGAGCTATTTGAAAATGCTTTGCCTACCACACCATGCAGGTCCTAAGAACACTAATTGTAACTCAAAGGTCTTACTCAGACAACACAATCTTGTAGGATGAAAAAAAGTCCTAGTCCACAATGCCTCATCCTCCTAGGACAGTCCCTGGAACCTGAAGGCAGCAGGACTCACTACCCACTTCACACACCAGTCAAAGCTGAAGGCTGGGGCAGCACTTGAAGGAAACAGAGATCTGAGACTGTGCTTTGAGGGGAGGAGAAGCCGAGCTCTTATTCCCACAGGACGGAGCAACAGCTCAGCTCTGTAATTCAAATGCCTCTTTTCCACTAGATGAGAGATAATGAAATTTAAAGGAAATAAAGGAAACACAAGTGAGAGACGATCACGCAGAAGTTGAACAGCACTGCTATATCCACAGTGAGCTCAGCAGCACTCCTGCCATCCACTGCTCCTCCCTTCTATTAATAACATTAATAACACACAACCCCCCCAAAAACCTGGCACAGTGCAGCACAAAGGCTGCCAAGAGGCAGGGCTTCCTGAAGTCACCCCAAACCTCCCTTCCCAGGTGTGCCTGCTGGGGTGCCTCCTGCCCCTCCCCGAGCCTCCTCAGCCCTGCAGGACACGCAGAGCTCTGCAGGTCACACAGCCCTCCCAGCACATCACACACAGCAAAGCTCCCCAGACAGTCTGGGATGGGGTTTCACTGGGAGCAGAGCAAAAATTATTGCCAGCTCTATAATTTGGTGGGTACCTTTGGAAGAAACCCAGAAAGCTCGAGGGAATTGTTTGAGCTACGTGTGATCCTCTGGTTCCCTGAGGCTACCACGGTGTCCCTGCTGGCTCCCTGGGGGTCTCTGGAAGAGTCAACACATCTTCTCCCACCTCTCCTCCAGTGCAGCAAAAAGAGGAGGTGTAGGCAGTGATGGGAACTGCTTTCTCAGCAGCTTTTTGAGGCAGGAGGCAGCACTCCCACCCAGGTCCTCAGCCAAGCACAAGGCTCTGGCTCCACATCCCACCATCTGTTCACTCCCTTGGGACTGGCCATGAGGGCAGAAGGAGCAGACCCAAGGGTTGTTTTAGCAACCTGCCCCCACCTTCCTCTGCTTGTTGCCCAAACCAGACATGCACCCACCACACAACTAAAAGGAGCCCCCATTTTCCTCTGACAGGTTGTCACAAGGGAAGAAGGAAATTTTGCCATGACACAAACTGAGGTGGAGCAACACAGCAGGCACAGGGGGTCGATGCCTGCAGTTCTGCAAGGAGTTATTTGTGGCTGACACCTCCCCAGGAAAGGAAAAGCAAAAGGAAGGTTTGAAAAAGAGGAGAAAAACCAGACTTCAATTAGTGAGAGTGTATGATGTACAGAGTGGTACAAGAGAGAGTCAGCTCCTGACTCGGGATTGTTGGGCTCTTTGGACCAACAGTACTCATAAATATCACTAAAGCACAGCAGGAGGGATTTTTAAGGATAATCTTGCCTGCTTTGCTGCCCAGAACGTGACCACATTATTATTGTTTCTGTGCTCTGAATACACAAGAAGGTGACCTGCAGTGAAGGGGGCCCGGAGCATCCCACGCTGTCCTCGTGGCCTCGGGAGGGAACAGATGGAATGCTGCAGGTTACCATGTGCTGCTCCAGCCTGACTCCTTTAAGGAGGACAAATGTGAAGGAAAAGCTGAAGCTGACATACCATTAGTAACCTGGTCCTTAACCCTGGGGACAACTCGAGGTAGGATTTGTTTCATGAAGTCTGAAAGGTGTGTGAGTTTAAAAGCATTCCTATCTGTCAACACGTTCAAGCACAGGATCAGAGGCAATGTCATTTCATGACTCCTGTGTAAATCTCTGCACAGTGTGGAAGGTTTTGTCCTCCTGTGGTGAATGCAGGAGATTTCTGCATGATGTTTATGCAGTCTGTAACTCAGCAGTTTAATCTCATCCCACTTTTCTCACCTAACCTCTGGAGGATAACCTCGTTTTAGAGTTATTTACCCACACTGGGGAATACGTGGTCAGACAAACACAAATGGCCAGGGAGGACTGTCTGGATTAAGAGAGGAGATATAAGGATTTTCTGACAACTGGAGAAGTCTGAGGAACCCAAATGAAGGGGGTGGAAGGGATAAAACTGACTGCACCAAGTGGGATGGTGAGCAAAGGGCAGGAGCTCCTCCACAAGGGATACAGCACCGAGGGGAGAAAGGCTGTTTTACAGGGATCAGAGGTTCAGGAGCTCAGCCATAGAATCACAGCATGGTTTGCGTTGGAAAGACCTTAAGGATGATCCAGTCCCACCCCTTGCAATGGGCAGGGACACCTTCAACTAGCTCAGGTTGCTCCAAACCCCATCCAGCCTGGCCTTGGACACTTCCAGGGATGGGGCAGCCACAGCTTCTCTGGGCACCCTGTGCCAGGGCCTGCCCACCCTCATAGGTAGAATTTCTCCCTAATATCCAACCTAAAGATGCCCTCTGTCAGTCTGAAGCCATTCCCCCTTGTCCTGTCACTCCAGATCCTCATAAACAGTCTCTCTCCACCTTTCTGGCAGGCTCCCTTCAGGTCCTGGAAGGTCTCAGTTAGGTCACCTTGAGGCTTCTCTTCTCCAGGCTCAACAATCCCAACTCTCTCAGCCTCTCCTCATAGCAGAGCTTCTCCATCCCTCTGATCATCCTGGTGACTCCTCTGGACCCACTCCACAATCCTATTTATGTGCAGTGGGAACACAGAACCTGCCCCATGGCTGCTGGACCTCCCTTCCCTGGAGCAGGAGAAGAGCAAGATTTCTTTGGCTTGAAAAACCAATACACAGTTCTGGAGCTTGAAGGCAACTGCAGAAAACTCTGGTGCCTCCTCCCTAATGTAGAGCATCATATTCTTCTGACATTATTCTTCCTAATATTCAGAAAAGAAAAAAATCACAATATTTTGGTAGGATGGATGGCATAGAACCTCATCATCCCTTCTATTCAATTTAGACTGGGATTTCATAAATACTCCTGTGGAGACCAACACTGCCCCACATGAAACTGGGGAATCCTGGCCAGGCCACAGCAATCCCAGACCAAGACAGGCTGATCTACCTGCAAGGTGCTTTTCCACACTGGGAATGAGGGGAGTGCACTGGAGGAAAGCAAACCTCCCTACTCTTTCTTTAAATGACTGCTGTTTCTGCAGGCTCAGCTCTCTGGAGGGTATGGAAATGAAGACTCTCCCCTTTCCCACAACCTCATCCAGTGTTGGCCTCGGGGGAAAGAATTTTGGGTGACAAACAAGGCAAAGGGTGGACATTTCAGAGCCCTGAGTTGCAAGTGAGAGGAGGTGGTCACAGGACCTGGTTGCTACTGGAACATTATGGTTTAACAAGTGACAAATGAACAAATGTTCCCTCATTTTTATTCATTTTTCTTAGGAGGAATGCTCAGAATTAGGGTGATGCTGTGTAAATATTTTAGCCCAAACTGCCCAGACCAGAAAAAGAAAAAAAACACCTATTTTCCTCAACAAAGGAAGTCCACAGCTCTAAAGGAAATTAGAAGAGAATCTCCCTCCCTCCCCCAGTGAACAGTATTTGTTGGAAAAGAATCTTAAGTGTATTTTGCTACAGAGTAAGAACATCCCACCACTCCTTTCTTCTCAGGGTCTGACACTGCATTTTCCACAGTGTTGCCTTTGCTTAGCACACCTGTGTTGCCAACGACTTTTTGGACAGACACAGCTTTAGTGTCTTAGTAGGAGGCTTTTAAAGCTTAGTTGTTAATAAGACACCCTGACTGCATCAGAAATAAAAATGAGAGTCTATTCCTCTTCCACTAAAATTCCAGTTGTAGTCAGGAATGGCAGAAAAGGCACCAAATGTTTCCATTCTTGAATCTTTATGTTCCCCTGCATGGGGATTTCAAGAGTACAAGAAAGGACTATCTTAACACACACTTATACAGATTTTCTAGCACTAATACACTCCATTCAAACTATCTCACAACACACAGCTGGAGCTGAGTATCACCCAAGATATATTTTGTATTTTTTGTGAATTCACGCAGTTCTTATCTATCTTAATTTTAACTTTATTAATAGAACCCTTCGCTTGTATCATCCCACGGAATATCAGCAGGTTCTCCTCTCAGGTCACTGTTGGCCAGGGTCATCCTGCAGATCCCATTGTTATCACTGAGGCCTCTGTCTTGGAAACTGCTTCTGACTCCTTAGCCTGAAGACCTGCAGGGGTTCCTGCACCACAGACAGTGCTCTGCCTTCCCCTCTGTCAAAAACCAGCACTGAGTTTTACAACCTCTCTGTGTTTTACTGCCAAGGGACACCCCTGTGACAGAGCAAAGGCTGGAATAACAAGCAGATGATGACCATGCCTTGAGCACACAGGTACATTTCCACAGCCTGCAGAATACTTTAACAAGGTAATATTTAGCCACCACGGTCAGATTTGGAGATTATTTCTTGTTACAAGCAAGAGCATCTGTTGCACTGGGACATGCAGAGACAAACAGGGCCAGACAAACTTTCACTCATATTAATTAACCAAGTCTGAAAGCCCAAGAGAACTGACACCAACCTGTGAGCCTCAGGGCCACCAGTGCCACCAGTGAGAGGCTTGGGAAATTCAGTATAAATGTCTGCTGGGTTGCAGCATAACATACCAATGTAACATGAAGCACCTGTTTGCAGAGTCTGAATACGACTCTTTTACACTGAGATATTTGCTTCTTTGTGAAAATAAGTAAATATTTGCTCTGCTGTGCCAGCTGGATCAGGGGAAAGCTCTGAATTGCCTTTCCTAGGCAGTAAAAGGCTGGCAGAAGGTGCCTATCTGCAGTTCACATGCATAACACTAATTGGAAGCAACAACTATTGAAAACAGCTTCAGAACGCAAATGGGAACACCAGAAGTGGATCCAAAACTCATTTTCATTCTGCAGATTTTATGTCAGGTACTGCAAAGTTCACCTCTTAATTCTGCAGCTCCTGATTTCTTTAGAAGAGCAAGACAAAGATCACAATCAGAAACACTGAGTTTTCACAAAGCAAAGGGAAACCATGTAAGTGAAACTTGTGCACTGCCAACTGACTTTGAAAAAAAACATAATACATGTGCTGGGGATGTGATGGGAAGTAGTATTTATATGAAATTCAAATCTCATCACCCAAACCCCTTCCAACACCATTTATCAGTTTGCAGCATGCAGCACACAACATTTCTGTGCAGGTTAGAGTAGCCAGGATCAGTTTGTCACTGGGTGGGTGTGTGTTCTAAACCCTCTGTGTCATTTTTCTCATGAACTGCTCACCATTGACCATTGGCAGAAGCTGCCCAGGGCACACCCCACCCCTCAGGGCACCCGGGGGAGTTTGGGAACTCCTGTGGGATAAGGAAGTGTTCCTGTCTTCACACCAATGACTCACCTGTGAGAACTCCCCTCTGGGAGCCACCAGCACCTTCACACCCACCTGTATGAAGGGGTCATGTCTGCTCAGGGGCCATCAGGGATGCCAAAAATATGCCAGGATCGACCCCACAGAGTAAATCACCCCTTGGGAAACTCCCCACCCTGGGGGAGGGACTGGGTGTTCCCATCTGAGCCCAAGCAGAGATCAGCTTGGGGTTTTGGGATCTCTTGTCAGATCCAGAGGAGGAGCAGAGCCTCAGCAGGACTGTCACTGCCATTGAACTGCCACCATAATTTTCATCAGCAGGTTTCTTCCTTTCTTTTTATTTTGAACTCAGGGGGCCCACGTGGTGCTCAGCACAGGGGTTGGTGAGCTCCATCCTGCTCGTGCCCCACTGGGCTGGGCTGTACATCTGTTTTTGTGGCACAGACAAATTCTTCCTTCTGTATCGGTGTATTTATTGTGATCTTTTATGAAATTGTTATTCTGACTTGCAATCCCATTCCGAGTTGGATTCATTTCTCCTGCCAGTTTAACTCTAAACCAGCACAACTTCACACCAGGATTTTAATCCACTGCATCTCTCAGACAACAACCCAATGACATTTGGGCACTCTTACAGCGCTGAGGGTACCTCCTTCATCTGAACTGCCATGGGACAGGTTTAATTCTCTGTGAAAGTAAAGACCAGCACAGATGTGTGTTTGCACAGTTTCTCTGGTGACATGGGATTCTTTCTGGCCAGGAAAGAGAGCCCTGTGGATCCTTCTACAGGGAAATGTGTTATGAATGTAAACAGAAACACAACAGAAAAGTGACCTGTAGAACAGCAGGTGGAAGGGTTTATTCCTACAGCAAGTTTAGAAATAATCCATCTGAGGAGGATAAAACCAACTAGGAATAACTGGTTTTGTACAAATACACAGCACTGCCTTTGGTGCAGCATTCCTTGTCTGAAAGTTGGTATCCCACTGCTCTGCCTCACTCCCTGCTCTGTTCAACCAGCCAACGTCATGCCAGCAGCTTGTCTTCCCATTAAAAACATCATTAAATCACTGTATCAGCTGAAGGCTTTATCTTCAAAGTGCTGCAGTTCCTTGGTAAGTAATCTAATCTTACAAGCTCACCAAAGATTTTCATCAAACTTCATTAATTGACTAATCAGTTTCTGGAGGTCTGGATCTATTTGCAAGACCTACTTCCCTCCTGCTTTCCCCCCCCTTCTTTATTAAATGCTCAAAAATCTTCCCAAGTGCCACAGGGAGGGAATGATGATGTTAAGGCTTTCAGATTTTGTTATCTCATGAGTTGTGGTCTCGCTTTAAACCCCTTCTGATGGTCTCTGCACCAAGAGTTCAGTTTAATAATTTGAAGGATTATTGGCAGCTGAAATGAGGATTTGTGGCTCTTGAGTGAAATACATTGTAATAACCACTGTCAGGCTGATTTGGATGCTCAGGCCTTTAAGCCTCTCCAGCAATATTTGAGTACTTTGATGCAGTCACAGCTATGGTCTGTACTTCAGCATTATTTCTGAAGTCATATTCCACTGCTTCATATTTTCAAAAAAACCCAGATAAATAAAATAAATTAAAAAAAAAAAAAAAAAAGGAAAAAAAAAAGACAAAGGCAAAGCTTTTAAGCTTCTGGCTTCTGAAACTAAAAAGCAAAATGAAGTTAAAAGGAGCTGAAAGCATTTCCTTTTCCTCACTGTGCTCAGTCAAATAACAAATAATTAAAAGGGTGGGTAAGTGTTTAAACCCCTCCCGTGGCCGTGGCAAAGAGCTGGAATCACAATTCAGAGCCTGGGGAGACTGGGGGTTTCTCCACCTGAGCAGTGTGAACTGGGACACAGAGGGATCTCTGCGTGCCCTAAAGGGGAGGGAGAGCCCCTGGTCTGTGTCCTCCAGGTCCTGCAGTGCAGCAGAGCCCAGAAATACCCACGGGCACAATTAGTGCCTAAACCCAGACTTTTAAAGTCCATTTTTGTGATAGATGTCATTACGATTCGTGAAAGTGAAAGCCAAATGGGTTATTGGCATCCCATAAAGGGAAAAAGCTGTTGTTATTGCACCCCCACAAAGGAAGTGTGTGAATTATGGAAGAACTGGTTAGTTTCTCTTCCTTATCAAGATTATGTGAATTATGGTAGAACTGGTTAGTTTATCTCCTTTATCCACGTAATGTGAACTATGGTAGAACTGGTTAGTTTATCTCCTTTATCCAGATAACGTGAATTATGGTGGAACTGGTTAGTTTCTCTTCCTTATCAAGATAATGTGAACTATGGTAGAACTGGTTGGTTTCTCTGTTTCTCTATCAAGGAAATTCTTGAATTATGGTAGAACTCTTTAAGTTTCCCCGAGCCTTTATCAAGGAATACGTGAATTACAGCAGATGGAACTGACACAATAAAGAAAAGTACGTTGAAGACTGTTTAGTATCATTGTAAAATATCTATGCATATGATGTAATGAATATGTATGAATTTACTGGATAACCTCCCAGCCTGTGCTGTGTTTGGGATGTGGTTTTGGGGAGCAGGAACTCCACTGCATCCAGCTCTGTTTGCTTTCACCAGATAATAAACTCTTATTCCAAAACCCATTGGGGTCTGAGACTGTTTCTCACAATTTTCAAGCTCAACCAGTGTGCAAACACAACCTGCTCGTGCAGACAGACACACACACACACCCCACCACCAAACACGTTTTGCACTCTCATGCTCCATCTGCCGGTGCTGCAACAGCCTTTAAGGCACCAACAGGCCTTTTTTCCTTGCCTCCCCAGCTGTGCAACACGCCCGCTCATCTGGAGAAGTTGCCAAGTGTTAAAAGAGAAGTCATGCTCATCTCAATATTTCAGAGTCCACTGGGGAAAAATAAAAGGATAAAGTATTTATGACAAGATGTAAAACAGCCGAACATGCAAGAACAGAACTGTTCCTGAATGCCTTGCAAATGCCTCGGGGTTAAAAGCCTTAACACGGTGAAAACGTACTGCTCTCTTCTATTTTGCCTCTGCCTGGTTTTGTATTGTACAGTAAAGCACCCAAGAAAGCCAATTAATGTGCATTTTATTCTTTGAAATGTTTCAGATTGGGCACTTTCAGCGCACAAACTCTCAGCATCTCTTTCTATTTGAGTGCTTTTCATTGCAGACTTGTGGATATTAAAAACACATTTAAAAATGAGAGGCATTTCTGTTTCAAGCTGCCTTTGGAAAAGCAACGAGAGGAACATCAGCAGGGAGCAGGGCAAAGTCCCAGGCCAAAGATGGGATCATGACTACGCAAACCCTTAATGAAGGCTTTGCGAGCTTGGGTCTGTCATTCCCTTTCCCGTCCCTCAGGTTGGAAAAGACCTCCAAGATCCTTCCCTCCCAGGAGGAGCTGTGGTTTATGTGGCACACAGAAGGCTCAGTGGATAACACAGGCACTGCAAGATCACACACACACACAGCGTTCCCCTTCCCAGCTCCCTCCCACGGGTTGGGCTTTTCACACTCAGATAAAGCCACATCTGGAAACCATCATCTCATCTTACCCTCAAAAACAGAACAAAAACCCACCAGAAGCAGTAATAACATGGAAATAAGGGATGAAATTTTATGAAAGATGCCTCTTAACTGAAGGCACCACGGAATTGAAATGAATTGCTTTGAGCAGGGGACTGAGTGACAATCAAGGGGAAAATGCCTGGCCCATTTTTGCAAATTGTGGGGCAGATTTTCAATGAGTGGAAAATGCTGACTTGGGCAAAGCAGTGCCTGGTTTGCACCAGCCAAGGATATAGTCCTGTGCAGTCGCATTTTTAGGACCACAATGGAGAAGCCCTTAAGCTGAGGATGCTGAAATGAAGCTGCATAAGCAAGTAGGAAAGAAGTTATTAACACATCAAATATCTGCTTATGTTGCTTCCCTCCCTGCCCGACTTTGTTGAGGGAGCTGAAAAGAGCAATCACACGATTATCTGAGTGCACACAGGAAAGTTCAAACAACACTGGGTTGTGCACAAAGACAAGAACCCTTCCCTGATTAGCCTGGGGTGGCTTGGTGACACAGGAGCTTGGCTTTGGGTGCTCTGTGCACCTCTGGTGTCCAGGCTCCAGTCCTGAGCCTGTGAAGGCAGCAGTGTGAGCCTGTCCTGTCAGTGACCTCCCTGTTCAGAGCCTTCAGGTGTGCCCAGCACACTTCACCCAGAGCCACAGAACCCTTTAGGTTGGAAAAGACCTCCAAGATCATCAAGTCCAACCTGTGACCTACCACCACCTCCTAGACCAGCTCAGAGCATGGAGTGCCACGTCCAGCTGTTCCTTGGGCACCTCTGGGGGTGGGGACACCAAACCTCCCTGGGCAGCCCCTTCCAGTGTCTGATTATGCTTTCTCTGAAGAAATTCCTCCTGATGTCCAGCTGGACCATCCCCTGTCCCGGCCTGAGGCCGTTCCCTCTCCTTTATCCCTGTTCCCTGGAGCAGGGCTCGACCCCCATCCCGGCTCCCCACTCCTGGCAGGGACTTGCAGAACCAGAAGGTCCATCCTGAGCCTCCTTTCCTCCAGGCTGAGCCCCCCCAGCTGCTCCAGCCCCTTCCCTTCCCTGGACATGCTCCAGCACCTCAAGCTCCAGAGATACAGCCTTGAAAAACTTCAACAAATCCAACTGGTTTGTATCGACTCCAGGTTGGATTCAAAGCCACTTTTTCCTTGGAAGAGCAGTGTGCCCACAGCAGATGTTGGGCTGCCTCACTCCCTTCATGCCACTCAGTCAAAGCACTTGGGTACTTCTCTGAGTCCAGCAAAGCACAGAGGGAGTTCTGGGGTTGTTTGGAGCTTTTTTCTTTTGTTGCCTCCTTTCTCTTTCCATTTTTGCCTCTTCAGATGAGGAAAGGCTGTTTGGGACAAAGCCTGGACAGAACTCAGGAGACAGGAAACATCAAAAGGAACAGTGTCCTAAATTCATCCGCTGTGAAACCAAGTGCTGGGAAGGTTCAAATCTTTTGGAAGAACATGTGAGATCCCATCATTAGTGAGAACTGGTTTTGGCATGAGAGCCTCAAGCCTTTATGGAAGTTGTCATCTTTGTGCCTGGCCAGCCCACTCCAAAAACAATGTTGTCTTCACGTTTTGGAAAGGCATTAAACATCAACACCATCAGGCAGAAACAGCACAGTGTGGAAATTAATGACTGGACTTCATCCTAATAAATAAATGAAAACAAAACATTTCTGGATAACAAACTGCCTTTGCAGATAAAAAAGTAAATCCCTAGAATTTAAATCCATCATGAGCAAAAGCCCTCTGGAAAAAAAAAAAAATCCCGACCCAAGCACTATTATGACTGGCTTTATATTCAGAACTGTATTTATGCGGACTAAGAGAAGGGCAATCAATCCCCAGGCCTCGGGACAAAAAGCTGATCTTCTGCAGGGATCAGGATAAAGAAAACTCCTCACCATATGGCCCAGGGTTAAAGGCAATGGGGACGTGCTTTGTGAGACCCAGGAACGTTCAGGGATTGGGCATTGCTTGAAACAAGGACCAGATTTATTTCCAGCAGTGAATCCCAGGCTGTTCCCTGCACCCTCCTGCTTTCCAGCACACACAGTTTAGTGCCTGAGCTCTGGGTGGGCCTTGCCATCTCCAGCAATCCAGCTTTCCAGGACTCCTGTGTTCACTCAGTCACCCAAAGTGCACCAAAACACTCTGCTTCCCTTCCACCATTTCATCACCTCCCCTTCTCCTCCCAAATTCCCTCTTTTTCATACAGGTTGTCACTGGTGTTATATCTCAGACAACAGAGCTGCTCCTTTTTTCAATTCTTTTCCAGTAAATAATTCAGAGAACCAATCTATCCTCTATTCCTTGAAAGGAATCTTTCCAAGGCAGCCACGTTTCTGCAGCCAACACATTCATAACTAACTTGATAGTGATGGTTCCTCAAAGAGGACTTGCTCCCAGCCCCAAAGTGTGTGTCATCAAGCAATACTTCACCTCTCCTTTCAGCTGCTCTTTTCAGGGTAGATGCTGCCTTTCAACTCTGACAAAAATTAAGTGAGGAGGGGGGAAGAATAAAGCAGAAATCAAAATATGCTTATTAAGTATTTAATCAGTCTGGCAGGGAAAAATTATCATCTTGCACGCAAAGGAACTCCAGCCATTAGGATGTGACACAGAGGAAACCTCTACCTTCCAGCAACCCCACCAGGCTGTTCCCAAGGACAAATTGGGCATCAAGGCTCCAAATGAAGGAATATTGTGTTTCTGTAGCTCTTGTCTCTCCAGCTGGCACACTAAAGGCTGCTGAGGTGGAAGGAAAGCAGAGCTTCAGTCATTAAGGTGAGGAATGTCCCTTCAATGGGCACCAGCCCCACAGGCTTTGGGGGCTCCACAGACCACGAGACAGCTGTGCCATTCCCCTGCAGCACTCCATGGTCTTGAGAATGCACTGAGAGGACAACAACTGCACTTCACTGTGCTACATGAGCCTTTGGCTCAGGGAATTTAGCAAGAGAACAAACCTGGACACAGGTGGAACATGATGCTGACACAGCTGGGAAAGAAAGTCCCTCCCAGCACAGAAAACCCTGGGGAGGCTTCAGCATGGAGCTATGCCAGGAGGGTCAGGGGGGTTCTCAGGACAAGGCCCTTCCCCCAGAGGGTGGTGGGCACTGAACAGGCTCCCCAGGGCAGTGGGCACGGCCCCGAGGCTGCCAGAGCTCCAGGAGGGTTTGGATGATCCTTTGGGACACAGGGTGGGGCTGTTGGAGTGTCCTGGATGATCCTCGTGTGTCCCTTCCAACTCAGCATACTATAGAATTCTATGCTCCTATGATAAAGTCTTTTGTTAAAAAAAGCATCTGTTTTCCCCACTGTCCCCCTTTAAAGTTGCAGGAGTCTGGAGCTAAGGGTTCAAATTTCATATTAATAGGGAAATGAACGTGTGTTTGAGCACAAGGCTTAGAGTAGCTCCAAGTTAGATTAGCCTGTGAATCAGTGATTTTAATAATACCAACACATCAGTTGCACAGAACACTCTTTCAAATGACTTGATATCCCATTTGTGCAGTGCTTTGACTCACAGGCCTAATTTTTAATTATTTCTTTTACTATAAGCTTGGGAGGGGGGGGAATGAAGGCATCAGTTGTTCAACATTCACATGTGAATATTTCCTATTTAATGGGAGATATCACCTTCAAATTAAACCAGAAAGAATTATTTTGGAGCTCATACTAACCCAGTGCACATCCTTGTGGTTGTTCAGTTCGTGCATTTCATAACAGTAAGAAAATACCTTCTTTTTTAACATTTGTAACAGAGCAAAAGACAAAAGTATTTCTATAAATTTGAAAATATAGTCTTAAAATGACAAAAAGAATAAAAAAGAAGTGGCAAAGGCTGCTTTCCACTGCTCAACTTCCCCAGAGTTCATGGCAATGATGTGCCTGTCAGTAGCAGCCAGAGGAAAAGGGTTCCGAACGGCTTTGCAGCACCACACCAAACTTGAAATGTTCAGATTATTTGCATTTGCATCAGCTGCTTTACCTGGACTATTTTTAAAAGCAGTATTGAATCCAGCTCCATCACTCAGGGCTAACTTTTATTTCCCCAGGCCAACACCAAAAATTGAGTATTGATCTTGACAACTGCTCCTTTTTCCAGGAGTGAAATCACATCCTCTGCTGATTAACCCTGTCTCCAGCAGCTTATTTAACAAGATGAGCTGCATGTGAGCCACGGGAATCTTTTCATCTGAGGACAAACCTTCTATTATCATAAGCCTGTTCCATGAAGAATCACTGACACACATTTTTTTGGGGCAGAATATGGGGTTTCTCAGGACTTTTCCTCCCCTCCCATTCCTCACCAAACAATGTTGCTGTCACACTGGAGATTTTCTTGCCTCCAAGCCACAGGGTCACAAGGCCTTCCTCATTTTACACGTCACTTGTTGCCATCATCCCAAAAGGCAGAGAATTATAGAATCCCCAAGGCTGGAAAAGCCCTCCCAGATCACCAAGTCCAACCATGAGCCCAACACCACCCTGCTCACCACCGAACCGTGTCCCCAAGTGCCACATCCACGCACCCCTGGAACACTTCCAGGGATGGACTGCTGCCTCTTCAGGGCTTCACAGCCCTCTCAGTGAGGGATTTGTTTCCTAATATTCAATCTAAACCTTCCCTGACACAATTTGAGGCTGTTTCCTCTTGTTTTGCCCCTTGTTACCTGGGAGAAGAGCCTGACCCTCCTTCCAGGGAGTTGTAAAAAGCATTAAGATGCCCCTGAGCCTTCTTTCCTTTAGTCTGAGCAACTAATGAAGAAGCAGACAATGTTCTAATGAACCTAATGGGAAGTTAATGTTCGAGGCAGCTTTCCAGACAGTATTTTAATCAGGACTAAATATTAATTGTAAAGAAAGTCTTTCCCCTGTCCCTTTATTGATGTTCATTTAAATGTTACTCTTTGGCCCTGTTTTCGGTGTGAGTTCATCCCAGCAGAAGGCAAACATTTTTCAGATGATGTTCCCCCCAAGATCATGACTTCAATTCCAAGCCCTTCCCTTTTTCCCCATCCACCAGAGCTAAAAATGTCTTTTTCCCTATTCTGCTTTTCTGTGGAAACTGAAGAAAGAACAAAAAAAGCAGGGGAATAGTCAATAAGCACAGAGAAGAAAATAAGCCTCAAGCTTCCCAAAGCACACCCTGGTGAACAAAGCCCACAAAACAAGGATTTTAAAGAGCTCTGTTTATCTATAGAGGAGAGCTATAAAAATCCCACACTCCAGAAAACCAGTGCTGAATACAGGCACTATTGGGAACTGTATTCAAACACACCATTCTAATCCTGTTATCTCCTCAACCTGTTATTCTGGGGGTAAAAACTCACGTTTTAGAGTTGTCTTTCCTTTAACCAACCTTCAACCCCGTGTCTGCCCTTAGCCTTAAGCAGCTTCTCTCTCTTCCCCATTCCCTGCTGAGCAACATCTCCCTCTGACTGGCAGCTCACTGGTTCATGTCTCAAGGTCATTGAATCCTTTCCTGTCCCAAGCCATGACCTATCACAGTCCATGAAAAAACAAATAAACCCAAAACAAGAACAACAACAACCAAATATTAAAAGTAATTCATGCAGGCTTTGCCATGTTTACTGGCAGTTGGCTTTTCCTGGGGGAGACAAACTGGGACTTAATTTTCAGTATCATTTCTAAAGATCAACTGTTAATCAAGTCTTGTAATGCTGTCCTGGAGAAAACCAAAAGCATCAGTAGTGGGGTAATGGATACCTGGGCACAAACTGCTTGTAGAAATTTAGATATTATCCAATTTAATAAGACTTCTTTGTGTTCATTTGGAGCAGGACCTTTCATAATGAGTTTTTATGGGTTTCATCTCGTGAAAAATTTATTCAAGCCCACATAAACAACCTCCATTCAGTCTGATCAAAAATCTGAAACTGATGGACGATTTTGGTAAGAGTTGCATCATGGTGAGATGACTTGAAGGTTCTGCTGAGCCATCCTGGCCACCTTTTGCTCTGATGTCCTGATGTCCTGACAGTCCAGGAACATCCTAGACAAAAGCAACTTCGTAAATAAATGAGCTTCTGCTGCTTGATTTGAAAGAGAAGGAAAACATGATCCTTCCCAATGTTTTCTACGGGGTTTTTTTTCAAATCTAAGTAAGAATCTCATTGCAAACATATGTCTGGATTGGAGGCCATGCCAGCAGCTGCTCAGCCTCCCCAGAACACAAATACTTAACCTTTATGTGGAAACACCCCGAGAAGAGCATTTAGCACAAGGGACACTGACTTCTCACTGCTGGAAGACTGCAGACACCTTCTGTTTATTGTTGCACTGATTTCTTGCAATTGAAATCAGGAATTGCTTCTCCAGCTCAGGTGATATTTTCTACTACTTCTGCAGTGAATTTTGTTATCTTTATTTGTGGGCTTACTAAACCCAGCACAACACTAAGCAGGGCAGTAAAACAGGGCTACTCCAGATTGCATACAAATGGGTGGGAGTTTGGTACTTCCCCTCTTGCTAAGGTAAAGGAATGACAAAGAAAAGAAGCCAAAAAAAATTCCCTTGAAAAAAGCAGCATCACTCATCCCTCAAGTGTTTCAAACCCCCTCGGCTCTCCCTGATGTCACTCATGAGGCACTCCAAGGGAAATCAAAGCTGCAGAGCTGTTTTCTCAGTTCAGCACATTTTTAAAAACCTTTACCATGGAAGTTTTGTGCAATTCTCCTCAAAATGGGTGTTTTGAAGGAGTTCCACGACACGTGGAAATTGCAATAACGAGCTGCATTTCCTTGTCTATCATTTCAGTTGGCCTTTGGTGCACATTGTACATCTTCAGCTATTAAAGCCTCTCCCTCCGAGTCCACACTTAGATGAAGATCATTACAATTTCTCGCACCCAATGCCCTAAACAAAACCTAAATGCCATGCCCATCAATCTCAACGAGCTCTGTGACAGCTAACATTAACAGAATGACCTTCTCCAGTTGGATTGTCATTAGCAAAGTAGGATGGACACCAGAAAGTGGCCCAGCCAATTTGAGTGGATTCTCTCCATCACCCTCCTCGGGCGCTCGAGCTGAGCAGGGGATTTCAGCACTTTGGGACCCAGGGCAAGACAGCTCTGAGCTGACACCTCAGCACCCTGATGTTCTACGCCCTGGGTTCAACCAAAGCCAGCACCCTCTACAGGCAGTGCAGAGAGTGTGCCTCTGCAGTTCAGCACGTGGCAGCTGCTCACCTGGTCAGGAGCGGCTGCTTTGCTCTCACCGCTCCCTGCCCACTTCAGTGTCCAGCAGGAGATGGATGAGCTCTGTGGGCCCTGCCAGAGCATGGAGTTACTGGTCCTGCTTGCAGCCCTGCCCCTGGACAACATTCTGGAGGTGCAAAAGGCCATCAGCACAAACTAGAGCTGCCTTCATGCTCTTGTTCAGTAGAAAATGCTCCGTGACAGAGCACCTCAGCATTTACATCTGAGGACCCAGTGGCTTGTGTGGACAACCTGGGCAAAGGGGAATTATTCCCACTGTCATCTTCAGTCTCTAAGGCAGTGCTTCAATTCCTTCAGCAGTTACTCACGTCTCTCATGAAGAGGAGTGAAGGAGAAACCATCAGCCACCCCTCTGCCACTCTTCTGCAAACACTCCAGGACAGGGGATGTGTGCATGTGCCAAGGGACAACAGGGGCTGCAGGGCAAATCTCAGCACGTCGTACCTCCACTTGCAAATGCACAGTCCTAGGCCAGGCCTGCTGTAATTTCTGGTGATGGTTACAGAGTTTGAAGGAGGAGAAAGCCAAAACATGAGTAGCACAGCATGGGTCAACTTTCCCAAAGAGACAGGATGTCTTCTATGTCATCTCATGCTTTCCTCAAAGCTACAGCAAAACCTCTGAACATCTGTCTTCTACCAGTGGGCAGCTTCTGGACTGAGCAAGCACTTCTGTGCCAGGGCCTCATGCTCAGATTTATCTATTCTTAACCAAATCTCCTCAAACAGACACTAAATATTCACTGATTCATAGCCTGCACAATAAAGGATGTGCCCCACACACACCCCACACCACAATCAACCTGCCAGGCCTTCACTCTTGGCAGAGGAAGGGGATGCTGCTGGGGGTGCCCCTGCTGTGACAGTGGGTGAGGAACACTAACACTGCCCTGCTTAATCCCATGCCAGGATGGCACTGGGCTGCTCTGGGTGCCTCCTTCACACTTCAGTCTTGCTGTTTCATCAGGAAAAGTAACTGGAACTGAGGTTTTGTTCAAGGTTTCCACTACTTAAATCCACTTGTGGTAAACCACTAATTTGTGGGGAGGGGAAAAAAGGTTGTAGAAAAAGGAGAGCAGTCTTTAAATCTCTGTCCTTTGTTCCCTCCACAGGAAGGACCTTGCAAAAATTACAGAATTGCAAACCTTGAGAAGAGACTTGTGTGCTGGAAAAAAGCTGGGAGGCAGAAAAGTGCTTTGCTCATCCCCTTGCCAGGCACAGAGGTTGATTTTCCTTAATGGCTAATGATTAATGAATGACAACAGGATGAAGAGTCAATATATCTGAAACATGAGGAACATGATCCCTTAGATTTTCCTGGGAAGGCTGATATGACTTACAAAGGAGACAGACTACGCCTGTCCCCGGATCAAAGTGATCCATTCCAATATGAAAAGGAGGATGCTGCACAGTGTTTGAACAGGTCCCTTTGCCAGAAGGGAGGAGAACAGTCAGCCCCACCAAATGGAACACAGAAATGCATTTGAAAAACTAAATGCTTCCTCCTTGACCACACTGCACTCCAGTCAGTGCCAGTGTGTTCAGAAGCACTGCTGATCCATTACCCAAGCGCTCCTTAGGCAAGAATTCTGTTCTGCACTTAGAGGTGAATATTAAATCCCAGGCTAGTCTTAGGAACAATCTTCCTGCTGGAGAACTTCTCAGAAAACCCTCATCCCTCTGCCCAAACCAACAGAAATCAGCCACACACCGAGGCACAAGTGTCAAGCCCAGAAGTTTCTCAAACACCTGCCTAAAGGAATAAACCAAAACACCCCACGGGGCGCCTGAACCCCTGACGTCAACACAACACCACACACCCAGCAGGGGTGTGTGGGGGAGCATTTGCCACCCTGGGAGTGGGGCAGCAAGTGCCAGGGAGGTGCCCAGGGCAGCGGAGGTCCTACCTGCACACTTGGTGCGGGTGGTGAGCGGGGGGCCGGGGGGGCCGGTGCCGCCCTCGCCGGGGCGCGTCAGCAGCACTCGGATCTCATACTCCACATCAGGGTCCAGGTGCCACAGCTTGTAGTTGGGGGAGTCCACAATGTGTGTCTCTGCCCAGTTGCCAGTGGTGGTCCTGTACTCCACCTCCTTGAGGATGATGGGCCCGTCGCCGATGATGGAGTTGGCGTTGGGTTTGATCCACAGGTAGGTGGCTCCCACGGCCAGGAGCTCGGGAGGGGCGATGGGAGTCGGGGGCTCTGCAGGCAAAAAGAAGCCAAGAGGTTCTGTCAGAAGGCCCACATTCCCACAGTGTCTCCATGCAGCAGAGCTGTCCCAAAGTCTGCTGTAACACAGACATAATTTCTCCTGTCATTCAGCAAATCTTGTATAAGAATTTTATCTGCTCCTGAAAAGAGCTGGACTTTTTTTCTTGTGGTGTGTGCTAAAAATTCAGTCCCTTTCACTGGGGGTAGTGCCACAGATCCAGAAACACCTGCAGGAACCACAAAGCAACTTCTGCTCACAATAAAACACAAAAGTCACCTTTAAAAGATCAGAAGGTTTATACTTCCTCCCTCTTTTTAACACATGAGCACTCAATGTAATACTGGAGGGTGAGGGCAGAGAGAGGAGTCTTAAATGAAGACAGCTGAGTGCACTTACCATATCCCAGGAATAAAAAGGCTCCAGAACAGCCCTTTCTCTGCCCTGTGACCTGGCACAGCAGAACATCCCAACCACTGATTGGGGTACTGTGATTCAGCCAAATTCTAGTGCTTAACATGATCCAGTTAACAAGAAAACTCAAGCCACTTGCTCATTTTCGGATTTTAACAAGCAAAACATGAGATAAAAATGGGATGCTATTCCTAAGCAAAGCACTGTGTGTCTGAGCAAATTTAAACACTTGGGATCTTCTCATGGCCAATGACACCAGTACCCAGGATGTTTCTAAAACTGGCTTTAACTGGGGCTCTTGGTAGCCCAGAACTAAGAAAAACTCTGAGGCAACAGTGGATCAACACCTCCTGTCATGTTTGACTGCAAAGTTTGCTTCACTCCACGAGCAAAGGTACCCAAGGAAGTCTGCAGGAGGCTTGAAGAGCACCTGGATGTCTGAGAAGCAGCATGAGGCAGGGACTCAGCTTCTGAGCATCACCTCTGGGAGAAAGAGCCAAGCAAGCTGCTAAAAGACATCTCAGCAGCTCCCTTTGATGGGACTCACACACACACACACACACAAAAATAAAAAACTACAGAGCTCTGGCTGCCTGTCTGATTTTTATTATTCCTTTCCCCCTCTCTGTCAGCGGGTAAATAACACTGGAAACCACAGGGATGGCAAACACCTCGTGGTTTGGAAAACCTGAGCCCAACTGTGGAGGATTTTGAGCAACTTCCTGGATGTCTTCTGGTTCTTCCCTCTGGCACACTCTACTGTGGTTACCCTCAGTCCAGAGGACACAAACTCCATGCCCTTGTGAAAATGAGGTGACAAAAAAGAAGTTTGGCATCATGAGGGTGTTAAAATGCTGGCACAGGTTGCCCAGAGAAGCTGTGGCTGCCCCATCCCTGGAAGTGTCCAAGGCCAGACTGCCCATGGCAGGGGATCTCTGTGCTCCCTTCCAACCCAAACCATCCTGTGATCTCTGTCCCAGAAAAAGAAACCCATAAATGTAACAACATGTCAATAATTTAATGTCCTGGGGAAGTTATTCCAAACTCCTCTTTCAAAGGGGATCCCTCAAAAAGGCCAGAAAACTGAAAGAATGCAGGACCCCCAGAAATGTGGGAGAAAAAAAGGCTGAGCACCCCCTGACAGGAAGAAGATGCTTGCAGGTTTAACATCTGCTCAGCAAAGAGAAACAAAGGCACAGAAACCATCATTACCCAAAATGATCCACTGAAAGGGGATTTAATTGCATTTCCTCTGGCTCACTAATGACATGGCATCTCCTGTAGACTGACTGCAGAGTCGTGCATGGTGCCTCTGGAAAGAAGGCAAGCTGAGCTGTGACTGCAGCAGGTGCCCAAGGTGAAAAACACAGTGACATCAGCTCGGTTTTCTGGGCAGTGTTTGCCTCTGCTTTCATCCTGGATTCTTCTACTAATTCCTGCCAGAATCTCTTTGGGGTGTGAAATGCCAAGCTGATTATGTTTTGACTTACTAAGGTTATTTCTCCAAGAAAATTGTTTTCAAGAAACACATGCAGATACATTTTCATTAAAAGTCAAATTACTATAAATCACAAGCATCTTATGACTTGTTTCTTGGTGCAAGACAATTAAAAGATAAGAGTTGGTGATTTTTATTCCCAGTGCAAAAAATGGCATCTTACAAGTCACATCAGAGCTGAACACAAGAGAAATGAAACATTAAACTCCGTTCTCCTGGGCTGCAGAATTCAACAGCAACGTGATCCAGGTTACTTTGGGATTTGATGGCAAGTTAGAAGAGATTTATGGGCCTGAGCTTAATTAATAGAGCAGTTTATCCTGCTGAACAGACATGAAAAGCTCATCTAGCAAGTTTAAAAACTACCACTGCCAACCTGATTTAAAGTAAGACGTCACCCAGCATTACCATTTTCTCTCCTTCAGTCCAAAGCCAAACCTTCCTCCCTCCCAAAATTCTGAGGGTGGTTTTCCCCTTCCCCACCCCCCACTCATTTTCCCCTTTCTGTACCAGCTGAAAACCAGGTGCTGTAAAATATTAAAAAATTGGGAATTTAAGCTGTTGCTCCCATTTTCTGAATTTAAGAAGCCATTACAATAGTTATCCCTCAATTCCACCTCCCTGAAAATAATGGATTTTTCTTACTGACACCAACTGGAGAACATGTTTTTTTTAATTATTATTTTTTAATATCACTCCTTGCCAAATCACTACAAGTGATCTAAACAAGTTACCCATTATTTTAGCAAAACTGGCACAGAAAAGAAAGACCATTTTTCTGCCCTCTGTTACAAAACCCACTTGTCAGTTACAGATGACCAGCCTGATGTTATGAGCTCACTATTTTAATTAAAACCTCTCTGTGACCTTGATTAAACACAGCAACAGATTGGCTTTTTTGCACGTGTCATTGTGCACAACCATATTTTTAAGCTCCCTTTCATCCCAACACTATTTTCTGTTACAAGCTGTGTTGCCTGTTGCTCCTTTTCAGTCCTTCTCCCACACCCTCCAGACAGGGAGGAGAAAGCCACTGGCTCCCCAGGAAGCAGCACATCTGGACCTGGATTGCTGCAGCTGGAATATCCACCCTGAATCCCAGACTTGGGAAGGACACAGCAAAAATGTGGTTATGGGTGCTCTCTTTTAAGGGAAAATAAAAGAAATCTATGTAGTACAGGCTCAAATAAATGGAATTATTGACCACCAGTGGATTTTATTGAATGTGCAAAGCAGGTCCAGTTGTGCAGACACAAAGGGAATTGGGATGTGCCTCTCTGCTCCTCTTGGAAAAGCAAATACAGCTGCTGCCCACAGCTCAGAAGGCTCAACACTGTTAGAGCTTCCAAAGGACAGGAATGGCTGTGATGCAGAGTGTGAGGAAGCAGAGCTGACAGGAGGGACAAAACCAGACCACACAGAGCCACAGAGTATCTTGAGCTGGAAGGAACCCACAAGGATCATCAAATCCAACTCCCTGCTCCTCAGAGGACCAGCTTCAAGTCAACAACACACAGTGACAGGACAAGGGGTGATGGCTTGAGAGTGCCAGAGGGCAGGGTTAGGTGGGATATTGGGAAGGAGTCCTTCCCTGGGAGGGTGGGCAGGCCCTGGCACAGGTTGCACAGAGAAGCTGTGGCTGCCCCATCCCTGGAAGTGCCCAAGGCCAGGTTGGATGGGGCTTGGAGCCACCTGGGCTGGTGGGAGGTGTCCCTGCCCATGGCAGGGGGTGGAACACAATGAACTTTAAGGTCCCTTTCAACTCAAACCATTCCATGATTTACATGACTAAGAGCATCAGCCAGAGCCCTCCTGAACTCTGAAAGGTTTGGTGCCATGAACACTCTACTTTCCAACTGCTGGGGAAAAAAACATGTATTTTCCTCTCTGGCAAGTGCTCCCGAGTGTTTCCACTCTGTCACAGGAATATTTCTCTATTTGACTATCTAAGCAAGGCAATTCTAAGCAATTGTTAGATGATGGAAGAAAACTGGGCTCTGTGAATCTTTAAAATGCAACTGGGAAGACTAAAAAATCAGAGAAAAATCCCCAGCAACCATCTCTGCCTCCAGTGAAATAACCCAGAAAAAGACACTGCAGAAAAGGTAATCTTAAAACAGTTGGATAAACCTCTTAAGCTAAGGATTTTATATGAATAAAGTTCAATTTTATTTTTTTTAATTACTTCCTTGTTCATAACAAAACCATCTGATGAGCTGTACAGCCAATCTGCCCATGGGATGGGCCAGGGATGGTTTCAGACAAAAGGAACCCCTAATGCTCCCAAATTCCATAACACCAAGTTCAACAGGTGTGTTCCTGTACCCCCTCATTTTATTGTGTCTTCTCACATGCACACCACATTCAGCACAGGTTCTAAAACCACCACCAGAGCAGACACAGGGGCTTGGGGGGCTTGCAGAGGTGGGAGCTGCCACCCCCAGACACTGCCTGCCAAACAGGATCTGTGTTTTCAAGTATGGTAGTGTTTATTCCCCTACTCATGGCAATTGTAAGCTTTTCTCACCACGTCCCAAGGGAGCAGATGTGGACTGGGCCTGACAAATGGAGAAGGATGGCACTAGAAGGCATGGAAACCAAATTTCAAACTAATTAAAACTCTTTTTAAGAAAAAAAAAAAACGAACAAAAAACCCCCCAAAACAAAACAAAAAACCCAAACCAAACAAAAACAAACAAAAAACCCCAAACAAACCAAACCAAAACCCAAACAAAACCCCAAACAAACAAAAAACCAAAACAGAAACCAAAACAAACCAAAACCAAAACAAACAAAAAAACCCAAAAACCAAACAAAATCACAAAACCTAAAACAAACAAAACAAAAAAACAAAAAACCAAAACCAAACCAAAGCAAACAAAACCAAACCCCAAACCAAAACAAAAACAAAAAACCCCCAAAACCAAACAAACAAAACCAAAACAAAACGCAAATCAAAACAAAACAAAAAACCAGAACAAAATGTATTTTTAGAGTTTTGTCCACAATAGGCAGCCTGTGTGAGCAGGGTCCCTGGGCACCCTGTCTAGTTTTACACCACAGCAAAGAGCAGTCTGAGCTCTGAATGTGAGTATTTCCACGGGCACTGCTTATGAGCACACTTGCTACCACTGCCAGAAATGCAGCAGGTGAATTCTGTTTGCCAGTGCTTGTCCAACCTTCCAGTCCCATTTCCTGCACAAAAAGATGACACTTGTCTTTTACAACATTCAGCATGAGAGGGTTTCCCTGTGCTGACAGTGCCCCAACAGGTTTTGTCTAACAGAGAGACATCCAGAGCTGTGTCCCAGCAGTGTGACAGGCTGACAGCAGTGGCACATGTCAGCAGTGGTGAGGGACTCTGTCAGGGCATCCACAAAATCACTCATTAACTCCTCTGGACAGGAAAATTGCCCCAGTGGGTGATGTGCTCTGGGCCCAAAAAAAGTGCCCAATTCTGAAATGAACAATTCCAAATATTTAATTAAAGCCAAAATCCAGCAAAGTGATTGAAGAGAAATATTTAGGATTTCCACAGCCTGTAGAACAAGGGGCAATGTTTTCACAGGTTTATATATTTTTAGAGGTGCTGGGTTTTGCATCCTGTTATGAAATGAGCAGTCCCAGGAGGAAAACATCACCCTTCCACCTCTTACCTCCCCCATACAGGTCTCTGTCGAGATCCACACCACGGGCATCCTCCTGAACCATCTGCCATGGACTGTTTCTGTGCTTAGTAATCCATTTTCCCCCCTGGCTCATGGCAGGATGGTTACCCAGCTGAAGAGCTGGGACAGTAGAGCAGTAAGTGGGGGGGCTGCATTAGGCACTGCTGCCTTGTGCTTTGGATTAGCAAGTTCAATGTCAGCACTCTCCACCTGAAGCTTCCTCCTAACACGGATTTACTAACAGAGCAATAAGTAACTTTAGTACTCTCTGAAATAGAATCCCCATTTGCCACAGCATGTAAAGTGCTTTTTTCACTTTTGCTTTTCCCTGAAGAGCTGGTGTTGTGTCTGCAGGGGATTTGCCACATGTCTCATGCACAAGGAGTGAGGGAGGAAATAACAACGAGCCTGAAAGTTGGGAAAGAATTGAGCAAAGTGGTCCAAGGATCAGCACAACAGCACTGAAAAACAAGAGGTGGGCAGATCCCAGGGGACAGCCAGCAATAGCACCAAAGAATGGAGAAAGACACTCAATATTTGGCAGGAGGCTTATCTTTTAACATCCCCCAAACCCTTAGATTCAAACAGACTGTTCCCTTTACATCTCACAACAGCATTTATATATGAAGGGAGAAGTTGCCTGATGAAAAGGCAGAACACATTCTCTGTGTGTTTTTCCCTTAGGAAGCAGTAGAAATGCTCCTTGGTGGTTTGAACACATGTTCTAAATGAAGCCACTGGGCTGCCTAGGTTTAGAGAGAAGAACACAACAATGCTTCCAGGAGCTCCTGCAAAATAGAAGATCTCTAAACATTTCCTAAGAGCACTGCAGTCACCATGCAAAGCAGCTGGAGCAAACCCTGCCTGAAGGAAGTTCACCTGTGCCAGTGTCATCTTACCAAAGTCCACCAAGAGCTGGTACAGACCCACTGCCCCCTGCCAATCCTTCTCATGGTGTTGGGAGAGGCACCAG
This sequence comes from Formicarius rufipectus, assembly GCA_013399695.1. Taxonomy (NCBI): domain Eukaryota; kingdom Metazoa; phylum Chordata; class Aves; order Passeriformes; family Formicariidae; genus Formicarius; species Formicarius rufipectus. The sequence continues at coordinate 30,757 of VXAU01005650.1, forward strand.
ACCCGAGTGGGAATCGCAGCAGTGCACTATTTCATTAGCATTTCACACCACTTGTGTCTCAGAAGCTTAGCCTGAATCCCACCAGAGCCTCAGAGGATACTTTCATTCCCTAATAAAGGAGAAAAGAGCATGGGATTAGCTGAGCAGTATCTCTCTTCCCAGCCTAAATTAAGTGAATTAGATGGAAGAGCCCGTGCTCTAATTGCAAAGCTTATTACAAGAACTCCCAGAGATTAGAACTGAATGCTTCTCTTTGAGCCATCATTTGGACTGTGACAGAGTTTAAAAAGGTGACTATAGACTGTCCCGGGGCTCAATATTTATATGCAGTAATCTCCAGTGTTGCAGCAAAAGCCATTGCCAAGCCTTGTCCACCAGAGTGCCAGAAGGCAACCTTCCCCCAAGGGTGGCAGTGCCACCCTCCTCAGAGCTTGGGTGGGCTCTGTAGGTAATCTCCAGGAATGACAAGCTCCCCAGGGCTGGAATCATGGACAATTAACTCCCAGTTTTAAAATGCATGTCATTTTCTGAGTTCTTCAACTGCAAAAGCACATCATGGACCAGAGCAGCAGCTTCTTGTTGCTTGGGGAATGTCATTCTGTCTGCAGGGACTTCTCATGGACCAAGAAAGGCCCAACACATGGGCTTTTGTGCATCCATGAGCTGGTAACAAGCAACCTGACTTTTACTACGTAGGTTTTCTGTGTTCCAGCTTGTCCTAATCATCTCAGGTTCCCTTTTAGTCAAAGCAGAGAAATGGGCTCATCTTAAGGTATGTACACAAAAATAACTGCTCCCTGATACCTCCACCTTCTGACTGGTATTAAAATACAGGTGAGATGCCCTTTGCCTCCTTACTCTGGTTTTCCCAGCACGTGGCCTTCAGTGTGAAACACACTCAGGGACTGGATCAGTCAGTCTGTTAAGGGGGAAGCCAAAAGCAGTAATACTGAGAACCTGCAAGCCCCCTGAATTCTGAATGTCCTCACCCAGGGAGGCAGAACTCAGGTGCTGAAGTCTGAAACCACCACATGAAGATAAATGATGATGCTTTTCTTTGGAGAAGATGAGCACAACCCACTTTCCTTTCATCCATGCAGCCAGGGGCGTGCACTGGTGACAGTGATGCTCTTGGATTTAATAATTCAATACCAAAATGCTTGTCAAAGATAGAGTGCCATTCTTTTACTCAGACTATTCTGAGGCTGGAGCATCTTGGGCCCATCTGCTGGGACTGTGCCACACAGAAATTCCACCATTCATTTGACCAAAACACCACTAAAAATAAAAAGCCCATGACTTTCTCAGTCCAGCATCCAACTGCTCCATTTTGATCCTCCAGGATCACATCTGGTGTGCTGGAACCAAGTCCTCTTCTCGAACTCATCTTTGATATATTGTCTTCACAACACAATTAGTAATGCTACTTCCATCATTTCTTGGACTTGATGACAGGCACATCAGGTATGTGTGGACTATAAATTCTATTAATCTGGACATTACTTATGAAGAAGTAGTTTGGGTTTAACATAAGAACAACTCTGAACACAGTAACTACAAAAGTATGAGAACTAAGTTCATCCCTCCTTTGACAAAGGATATGAAAACACTGGAGTTTCCAGGAGCTCTGGTCAAAACATTCTGATTTCTCCACTAGAAATTGCTGCAACTGCACATTCACCAGGTGTCTTTGAAGCTACAGTTTCTTCTGAACCTGTGCCTCAGTTCTCTTTCCCCAGGTGAGAAATCCCAGGGTTACCATCATCTCTTCCTATTCCCAGTCCACACTTCTTCCTTCAACAGTCAGTTCTCTGATGCTGCAGCATGAAAAATCACCCTGTGGGGATGTTGCTCTTCCACCAAGTTTGTACCAAGATATGGAAAACTTCATCCACATCCTACCAAAGTGAAGAGCCTCTCCACCCAAGGCCAGCTTCAGCTCTCTCCCATGTTTCTAACTCCATGGACTGTTTCAGCTCCTGTATCACGTTATTAAATCTGTTCCAGCCTTCTCCATCAACAAGCTACTAATCCCCCATAGGGACTGAAAATGTGAACTCAACAAGCAACAAAAAAAAACAACAAAGAAGTAGGAAGGCAGGAATAAACACATAAACCACAAAACATGTAATTTCAGGTGAGCTGAAGTTCAGGCAGCTTCATCAGTTGCTATGCTACCAGTGATGGTGGTGGGAAAGGATGGAGGCAAAAGGATTTTACAGCTTCATCTACAGTGGCTATTTGGCAACTTTTGCTTTCTGGCACATCTGTGTGTGTAGAACGAAGGATTGTTAGTCCCTGAGCTGCTGGAATGGCAAGTGACTTGAGGTACTGACTACCAGGAGGCAGCCTGGAATGGTCTGCCTGGATTGATTAAGTGCCTTAATCCACAGCAAGCCTCCAGCTTTGCAGGAAGAGCCCGAGGCAGGATCCTTCATGTACAGGCAAAGGGGGGAATCAAACACCCCAGTGCCCCTTCCCTCCCTGGCCACCACCTGGGGATTGCAGAACGGCTGGGGAGCAGTGAGGAGCACTGAGGAAACAGCCAGGCTGGAGGTTAAACACCAGACAGGACCACCGTGGTGTCCTGCAGACTCCACAGTGTCCAATTCTACTCCTGCTGGTGCCTCCTCTCTCAAACACAACCTCAAACACCCCAGAGCTTGGGGAGTGAGGGCACTGCTGGGTGCATGTGCAGGGCTCTTCAAAGATCTGCCCCCAGCTAATCCTCATGATATGCTGGTGAAGCAAGTCTGGTTTAGAGCTGGAAATAACGATTAATGGATGGCTGTAGGGCCAGGGAGTGAATGCAGACTTGTGTTCCACCCTACAGACTTTATGACCTCCCACAAAGAAGTGTATGCCAAGCTTGACATACAGATTTAGGGGTTTTTCAGTCCATAAAGAAAGATGTTCTCATTTAAGCATTTATTTTCCCGTGACAGGTCTGTGACAAACACTGATCACATTAGACCATGAGCAGGGGAGGCAAATCTGACATAAAAACAAGCTGATGCTGTAACAGGGAGCTGCAATGTGCCCACAGGGATCTTGGGGAGCCAATCCCTGAGGAATTTCCAGCCAATGTACCTCTGTCCCTAAAAGAGCATCTAACAAACTATGCAGGCAGCCAAGCCTCAGAGTGGATGGCCACCTGAGTGCAGGTTTGCTGGATATTAATCTGAGCAAGGATCTGATCTGAGCATTCACCTGAAACTTGGAGGAAGCAGAACTGACTCATTTCCAAAGGAACTCTGTGGAGTGCTCATTTTGGGAAGTCATTCCTCCTGTCTCATCTGACTGAAATTCCAGACCTGGGCAGCCTGTGGGAACACCACTAGCCCATGGGGAGAACAGAGTTTGCTGTTCTCACAGCAATGATCTATTCACATTTAAAACTTTTCTCCCTTTACTTCTTTCTCTGGGGAAAGCACAGATGAGCACCCTGGGAAACCTGAAGAAACTACTTGCATAACTGGATATCAGTGATATTTAAATATTCCTCATGCAGATTCCAGAACACTTGCAATAATAATAAACACCTGCAGAAATAGTCCTAGGGTTTTACACCTAAAGTAGCACATTTCAACCCAGAAATCCAACACAAGGATTAATCATCCTTCCACTTTTATTGAGCACAAAGTGTGAAAAAGAGCCAAGTTGCTGCCAATAACTATTCTGCTGTCACTAAGACCACGATGCTTAGAGAGCTGCATGAGCAACCTAATAATTTCTTACAAAGTCTGGATGGCAAAAGCCTTTGCTTGTGGCAGCAAAAGAATAATCAGTGTCCAGCAAGCTCAGCCCCAGGAAGAACAACTTCAAGTTCCATGGCAGTTCCCAGAACGTAAAGGGATCTCTTCCACCTCTAAGGCACAAGCCAGTCTGTCTAGTGTGAAATATGCACAGGGAAGAAAGGCTGCCTGATACACAGAGAGGTACCCCCAAAACTCAGTGTTTGCATTAATACCTCTGTATTTCAACTGTTCTTCCTGAGAAAAGGAACAACCTTTCTACTGCTGAAGTGAGAGAATATATAAGAAGCAATCCTACTAACCATAAAGACTTGAAGGCCATCAGAGATCCAGGATCCTGATGTTGCACTTTCACTGCCTTTTCAAAAGTCTCCCAATATTCCCAAGGATGACTGCAGTTAGCTAAGGAATTCTTTGTGTTACATCCTTACTCACTGCTGTGTTGTCCCTGAGACAGGATCTGCTGCTACCAGACAAATCCTGGAACTTGTTCAGGCTTTGCAAGAGCTGCAGTGTGGTTTCTGGGGTTCAGATTACAGGGCTGAAGTGGTTTCTAATGGGCCCTGTATCTGAAAACCAGTGTTAATTCAACTTGGGTCCTGCATATCCAGGATTTGAGAAGGGAAAACTGTCCATCTAGAGAAGAAATCATATTTGATTCCCATTACACCAGATTTTATGCATATCCAAGACCCCAAGTCAGCTTCTTTGAAAGAAAAGCCCCTATTACAAAGTGTATGTTCCAGTGGTAGAAATGGCAGGTTGAAAGGTTATACTCAGGAGCTGGAAGGTGGATATTCACTGTGCTACAAATCTTCCTGAACCAGAGCCTGCAGGTGTCCAGGCCATAGCTGCAAGTATGATTGAGCAGAGCACTCACAGTTTCCTCACTGAAGCACACTCCTCTGTCCAGAGGCTTCTGCTCACAGTATATTAGCACTCCCCCAGTCAATGCAAATCAAACCTGGGCTTTCCTGAGAAGGCACAGACTCAATTTGGCTTTACTGATTTAATCAGCTGAGAGTTCCTGACATGGCCTGGTCCCCTGCAGGCACACATTAACAAAGTTCCTGAGATTCTGCATGTGCAGCAAAAGCCAAAGAGAGAGTGGGAGGAGGATGGTAAGTCTACTAGGACATGAGGAAAGCTGTTTTAAAACATCATTAATAAGAGTGCAAAGATCATTCTGATGGATGATCAGTATGATCAGGATGATGCCCACTGGTTCAGAAGCTTTGATCTGCCCATTTCTAATATCTGTGTTCCCCAAGTAGAGCTTAAAATAGGTCAAGGGCCATCAATCCACTCAAGTTTTCTGGCTGAAACAAGGCCACCAGACCGACTAAGCATGAGGCCAAACCTGAGGAAGCACCTGAGTGCAGCAGAGTGGGACTGGAGGTCTCTGTTGGCGGAGAGAAGTGGGTCATACTTGTACAGGACCTGACTTGCCATGGTGTCTCCACAGTCCAGGAAGCCTCCACCCTGAGCAGTTTGTACTTAGCACATGTGGTCAGCCAGAAAAGGGAGCAGCAGTGACCAGTGTCAGCCACCAGATGCTCCTTGTGCCCCTTCCCAAGTGCTCTGTAGTCATAACAACAAATCTGAGAGATGCCAATTACCATAACAGTGAGCACATAATTAGCAGAGGCCCCACCAACTTGTCACCCTGCAAAGCTGAGGGATCAGGAACCCAAATGTAAAGTGACCCACAGAGTGGTCGGTACAGAAAGTTTTCTTCTTACATTAGAACTTCAAATCATGATCTAGAAAATGATTTTTCTCCTTTGTAAAGAACATTTATCGCTTGGCATGAGGACTGACCTTCAGTCAGTAGAGAACTTATTATATTCAACTCCATTATTCTGGGATTAGAGGAACTGATGGACAAACAAGATCAGCCAGGAAGTGCCACGGGGTTTGGCAATCCAAGTTTTGAAAGCTGCACCTTTCACGCTGAAGCGAAATATCAAAGGTTGATTATGCATTTGCTACGTACCTAAAATGGAGTTGGAACACATAAGGGCTCATTTTCTCATTACTCTGTATATGTGGAGTTCCTGGTGATGCAGATCAAAGCAGAATTTTCAGCAGAGGAGTCACTGTATGAGCTGTCACACCCATCATCGTGAACGCCTGCTAGTGATTTTATTGCTACATAATTATCAAGGATGGGGTCCAAATTCACCCTTCACACTGTCAGCAATTCCTGACAGGTACCTGGGGAAACAGTCAATTCCTATACATCTCAACACAGAAGAGCATCACAGGTTTCACTGGAACAAAGCAGCCCCAGGAAGAACAGCAACACAAACCCAGAGAACAGTCTCCTACAACCATGTGGGAGGACCCAGCCTGAGCAAGCACAGCAAAGAAACCAGCTCTTCCGTGTTTCTTCTGTTTCTTTTCTCTGTTTCAAGCAGAAACTGTCCAAATGAACTCCAGTTAACACCTCATATCTGCCTTCAGTGCCACAGAAAGCCATTTATTGCTCAAACTTGGATGTTTCCATTCCCGGCTTGGAGTCCAAATACAAAACACTGGGAGTGAATAGTTAGACAAAATCACCTCTTTTGGAAGAGGGAGAGAAAAAATATTATGTGTCAAATATTACCCAAAATATTTGCACCAGGAAAGTTTACTGCTTGGTATGGCTATTTAACCCGAATTCTTTTGCTTCAGAGCAAGTTCTTTTTGCCTGACTCAGAGTTCCTCTTTCCCAGGTATCCTTAAAAACAGCAGAACACCTCCCAAGCTGAGAGCAGGCAGATACAGATTGTGGTGCAGTGCTTGGCTTTAGTGAATAGCTCGTTAACCATTCATCAGCTTAGCTCCTTGTAGATTTGCTTAATTATTTAAGAACTACAAAGATTTTTTGGCTCCGTGCCCGGTTCTTCTCTGGTTGATGCTGGTACAGCTCCAAAGTAAATGGAGGTATCACTGTGATGCAAATAAGCCAAGTTTCTGCTCTTTTGTTCCTCTAAACTGTTCCATCTAAAATGTTGATGATTCCTTATCCTTCCCAGGCAAGCTGATAGGAACCAGCACCAGAGGGAACTATTTTCTAACAGAATCTGCACTTGTGCCTGCTCTGAACCCATTTGTTGCTTAGTAGGACCTGGCACAGCTCCACAGTCCAATGAGCATGATCAAAAGGGACTTGATGAATTCAGTCTATTGAACAGGTGGCTCTAACCAGTCTGGAGGGAAGAGCACTGAATGCCAGCTTGAAATACTTTATGCTTTCTGCAATTGTTTAGACAACAATAGGCCCATGGACTTGAGTGCAGCTACATTTCAAGCATCCTAATTCCACCAACTGAAGGCTGCCAAAAACTCTGCAAAAAGTGGGGGCAAGGGAAAAGAAAGCAGTGCGTGGTTGGCTGTGCCTTCCACACCAATATTTGATGAGATCCTGGGGTACTGGGAAACAGGACAGGAGGAAAGAGTGAGTGAGGAGAGGACACTGCTGCTAGGTTGCAAGGCAGCAGAGTGAGCCTGCCTCCCAGGGCCTGGCTGGAAGCCCTGAGAAACCCAGGGAAGAGCAGAGCCAGCAGCTCACAGCCAAAAGAAGCAACGCCAACAGGATCGGAAGTGACTGGAGACACGTGAGATTGCTGGGGAGCTCATCAGTCTGACAGGCACATGCTGAAGATACCCAGGGCTCACCCTGCTGGGGCACTGCCCTGGTTGTAGGAGCCAGGACCAGTTTGTCACTGGGTGGGTGTGTGTTCTAAACCCTCTGTGCCATTTCTCATCAACTGCTCACCATGGACCATTGGCAGCAGCTGCCCAGGGCACACCCCACCCCTCAGGGCACAGGGCGGGGTTTGGGAACTCCTGGGGGATGAGGAAGTGTTCCTGTCTCCACACCAATGACTCAGCTGTGAGAACTCCCCTCTGGGAGCCACCAGCACCTTCACACCCACCTGTATGAAGAGGTCATGTCTGCTCAGGGGCCGTCAGGGATGCCAAAAATATGCCAGGATTGACCTCCCAGAGTAAATCACCCCTTGGGAAACTCCCCACCCTGGGGGAGGGACTGGGTGTTCCCATCTGAGCCCAAGCAGAGATCAGCTTGGGGTGTGGGGACTAGGGGCACCACTGGTGGGATCCAGAGGAGGAGCAGAGCCTCATCAGGACTGGGACTGCCACTCTGGACCAGACTGACCATCATCCTCCCCAGCAGGTTCCTTCTCTCTCTTTACTCTGCACTCAGGGGCCCACGTGGTGCTCAGCACAGGGGTTGGTGAGCTCCATCCTGCTCGTGCCCCACTGGGCTGGGCTGCACAGCTGGTTTTGGGGGTCAAACAGATTTTCCTTCTGTCTCAGTGTATTTATTGTGATCTTTTTATGAAATTGTTATTCTGACTTGCAATCCCATTCTGATTTGGATTAATTTCTCCTGCCAGTTTAACTCTAAACCAGCAAAGGTACACAAGGAGGTCTGATGGTGGTTTGTGGTAAGATTCACAAACCCCTGATTTGGAGAAGTGTGCAATAATTTCATAACTGAGATAAACCCATTTGGACCTTCTGAGCAGCTATGGTTGGTTCATGCACAGGTATTCTACTCCCCAAGCAAAACATTATAGGATTTTATTTTCAGCAGAGTTAAAGTGATGGAATAACCAGAAAAAAGCACACTGGGAGTGATGGAACAGATACAGAACCAGCCCCAAAGCTGTAAAGAAAACCCAAACCTTGAAATCTGAAACTTTATTACAAGTGTTCTTGATGATTAAATGTGAGACAAGAAGAACAGTGGAAATAAATCTACTGCTTTTATCTACCAAAATACGTTCCAAAAGTTCTCCAGGACAAGGCACCAGCTCTCAAATACTTTAGATTATATGTATGCCTTCAACCCTGCCGCTGATCCTGACAGCTGCACTTTAATTTATTTGTTTTACTTTTATTGGAATTTGAGTAGAACATGGAATACAGTGAATCTGCAAAGTGTTTCAGAGCCATTCCACCCCCATCTGTCACAAGCCACCACTTGGAAGGCGATGTGCACACAAGTGGCAGGGCTTGACTTCATTGGTAATAAACCCATGGCTGTATTTCCTTGAGAGCTCCCAAAATTCAGTGTATAAAAGTGAGCTGCTCTGAACCATGGGCAGTAAAACTGAGATGAGTTCCCAGGGAACCTCCAAGCTTCAGCTGCAGAGGAAACAGCGACCCACTCACCCTGGTGTTATTGTAAGTGCCTCAACTTCAGCTAAGAAGGTAAATCACCTCTCTGTAGAAATTAAAACAAAACAAAAAAAACCAAAACACAAAACTTCCCAATGATACAAAGGCAAGTTATAACCTAGAATTCTGTTAGAGGGAGAAACAAGTGATTCACACACACACACACACACCCTTTTTCTCCTTTTTATAGTGTTCTGAGGAGCTCCTTTGGACTTTACCGTGCATGGAAATGCGAAATGATTTCCAAGTGCTGCCAATCCTCTGCACCATCCCTTGAAGGTTTAACTCACAGCTCCTGCCTGCCTGTGGCACCACTTTGGGATCCCAGGCCTTATATTCAGATGGTGCTGTTATCCTGTGGAAAGCTCTGCCCTGATGTTTCATCCCTGCTCCCAGGTAAGGGGGACACAGTGGGACATTTCCCAATGTTTTATTATGGGAACACAAAGGCCCTGGAGGCTACAAATGACTCTGTTCCACAGCAGTGGGTTTCAGTACCACAATGCCTTTTACAGAGAGTTATTAAATTTAACCATGGGTTTAAGGTCCTTCTTGATGAGACATTACCACAGCAGCTGGAGCAGACAAAAAGGAGGGCACTGCTGCCTCATCCATTTGTTGAAATGAATGGTAAAGCCTCATATTCCAGAGAATGAACAGGAACTGCTGGAAGGTCAGCAGGCAGTGTCTCCTGCCACTCCTACTGCAGGGGGAAGCTCCTTTCCTGGGAAATCCAGCACAGCACATCTATAAGAGCAGCTGGACACCCTCCAGAAGCACTTCATAGCCCTGAGAGGCATGAACAAGGAATTCAGCAGGATGAAGGAATTCAGCAGGATCATAACCTCAGGCATCAGGGAAGAAGGTACTGCTTGGAAGAATGCCACAGGTCCTAGAGAGAAGAGTGGTCCAGGATTTTCAAGGAGCACCTTGTCAAAGCTCAGTGCTGACAAGTTGCTCTTTCAGTTACTCCCACAGACAGCCCACAATGACAGAGCAGGGTTCCAGGGGTGTGCAGAGCACACTTGGTTCACAGGGATGTACCCAGCTCTGAAGTTCAAGGATGTCCTGGTTATGGGAGCCAAGACCAGTTTGTCACTGGGTGGGTGTGTGTTCTACACCCTCTGTGCCATTTCTCATCACCTGCTCACCATGGCCCATTGGCAGCAGCTGCCCAGGGCACACCCCACCCCTCAGGGCACCCGGGGGTGTTTGGGAACTCCCGTGGGATAAGGAAGTGTTCCTGTCTTCACACCAATGACTCAGCTGTGAGAACTCCCCTCTGGGAGCCACCAGCACCTTCACACCCACCTGTATGAAGGGGTCATGTCTGCTCAGGGGCCATCAGGGATGCCAAAAATATGCCAGGATTGACCTCCCAGAGTAAATCACCCCTTGGGAAACTCCCCACCCTGGGGGAGGGACTGGGTGTTCCCATCTGAGCCCAAGCAGAGATCAGCTTGGGGTTTGGGGACTGGGGGCACCACTGGTGGGATCCAGAGGAGGAGCAGAGCCTCACTACGACTGGGACTGCCCCTCTGGACCAGACTGACCATCATCCTCCCCAGCAGGTTCCTTCTCTCTTTACTCTGCACTCAGGGGGCCCACGTGGTGCTCAGCACAGGGGTTGGTGAGCTCCATCCTGCTCGTGCCCCACTGGGCTGGGCTGCACAGCTGGTTTTGGGGGTCACATGGATTTTTCTTCTGTCTCAGTGTATTTATTGTGATCTTTTAATGAAATTGTTATTCTGACTTGCAATCGCATTCTGACTTGGGCTCATTTCTCCTGCCAGTTTACCTTTAAAGCAGCACAAAGGAGATGCAAACACCAGCAGTCTGAGACAGCCCAGGACCAGGGACAACACTGCACCTGGTGAAGCCAAAGGGGGCTCACATCATGCCTACTGAGTTGTTGGCAGTTCCACAGATTGTCAGTTCTCTGCTTGCAGAATACTAAAGATTTTCTTCATCAAAAAGTAAATATTTTCCCAATGGTTTTGTGTATGTGTTCCTCCCAATTACTGCTACAATTTACTCTGTTATGTTTAACTTGTTTTCAGCGCAGGCACAAACAAGGTTTTGATTTTTAAAGATCTGGACTTCCCAAAACCAATCCTAACACCTGGAAAAGGAACTCACAAAAAAACTAAGAGCAGGTCACCAGCTTTCTGAAAATGTGAAAAAAAAAAAAAAGGCAGCCACACAAAACAATTTCTTTGCCTTATTCAACACAAGGAAGCAAAAATATTCTGAAGAATTAAAAGTAGATTGTGGTGCAGTTTGTCTTACCAAGCATGCAAAGGCTTTCACCAGGCTTTAGTTGTGTGAGGAGAGCAGGCAGAGACAGGGCACGAGGAAAGCAACACACTGAGACATCCTGAGCTGTGCCTGTATCATGTGGCCAGAATAAAATCCCCAAGTCAACACCCAGAATTAACTAACTTGACCCACATGGCCTTTTCAAGTGTCTTTTAAGTGCCTTTTCCTTGAATTATGTGTTCCAGATGCCTTCCTTTCTTTGATTCATGAAGTTGGGTGCCTCCCTCACATGTTCAGGAACAGCCAACTCTGCCTCTCCAATCAGCAGCACCCCTCAAGAGACCCAAGGTAACCACAGGAAAGGAGCAGTGGCACATCAAAGTGGAGATTTTAAACATTTTATCTGATACCATTAATGACTCAGCTGGGTTAATTTCCCACCGAATTGCACCCAGTTCTGCTCCTCAGGAACCACAGCACAGATTCAGACTTTAAGCCTGTGATTTGACATTTTCTAATCAAAGGACCCAGGGGTGAAAACCTACACACCTCCCACCTCCTCTTGTCCCACCTCCAGGACAAGAAGCCCCTGCAGCTGAGCCAAGGCAGAGCAGCAGCAGCTCCACCAGCCTGGCTCTGAACAGTCTGTGCTGGGTTCATGTTCACTGGAATTGAGAGGGAGGGAGAGAGAGAGAGAAAGAGAGAGAGAGAGAGAAAGAGAGAGAAAGAAAGATGTCCCAACGTGATGTCAGCTTAAACAAAATCATTCATCCTTCATGGCTCAGTTGAAGTGCCTGGATGTTAAACTCAGCTGTGTTTACAGACAAGATTTTCCAATGGTAAGTCATTTATGTGGATAATAATGGCATATGCATCTCACAAGTAGATGTGGAATAAATCTAAAGGCATCATATTTTTATATGTTAACAAGAAAAAATGCTCAGTACCTGCAGAGGATGAGAAGTCAATTTGCAGTTGTGGGATCCTTGTGTTCCTTGTTAAAAAACATCTTTCAGAATGTCACTGCAGCTCATTCAGGAGAATTAACTATAGCCTAGTGCAATCCAGGAGGTAAGTGCAATGGCTCAGACTAGCACTTGGATCTCCTATGCAGAGCCAATTTCATGGCAAACTTAAGAAGTCCTCCCTATAGAAGACTGAGAATCTCAGTGAAGGATGTGCAAGCACAAGTGAATACAGTCATCTTCATTCCTATATGCCACAGATGCAATTTGACACATAAAAGCACTGAAGACCTGCAGTATGGTTCACAGTGGGAAAAATATCTTCTCATTACCTCTATCCCAAGATTATCTGTATTATAGGATTTGCAGGATGCACAGCTATTGCCTCATTTGTTGGAGATGGCAGTGGAAAATGTGATCACGGATCATTTCTGATTGTTCACATGACAAAGCACTCCTGGAACAGGGAAGAACTACAAACTGAATATGCAACACGCTTACAGTCCCTTCTCTTCCCACCACCAGGCTTGGATGATGCACAGAAACTCCCAGCCAGTGGCACATTCTGGGATGTGCTTTACCCTAAAGAGACACAGCAGGTAAGATCTGTATTCTGCCATTCCTGCTTGCCTGGCCTTTATAGGTCCTCAGTAATCCAGGTCTGTGTCCAATTTACAGTGGAATGGGAAATGATTCATCCCACCTCCATTACACATCCTCTTTTCCCTGAAAGGTTCTCAGAATGGACAGAGATTCATCCTTGGGGCCATAGGAACTGTTCTGCCCCCTCTTCCCAAGGGGTTCTGTGCTGCCTTCTGCTCAGTCACTTCACAGCTCATGTATCTCATGTATCTCAAGTAACCCAAGGTCACAGTTTGGGCATTTTTCATCACATCTCCAGCCAGATGCCCATCAGATATCCTGCTCAATGTGTTCACCACACAAGAGACTGCCAAGAGCTGGCACAAACCTGGAATGCACCCATAAAGAACTAAACAGGCCATCACAAGAACTTTTTCCTTTCTTTCTGTGCCAGGGAGTTGGAAGAAAATCATCTTTAAGGTGCCTTCCAACCCAAACCATTCTGATTCTACATGTGGCATTAAGGACTGGCAGGAACACTGCAGGATTTATACCTGCAATATGCAGCTTTCAGGCCAGCTTGTTTATCAGGTTATTTTTTCTGGCTGTTTGCCAGAGTTCAATGTCCCTCATGTACAATGTGGTGCTTTGAAGGGCTGCTTGTTTTATTTCCTTTAATAAGATAAACAGGTACCCAACAGGGGCAGCGTGGATCTGATACAGCCACAAAAGTTCCTCTCCACTATTTAAGAGTGCACCAGGCTCTGCTGTTGGAGCAGAACCTGTCTTTACATAAAGACAGGCTTTTGCATAAATATTTTCACTGGCCTAAAGGATCAAGGTCTTTGGCCTTTAAGGTGTGTTGCAAAATCTGGCAGTATTTGCAGTAAATGGGCAGCTGTTGAAAATTACACCATGGCAACAATGAGAAGGAGAAAGTGTCAGAAAGGCTCATGTTTCAGACAACCTCCTGCCTTTAGAGCAGCTCCCAAATGCGTTCCCAAAGTCTGTATATTCTAAAATATCAGTCCTATTAACTCTTCCTGTTAAAAACACACAAAAAGGGCCAGAAAATACAAAGGGAACTTCCACTCTGTAAAGGCATAAAAGGGAAAACAAAGCTTTGAAGGCATTTCTTAAAGTAGAGAAAATAGGACTTGTAATGAGGCAATCTAAATCTGCTCTGAAGAGCAGAGATGAGGAAGAATATAATTTCCCAGGATCTGTTATTTCCTTTAAAAGCCCCCTTAGAATGAAGGTAGAGCTGCCTGTATTTGAATTCAACTCCATCTGGTCAAGAAAGTAGAAGCAGAAGAAAGTTAAAAAAGAAAAAAAAGGAAAAAAAATTAAAGGAGAAAACCACTTTTCATAAAGCTGTAATTCAAGTGAAAACTTCCAGGGAATCAAGAGCCTTCTGTCTGGCATTGCATCCCATCTCACCAGTGAGGTGGCAAACTATCTGCCCACCACACCCTGCATGGCCCCTCCAATGCAGCAAGCTTGCCCAAGAACAGAGAAGAAGGTCATTTTTACATTAAGAGTTTGTCTTTCCATGAAACAGGAACACTGAGATCATCTTAATTTTCAGGAGAAGTAGAGCCTGAAGTTTTGCAGAATAGATTCAGGAGGGTCCTAATTGAGAGTTAATTAAAAAAGCAATGCTGCCTGTGGGAAGCAGCACGAGCCACAACTTGGGTCAGGATCAGAGCCACAGTCCTCTCCGTGTCAGTGAGAACACATCTATTTCTGATGGCACATCAGTTTCAAATGTTTCTGAGTCCTGAACTCTGGCATGGCAACAGGAAGGGACAGCAAGAGATTGGCACTGGCCTGAAGGATCAAGGTCTTTGGCCTTTAAGGTCTGTTGCAAATTCTGCCAGATTGAAAATTACTCCATGGCAACAATGAAAAGGGAGAAGTGTTAGAAAGGCTTGTGTTCCAGACAACCTCCTGCATTTAGAGCAGCTCCCAAATGCATTCCCAAAGACTAATAGAAGAATACTTGAGGGAAAGAACAAGCTGATTCAACTTTGGGGGAAGCAACTTCTTGCTGAACTTCTCACCAAAGAGAAAATGTTGTTGCCCCTGCAGTGGATTCCTTGTCCTTGTCCTCCTCCTCCTCCTGCCCACAGCTCCCTGCCAGGCTGCAGGTCACCCCCAGGACATCCCTCTCTGGTCCTCACCGCTTTGGCTCCATAGGTGTGGGTTCTCTGTGCTTTCATCCTCCTTATCTTGTGAGTGGGTGTGGACAGAACAGACAAATTCAAGTCCTGGGGCATTTGCTAAAGAAAACACCAAGTAAAACTCATTAATCTGCTCCTGTCTTTGAGTCTGCCATCCTGTCACCAGCAGCAGGAATTCAGTGCACATTCCCAGCTAGCAGGGAGTGTATCCACTGGTGTCCTGCCCAGCACAGACCAGCTGTTGGCTCTCTCAAGGGTAGATACAAATACACCTCCTATTTAGAGGACATTTCTGTGGAAGAAGAGAGGGAAACAGTCCTAGAGTTTCTTCTCCTTGCACCTCTGCACAGGAGGAATTTCATGCCCTTATAAATGCATACAAGTGGCTGATTTGAGCAGATTATCCCAGTTCTCCACTGCCAGCTTGTCCACATTACAAATACCTCTTTTTGGAACCACTACAGTGATGTTGTGCAGCAGAAATTCCCACTGATAAATTAAATTACAGGAAAGACACTTGCATCTTGAGTAAATTTTATATCTTATCTGCCCTTCACTTCCTCTTGCTCCCAAACCCTTCTCAAATCAACCTGAGAGGGGACAGATAGCGGGGAAAAAAAAAGGAAAGAAGATTCTTTTCAAGGAAAACAGTGGCTATGGAAAGGGATTCCAAGAGGGAAAAGCACCCATCAAAACACTCTGCCTTCCTCTGCATCACTTTAAAGTCTTGCAAATGCCAGTGAAAATGATGGGGTGTCTGTTGTTTTGACAGAAGCAAGAACATCATTAAGGTAAGAGCTGTCAGCAGGTATTTTATTTTCTCCCTGAAGAATAAGGTTACTGTTTAGGCATTGCTTTTTTTTTACTAATCTTTTTTCTTTTATTTCCATTCTGTAATACAATCCTAAAAGATGGCATACTTTATTTGCCTGTGAACTGGATAGATTAGAGAGAGTAACAGTGACAGCTTGTGAATACAACCACGCAGGATTCAAAGTCATTGGGCAGCAGAGATGCACTAATTGCTCCGCCACTGGGATAAGACAGGAAAGCCACTCCATATCCAGGTACATTCCACATTAACTCAGTCAGAAAACAATACTGAGGTAAGATTATGTAACAGCAAGATGGTGCCCAAAATTTCATTATTTCATGCACATTAAATAATGGTATATATAGCTTTAATAATAATTTTTAAATGGTTTGCTGTATATATTTACCAACTCATCAGAATCCAAGTATGAATTAATATTAAATTCCCAGTAAAGCCACTGGGAACTCAGGACCACCCCCAAACAAGTTCTTCCCATTAACAAAGGGGAGGAGGCTCGAGGAAAACAGGAACAAGTTTTAGGAGACACCTGGTGACAGGACACAAAGGAATGGGATGAGGGAGCTGACCCAGATGATCTGTAGAGGGAACGATGCAGAACACTTGGGCCAAGGCTTTGGCAGAGGCAGGAGGTTCTGCTCACAGCAATGGTGTCCGGAGAGGCACCAGGAATAAATGGCAGGGCAGCCCACAGTGCTGACCACTGCTACTGGCAGGCTCCAACTGGGAGCACTGGAGTCGAAATCCCACAAGTGCAGCACCTGACAGGAACTGCAGCTCTTGAGAGACACACAGAACAGTTCAGGTTCACTCAGAGAGAATTCCTGAAAGGTACTCAGAAACTCAGTGATGCTTATTTAATCCATTACACAGAATAAGAACTGCCATCCTTTCCCAAAGAAGTGTGTCATGTCAGTCTGGTACAGGAAATTAGAGAGGTCAAGGAGATCTCAAGCACAGACTCCTCAGAAGACACTTATCAATAAAAGAAAGGGTTGAATGAAAGAGTGGGATTACAGGATATTTTATCAGGAATGACACAATAGATATGTATGCTCTGTACTGATTAGTTTAATGGTTCTTATTCAGAAATCCTGATTTAGTTATTAAAAAGATAAGTGCCATGTAAGTATTGTTAGCAAAGGCATTTTCTGTAGAAGAATAGCAGACGTACGGGAGAGTGAGTCAGATATTTATGTTCCCCTTTTAAAATAAAATTAGCAAGCTTTTAGAGGAACACACTGTTTCCAGAAACATTCCAAAAGCATTCAGGGTTCTGTCTGCAGTTTCCAACCCCTGCAGGAGTTTTTTATCTGTTCTCGTCATTACAAACCTTTTGCTTGTGGCAAATCAGGGTGATGAACACAGAGCAAAATCACTGTGGAATCACAGAACATCCTCAGCTGGAAGGGACCCCCAAGGGTCACCCAGTCCAACCCCTGGCCCTGCACAGACACCCCAACAATCCCCCCCGGTCCACCAGAGTGTTGTCCCAACACTCCTGGATCTCTGGCAGCCTCGGGGCTGTGCCCTGGGGAAAAAGCAAGACTTTCTGGAATCAAAGTTCTTTTCCCTTCCCAGTGGATGCACCAGGGAAGGGAGAGGACAGATGCAAAAGTGTGCATTATACAGACAAAACCTGCTTGGAGAAATAAGCTCATTCATCAGAGGTGGCCCAGCAGGTCTGGAGCAATTCCCACACTTCAGTGTTCCAGAATGTGAGACACTGCACGTTCAAACCTCTGTGCTGGGCTCCCACAAACTGCTGGCCATGTATTCCCTCTCAGCATCACACACAGAGGTGGTGGAGGTTCTTAAAAAAACCCCAACATTCGGTTCATTGCGATCAAATCAAGGTAAAATTAAACAAAAATTCTAAAAGTGCACCTTTTTAGCTACTAAAAGTTCTTCCCGTGCTTCTCAGTTATTGCAGGGGCATCCTCAGCCCCAACATTTCTTGTTTGAAACAGATGGCAGGGGAGTTTACTGAAGCTTCTCTCCCACCAAAAATCCACAAAGCAAAAACTGCTTTCAAGAAAGGTCTTTTTAACAATTCACAGTAAAGAGTCTTGCACCAAATACCTCGAGTGTTGTGTCCAGTTGTGGCCCCTCAGTTCAGGGAAGATCTTGAGGGGCTGGAGCAGGTGCAGAGAAGAGCAACGAGGCTGGGGAAGGGACTGGAGCACAAGTGCTGTGGGGAGAGGCTGAGGGAGCTGGGGGGGGTTCAGTGTGGAGAAGAGAAGGCTCAGAGGTGACCTCCTCACTCTCCACAACTCCCTGAAGGGAGGTTGTAGCCAGGTGGGGTTGGTCTCTTCTCCCAGGGAACAGCAACAGGACAAGGGGGCAGGGCTGGAGCTCTGCCAGGGGAAATTGAGGTTGGATATTGGAAAGGAATTCTTTGCAGAGAGAGTGACCAGGCATTGGAATGGGCTGCCCAGAGAGGGGGGGATTCACCATCCCTGGAGGTTTTGAAACTGAGCTTGGCCGTGGCACTGAGTGCCATGATCTGGGAAAGGGACTGGAGTTGGATCAAGGGTTGGACTCGATGACCTTTGAGGTCTTTTCCAACCCAATCCATTCTATGATTCTAAAATAAACCCCCTCACAACCTTCCAGCTGACCACATTAAAAATTCACTGGCTTTAACTTGCTTAAAATCCGCAGTCCTCGGGGCTGTCTTTGAAGAACATAAAAGGGTTTTGTTGACTAATTACATTTTAAATCCCCTTTTCCAACTGATAAGTGATCCACTAATTGGCTCTAACTGATGTGAATTGCAGATACCCCGGGCATTGTGCTAATGGTCATCCTGTCCTTCACGTGGAAGGACTGGAGAATTCAGAGTTCCTTTCAGCCCAGGAGCTTGTTTTAGCCTGTGGCTTGATGAGACAGTGACTTCAGCAAGCAGCAATATTCATCTGGAAAATATCTTCTTTAGGCCTCCCACTCCAGAGACACTGTGTGATCCAAATGAAAATATAATGGCTTATTTTTGCACAAGTGGTGGCAGAGGAGAGGAACTCAATTCTTCCTTCAGATGTGTTTAATCATGTGATTAAACAAAGATCCAGGCAGAGTGATTCCTTCCTAAAGATATCCAGGACTCTCAGCTTTTATTCCTGGATGCACCTTGGAAACCTGGTCAGGATAAAGGAACAACACCCAAGCTGAGTGAGGCAGGAGGAGCTGGGCAGCAGATGAGAGGTTCACTGGAGGATAAACACCATGGAAAGCTCTGCTTCTGGTGGACATGCCAGAGGAAGCCAGGAGGGGTGGACTTCAGCCCACAGACAGCCCAGCACAGAGACAGGGATGGATGGCCAGCGCTCTACAGATGGGGGAAGGTCACTGCTGTCCCTGAAATTTGAGAAGCTCCAACCAGGTCCTCTGATAGCCACCAAGGTCTCATCCCCAAACAACCCTCAGTGCAAATGAGCCACATCAAGGTAAATGGAAAAAAGTGAATTTTTCCTGTTATCACAGAGGGCAGGGGGTGCCTGAGCCTCGTGTTCAAAGTGTCCATGTGTACACCTGCACTGGATTCCCTCCTGGCATCACACAGCAAGGGGCAGAGATGGGACCTGCACCCTTGTGAAGGTACAAAGGCCATCCCTACAACATTTTTCTTCCTTTTCTTCCTGAATATTAATTTACCACCCCACACCCATAGTGGTGTTGGCATTTGTTACTTTTCCTGAACTTGGAACCCAGCAGGAATTTGCTGAATACTTTTTTCTCTCCACGTGGTGGTTCCAGCCAGGAACAGAACAACATTCCCAATGGAAACCAGGCTGCAGACCCTCCAGGAACAGAATATTCCCAATGGAAAGCAGGCTGCAAACTCTCCAGGAACAGAACAACATTCCCAATGGAAAGCAGGCTGCAGACCCTTCATGAACAGAACAACATCCCCAATGTAAAGCAGGCTGCAGACCCTCCGGGAACAGAATATTCCTAATGGAAAGCAGGCTGCAGAACCTCCCAGGAACAGAACAACATTCCCAATGGAAAGCAGACTCTTCCAAGGCACACGACAGCCTCTCAACACATCAGCTCTTGGATGTATTATTTCAGGCAAGTGACCCTAATGCAGTGCCACATTTCATGCCGTTATGCCATCCCAGTGCTTCACTTAAATACCATTTTGAGCCCCTTGGGCTCAGTTTTTCCCACAAGTTAATCAATGCAGGCTCAGGGTAAATGCTCTCACACACGTGATACAGGCCATGGCAAGATCTGCACGTGCCCCTCCACCCCTGGGTAACCCCTGTGCCCAACTCACCGTGGCACAGAGCTACAGCCACGCCAGAAATAATCAGGAATGATGAGCACAGTGAGTGATGCTGAGCACAGCTATTCTGAGCACTCATTTCAGGGGCCTCAGAGGGCCTCAGCTGCTCCCCCAGGTAGCTGAGAAGAGCAGGTGCCTTTGAAGTTCTCCCTGCTCTGCTCCTCTGGGTACTCAGCTCCAGCACATTGGATCTCATGTTGTCAGCTAACAAGCAAATTTCTGTTTGGCAGCTGCAGAGAATTGCAACCACCACCAGAATTGCTGCCTTTTAGTTCATCTCCTGTCTCCACCTATTTACAAATGTCCAGCAAATACCCAGTTTGATTCTCTGCTGTGCACTCAGAAGGACTTTTCCCTTTCAGGAGCCTTAAAGCACAGGAGGTTCTGGATGTGTGGTGCACACTGGAGTAATTGTGGTGCAGTGTCTGTACCCAGGGCTGCCCCCCAGGCCAGGCTGGGAGAGAGGGAAAAAGTACAGTTAAAAACTAACAGCTACCAAGATCTTTAAGCATTAAGTCCCTTTTTTAAATAACCACTGGGTAATACCTGGGCAGAAAAGAGCTCAGTGCTCTGATCCTTTACCAGCAGAGTTGCAGTGACCAGTCCCTACCCCACACACTCCAGCTCTGGCAGGTAGAGGTGACTTCTTGCCCTAAAATGAACTTGTAAGACAAGCAAACCAGGATGTTGTCTGCATGGCCAGTGGGACAGGAACACACAGATGCAACTAAAGTTGGGCTGCACCTCTGCTTTTGTGCCGGGGGTTGTTTGGGTTTGTTACTCAAATGCATTTTGACACAAAGAACTTCTGAATCACAGTTTGATCACAAAAGTTGACTCATTTCTCCCCAAGGGTATAAACACAGTATCTCACATATCCAGCAAGAAGCTGAACTTTTTACCCTCAATTTCTGATATGAGTCCCTGGAACATCAGTTTGGTCAGTAGACAGAAACACTGGGAGAGGGAACATGTTAAGAGAACTTACCCTGTACCTACCTGACACCAAATGCCCAAGCAATCCTGATTTAATGGGGAAACAAACATTTTAAACTACATTTTGTACACAATGTTCACTTTATGTTTTTAAATAAACTGCCTTTCCTCTTTTGCTTTCTAGACAAACACATATAAAGCCAATATTAACAGTACAGTCTCTCCTTCCAAGCAGGTGGTGCAGTGGTCAGCAGTTGAGCACAGTAAATACTGGAGGCTGCTCATGCCCTGCACAGGAGCCACTGGAAATGATCAGGAACATCCCCCAACCCAAAAGGCCCAGCAACAGGATGCAGGTTCCTAAGTAAACTCATCTGTCACTGAGTAAAATGACTGAGGTTGGTTGGATTTTAGGGAATTAAGAAAATCATATGAGTATATTGTATCAAAATATTCTGGAGTGTTCTGCACCCTTTCAGAGGTCACAGACACTCCAAGTTGTTCATGTGCCAGCTCGGACAGTGAGCACTGAGTTGTATTCTTCAGGTGAGTACATCTGCTCAGTTCTTCCCCCCCAGTTTCACTCCAGTGATTATCTCCTGGTGTCACACCTAGGGAGGTTCTGCCACAACCACCACCCAGTAGCACCCTGAGCCACAGGAAAAAACCCTCATATCTAAGGTCAGGTTGCAGGTCCACTTACCTGAAATGTTCAAGGCATACTTGAAGGAAAAGAGAATCACATCTCAGGTAAGGCTGCTGAGATTTGAGCAGCAAAAATAAACCTTAGTTTAGAAAAACAGAGTCTTTGCTAAGCACCAGTAAGTTTTGGATGGGAAAAACCCAAACCAAAACCAGCATTCTAGACATTAACCGTTATAATGAAGAAGAAGCATCTTATGTGTAAATCCCAAGTTTATACATCATACAAACCCAGAGTTTTCCAGGACAAACCCAAGCATAGATTTTGCCTCTCCTACCCATCACAGTGTCATCCTAAGCAGTGAACAAGTGGACTCCTCTAAACTAACTGGAAACCTTAATTAAGATTTTCCTACATGTCTCTGCTCCAGTCAATCCCTCATTGACCAGTAGTCCAGGAACTGCTGGTTTGGACTGGGGAACATGATCCCATTGCTGTGATAATCACTGGGGAGCAGGATCACCCACCCTCCACTCCCTTAGCCTGCCCATTCAGCCAACACAGACCTCCTTACAATGCCTGTGACAACCAGACTCTGGTTTGCTCTGGCTGAGATCCTTCCTCTCCCTGCCCACCTGAAACACCCCCAAAACCCAGCTGAAGCAAACACTGGGATTTGTGCCAAAAATCCCCCACAGCTCCCACATTAAATGCAACAAAGAGTAGCTTTACCCCCCCTCAGTAACCCCCAATATGCTGCTAGACCAGAAGTGCCTGCTAACCAGCTAAGGTATATGAAAACCAGGTGAATCTTTCTTTACCACTCAATACTTATCTTTTTATTTCAGATTTTTATGATACAGAGAGTTTCAGAACACCATGCAGATCACA
Source organism: Formicarius rufipectus (assembly GCA_013399695.1). Classification (NCBI taxonomy): domain Eukaryota; kingdom Metazoa; phylum Chordata; class Aves; order Passeriformes; family Formicariidae; genus Formicarius; species Formicarius rufipectus. The sequence continues at coordinate 53,290 of VXAU01005650.1, forward strand.
ACGCTCCTTCCAGCTTCCAACTCTCCTGGGCTGCTTATTTCCAGTTTAAAACTCAGCCTTGGAACATACTTCTTGATTTAGGCTGTTCCCTCTGAGAGGCTCCACTGTATTACACCAGAAGATCAATTTTTTCTCCTTTTTCTCACAAAATGCATTCTGAGGCAGTAATAAATGCTAGAAATTCCAATATGCTGCACACTGTGCTGTTCACGCCGAGAGCTGGCATGATGGGTGATGGCATTTCCACAGAAAAGCAGCCAAGATCCTTTGAGAAACTGGAGGAGATTGAAACCACTCCACAATATGCCTAAAACCAAGGCAAAGGGTGGGGGAGACAACACCAAACAAAATCTGAGCCTCATTTATTCCATTTCCCACCATGGCCAAGCTCCCCTGGGTGCTGGTGACTGCTTGCCAGTGCTCCCAAATACCTGCTGTGCTTTATTCTCCTCAGGGTTAAAGGACAAATACAGAGAGAAACAGAAGGAATTCTGAAAAGCTTTTGCTGCAGTCCAACTACAAATCTGGACAATTTAGGTCCTAGGAGAACTGCTGAACTGCACAGCACGTGCCAGGAGCTGAGAACAGAGGTGGCAGGGCTGGAGCTCAAAGCTGTCACACCAAGAGGTCACAGTCTCACTTCATTTATTTTGCCCCCATTTTTGCTGACCACTTCAGTGTTGATAAAACAGCCCACAATTCCCGAGGCACCCACAGACAGATCCAAAGGTTTGGGACTGGAGGTGTGCAGGAGTCCCCATATTCACTGAAAATACCCCAAATGTAACGTGCCAGGGAGCACATTTTGATCCTGTGGGACAAGTTCAGTCTTCGTGGTGTGCAGGCAGCGTCAGAAACTTGGTCCAAAAGCACACAAAGAAATGCTGCCTGTCCCAACTATAAAAGCTTTTCTACCCCTTTGCTAGGGGCTCAAGGCATTTGTTTGTTCATTTTGTGACACCAAGAGGCTGCTTAATTAAAATAAATACTATTAAGGTGTACCACAGCTGAACTGAAAACCAACATGCCCCATCGAGTCTCCACAAGCCTCTCCAGGACACTTTCTCATTAATACAGGTATTATTTGTTAATTATCCTGATGCAGAAGTTCACCATGCAGGCAGTGACCATCTCCTGTCATATGGAACATTCTGTGTGGAACAAGAGCTTTTCCTTAAGTATGTTTATAGTGCCTTTTCTTTTCTCTGCTGAAGAAGTTTGTGTCAGAATTGGGGAAAAAATATTAATAAAAATCCATGTGCTTAGAATTTCCCCCATTCCACAGCAAGAAAGAAGACAAACCTAGCAATCAAAAGTATTCATTGTGGAAACAAGAGAGAATGTTTCACAAATTAAAAAGAAACTCCAATCTGAGGTATTTTCCCCAGGATTGATAGCAGCTCTTCAACAGAAGAAGGGACATTGCAAAGACACTTAAAACACAAGTTAACCAAACAAAGCCAAGGTCATGGTCAATACAAGTTCACATTCAAGATCTGACTGCAAAGCTGGAAAGATCTGACTGGAATAATGCATACACACCATGCAGTGAAGATAATTAAGTATTTAAAGGGCTTACTTAAGGCTGGTGAGGTTTTCTGTAACTCAAAAACTTTCAGTCATGAACAATCTCTTTTGAAAACTGCTTTATTCATCCTGTACTGCTCATGATGCAAGAATGACCTGTCAGTTCTATAGTTTGCATATTGCAAAAGGTCAAATAAGATTAAACATTTTTCTTTCTTTCTGTCATGACAGCTGTAAGTGGGGTGAGTTATATGAAAAACAATAAAACGTCTTCATGAGTGCAAAACTGCTACACCTGGGGCTGAGGCATGGAGAAAGTTCACATCCTCTGTGCTGAGAGTAAATCTTGGAAGAGAGAATAGTCTAGGTCCTACGGAAACTACCACAGCTTTAATGAAGGCAATCAAAATTTCCCTTTTGCTCAGGAAATGCCAATAATCCCACTCTAAAGACTACAAGAGCATTGTGATTCCATGAAGATGACATAAAAAGACCTGATGGTGAATTGGAGGATAATTCTGTAGCAGAATGATTCTCCTGAGCCTCCGGGACTGAATGCATTGGTAACTGATGTTAAATTACAACCCTTTGGCTGAGCTTGGGAGAGGACAATGCATGTGGTCAAAACCATGACCACCCAACCTCCACTCCCTTACCTGACCCTTCAGCCAACACAGACCTCCTTACAATGCCTGTGACAGACAGACTGGCTCAGCTTGGAGACAAAGGATGCATTTTTCCTAATTCCTGGCAGGTTGCAACTCAGTTTGAGATATCAGAGCTGAGCCTTGTCTGCCTTCAGCATGTGCCACCTGTTCCATGCAGTCCTGTCAGAGAATCCCAGAGTGGTTTGGGTTGGAAGGGACCTTAAAGCCCACCCAATCCCACCCCCTGCCATGGGCAGGGACACCTTCCACCATCCCAGGCTGCTCCAAGCCCCTTCCAGACTGGCCTTGGACAATTCCAGGGATGGGGCAGCCACAGCTTCTCTGGGCAACCTGTCCTTTCATGTCAGGCAGTTGAAAATATCCTCAGTGGACAGAAGCCATTCCCACAACCAAGACTCAGGAGTTTTGAAGACACAGAATTTAATACCAAGTATTAAAAATCCCCATTTTAAACCCTGAAAGAGAAATGAATGAAAGGGGATCACCCTTAAGGACTCCTGATGGTTATAGAAATAATTTTAGACAAAAGGCTTGTCCACAACAAGATTTCACTTCTCAAGAGCACTTGGGTTTGTGACTATGCAACATCATGAAACTTTCCACAAGCAGAGCTATTGCTGCATGTTCTCAACGGCCTCACCAGAAGGTAACACAACCAGTGTCCCCAAATCCTTGGTCATCCCTGAAGTCCCACAGTTTTGACACGAGGCCAGTGTCCCCAAATCCTTGGTCATCCCTGAAGTCCCACAGTTTTGACACGAGGCAAACAAGTAAATGATCTGCAAGGCTCACCAAGAAGCACACGTAAGGTAAAGTAGAAAGGAGGTGGTTGAAAATAAAGAATAAGCACAAAAAATGTTTTTATTTAGAGTTTCCACCTCAAAATCATGCAAAATGCTGACAAATCCCTATTTGATGAGCAATGTGGGTCAGAAGACTGAATAATATCATACTGCAGTATGACATGGTCAGCACTGGTCACAAGGATCAGTCAAAAAGTCATAGGAGCAGCAGCAACACAAGAAGGATTTGCTGTAATATGAAGGAAAGAGGAAATCACAGAAGCAAGCAACCCAAACCTCCTCCATTTTAATTTGTGTCTGTACCCTGCTGAGGGAACACACAGCTGGTGAGTTGTAGTCTGTCATGGAAGTCAGTATTAGCTGCAGGGTAATAAGTAGGACAGTAAAACATATGCAAAGTCTGATTTATAGGATCCAAAGAGAGAGTGTCCAAGTCCTGCAGCTATTTGCATCTTCCTCACATGCAAACAAGCACTGATGGAAAGTTTCCTGCTGAGAAAGAAAGAGAGGCAATAGATGCACTGGAGAGAAACTTGGATTAGGAAAAAAAAGAAAAAAGGAAGAAAGAGAACTGGAATAACTTCTTTAGAGAGGGGGTTTTGCATATCCAGGCACCAGAGCAGAGCAGATTTTGGGTCTGAAGGGACCTAAAACACCATCCAGTCCCACTCCTTCCATGGGCAGGGACACCTTCCACCAGCCCAGGTGGCTCCAAGCCCCATCCAACCTGGCCTTGGACACTTCCAGGGGTGGGGCAGCCACAGCTTCTCTGGGCAACCTGTGCCAGGACCTGCCCATCCTCTGAGCAAAGAATTTCTTCCCAACATCTAAACTAAATCTCTCCTCTTCTAATTTAGCACCATTTCTGTCCCCCCTGAAGGTGTCCAGCAGGCAGTGTGGACTGTAGGGAGCAGCAAACAAATTATGGCTTTTTCTTCTCTAATTCCTGGGCCAATTATTAAAATCGTTGCAGGGCTTGCTGCCATCATCACCCCTGTTTAGCTGCTGCTCAGCAGGTTTTTGGTCTGAGATCTGAAGCATCTTTGACAGTCACAGCTGGCCAGTGGCAATGGGGAGGAAGTGACCTGAACCAGTGACCCAGCACTGGGGAAAGTGGGGTGGAAACAGTGGTATTTACCACGGCAGAAGATTAACACATCAGAGCAGAGACAAAAAGCAGCACAACAGATTTTAGGGTGGGGATTGTATGAGGAGAGAGTTTCATCAGCTCACAGCTAGAATGGATTCTGGGAAGTTATTTGCTTCGGAAAATGAAGCATTCTGCAACTGGGTAGAGATGGGAAAGGGGGAAATGCAAAATCTCCACTCAAAACTGCAATTTTGGCTCTTTTCTTGCCTCAAATAAGCTCAGCACTGAACGGTGAAGTAACTTCAAAGTGATCATTCCTTCCTTAACACAGAAACAGGCTCTTTAATCCCTTCATTCAGACAGGACAAATGCAAACATAATCAACACCAACTTCTCCCTGGAGTTCAGCTCTCCTGGCTCTGAAAGCAAAGCAGTTCAGCCCCACCATTCAGAGCTCAGTGCTGTGCAAACTTGAAAAACCCCATGCACCTGAATTCCTAAGCACTTGGTGAATTCCCTCCATTCAGCACCACTCACAGACTTCAAAAGGCTTCTGCCATCTCCTAGCTTGGAAGTTAAGGAGATTCTGGAGCTGCCAAAATTCTCCTCAGCTCAGAACCCCATCAGTCAAGCGTTTACAGAGCTCCATCACTTTTTCCTCCCCAAACTCTCAGCCTTCTTTACTTCAAGGTTTGAGCTTTAACCTGTAAACGCCAAGCTCCAAAGCCAGCAGAGGAGTTTCACAAGGCACAGAATGGATCAGGTGCAGTGTTTGCAGTGATGTGCTAAAGGGAGGTAGGAAGGTATGTGACACACAGAGCTGGAAGTCTCTGCAGGTTGAGATTGTTTAAGAAAGGGTTAGAACTCAACACAATCCAAGGTGGTTCAAGATGTACAAAAAAGCTAAGTAAAATAAGGTAAGGAATCAAGTAGTTTTTAACTGCTCTAGATCTTGCTTTGCTGCCTTTTTTTTTTTAATAAAAGTAAATTCAGACATCACACACAAAACGGGCTCAGCATGTGCTGCCAGGAAAGAGGAAAGCACAAATGAAGGCAGAGAGGGCTGGGGATTCCTCAGCACCTTGCTCAGGGCAGGAACTGCCCCCACCACAGGGGATTTCCAACCTCCCAGTTCAATGTCCTACAACAAACCCAGGAGAGCTGCAGAAAGCCTGTCAGCTGCAGTAAGAACTGCATTTCTGAGAGGGGAAAGGGGATTCTTTAGTGTTGGTGCTGCAAAATTTTTAGAAGCTCCAACAGTCCCATTTCCTTGAGGCATTGGAATCTACAGAAAGAGTTTTCTCCTTTCTTTGGAAATTCATTTGTTTCTCCTACACAGATGGGGTCCAGAGATCTCACTGTCTTGCAAATACACCTGTTTTGTGCCAGTTTATTCCTAAAGACTCTCATGCAGATGATCATCCTTTTGCACTAAGAAATCTGCTGCACCTTAGCCCGCATTTCACATCAGGTAAAACACTACTTCTTTCATGGGGCTTTCTGCTGCTGTGGAAGAGTGAATATTTTGATGTGAAAGAGGCACTCCCTCACTCAGTCATTTCCAAGGCATTACAACCCCCACGAGGAGCTGGAATGCACAGCCCCCCTGTCCTGTGCCGGTGCAGAGCTCCAAGGAGCAACATCACTCCGAGTTCTACCAGCCTTGTCCTGAACTTCTCACAGTGCAGCACATGGAGGTTCTGACCACAGAATGTGCTCCTGTAAACTGGGAAAAAAAAACAGAGGAAGAGAGAGCAGGAGCTCGAGGGAACCCTCATCAGCCCAGCACTGCTGTTGGGAGCCCCAGCCAGAGCCTGGCCCTGCCCTCGAGGTGGCACCTGCAGCACCTTGGTCAACATGCAAGACTCAGGCAGGTGAGTCCAAACATACCCAGATCTGGATAAGTCTGATAAATTCAGACAGGAACTTTTATGCCTTCCAGCTACTTATTAATGCATCTTGAAAAAAACAAAAAAAAACCAAAAAAACCCACCAAAACAAAACCAAACCCAAAAACCAAAACAAAAAACCCAAACAAACAAAAACAAACAAAAAACCCAAAAACCAACCAAACAAAAAACCCAAACCAAACCAAAAAAAACCCAAAACAAAACAAAACAAAACAAACCCAGCCCTTTTTATCAGTAAACTCTAAAATGCACATGTAGCACAGCTGAGCTCATCTCCTCAGTGCTTCCAAGGCAGGGAGAGGACTCAGCTTCCCAACCACCCTGATGGCAACACAGGACAGTTGCAGGACAGCACCTGCTTTTCATATCAGCAGTTCAGTGAAATATGGGGGCTTGAGCCCAGCATGACACAGTAAATATATCACCCCGTGGCAGGGCTATGATGGCAGTTGCAATGAGCACATTTGGCATGAATTTCCCAGGGCAAAGAACTATGTGTGTAGCAGGCATGAAAATAAGGTTGGGGTTTCTTTTAAATAAACAGATCAACAAACAAAAACTTTTCCATATCTATCACCTCTCTCTGTAATGGCTTTGTGTGCAGTGAAAACCTTTGGAGCTGGTGAGCATCCTAAATAACCACGTTACCTTTCCATGCCAGGAACAGAGTCACACTTCCATAACTGCAGTGCTTTTACTCTACCCAAGGAAACCTCTGGAGAGTCTGGTGTGACATTTCTAGGAGCAGCTCCAACCCAAGATCAGGCCCAGCTGTGGAATAGGGATGTTTTTAGTTCTTGTTACTTTCTAAGCTCCAGAAAATTCTTTCTCCTAATAGGACTTTCTGCTGTTTAATAACTAACAAACTGTTCTGGACTCAGCTCTAGTAGTAAATACTGAGATAGCCAAAATACCTGCAGAGCTTTTCCTTGATGAGTCTGCCTTGGAACTGTAAATCTGGAATTTCCACGGTGTATTTAATAATGGAGAAGCTTAAATGTAAAGATTTATTTAAATATCTAATTATTTACCATGTTTTTCACACTTGAGCATCTCAACTCCAATAACTTGGCAGGGATTTTTGTTTAGGTTTATTGTCTAGTTCTTGTCTATATGTTGTTTTCCACTGTTCTGTGCTTTGGGTTTTTACTGTTAATTCCAGATTGGTTTTAGGAATAGACTCAGCTCACTAGAGCAGTTTTCACTGTGTACCTGGTGAGTTAATAAACAGATGGTGCAATTACAGTGACAGGCATCACACCAGAAAACACCCAGAGAAAGAACAGTAAACAACTCTGTAAACGAGCCCACCTCTCCCTCCGGTGTCACTCAAGGCATCAGCTCCTCATGTGACTGAGGAAAACCTGATAAAACATGGGCTGGCCCAAATATCACAAGGGTGACAGAAAGCCACTCACACAAGAGACAGATGATTTCTCAACCAAACCCTTTGAAAATCAACTAAGACAAAACTGAAGGGAACTAGAGCATACCCTTGGAGCTCTGCAGAGGGGCTGTGCTGAGCACTCCCACCCCTGCAGCAGCACAGCAGACCCTCAGAAAACACCAGGAGCCTTCAAAGGATGTGCATCAGGGAGCAACAAAATAAATTCGAGGGACTTACTGAAAAGTGATGCTCTCAGAACAATCAGGTCCCAAAAACCAGACTACAGACACAGCAGTAGTGCCCCTTTATCAGCTCTGCACGGATTTCCATCATACACTGAGGAGTTTATTTAAGCATCCAGCACATCTGAAAGGGATGGGGAGGGGGAAAGACAACTGCAAACAACCCTACACACACACACACACACACACACACACACGAGTTTGAGATGTTATCCACAGCCTTACACAGCATGACAAATGCCCTGGGAGGACACTGGGGTTAACACAGACCTTAAATGATACCACTCAAGCCAATTTCCATGGTATTTTAAGCAATCTCTACCCAGGCAAAACCTCCCTTTAGTTCAGAATATGCAGCCTTTACTGAAGAGAAAACTGCAGACAAGAACCATCCCCTTCAGGTGTGAGCAGGGCAGCAAGTGGAGGATCTCTGGGGCTTGGTTTTTCTTTAAGCTGCCCTGTACAAAATTGTATGAAATTACTATATGTGCAACAGTGAGAGATAAGAAATTGAGAGGAGCTCAGATGGAAATCATAGGTTTGTCTGGCCTGGCTATTATGATTCAAATGTGCCAAGAGAAGAATAAATGTCATTTATACAAGCCTTGCAAGTCAGAAGACACAGCAGTATTAGCACACAGAGCAAAGAGCTGCCTGCATTTTCACAGTACTGCAAATGTATCTGCTGCCCCAAAATACACTGTAATAAATTGAAACTAATACAGTTGTGTTCTTTGGTGTAAGATTTCCAGTAATTACTTCACTTTGTTCTTAGTAAAGATGTCCACAGAGGAGCAAGGTGGTGTGTGTTTAATTTCAGTGATCATTTCATTTGCTGAAGCAGGTATTTATGGTCCAATTTAGGGTGCAGAAGCACGTGCATTTCCAAGAAAAGCCTCTATTTCAGTACCTACTGAATATTAACATTCAATATGGAGAAATGTAAATTACTTTTCATTCTCAGTGCTCCAATAAAATGCCTTATGCATAGTGAAGCAAGCAGAGTTTTACATTACAAAGATACACAGACACACCTTTAAATCTAAACCCCTGTTGAGGAAATCTTCTACGACTTTATGTTCATCTGAGCAAGAGAAGCAGAGCATTAGCTTGGATTTAGCAGGTTTAGGAGCAGGCCTATTAATTGAGCAAAACTCCAATTACTGACTAATTTAATGTACGCTCAAGTGCATTATTGCAATTCAATAAACATCTCTTCAGAATGAAACCATTGCAATTTTCTTTCCCTTCTGTGCACACACATCCCAGATCTGCTGGTACACACACCAGAACCTCCAGGCTGGTGTGTCTCGGGGTGCCCCAGAACAACCTCAGCTGAGCCACCTCACCCTGCCTGCTTCCTGAGCAGGAATGAGCAGCAGGACTGCACTTTTCCACGACAACGTTGTTCTCCTGGAGTTTCTTCCAGCTGGATGTGTCTGCCTGAGTAATCCAGCAATGAATTTATCAACATCTCTCCTGATGGACACCCAACCATCTGTGGCTTTAATTTATTCTGTCATTCTTTCCCTGCTGATATCAACATGGAAGTGCCAGGCACCTCCTCAGCTTGGAATAGTCTGATCCCTGGTTGTTGTGGGAGACTGCCTTCCCTCTCTTTGGCTATGATACCACCCCAGGTATGCTGCTCCTGGCAGCTCAATTCCATTTTAGTCAGGAATTAATTCCTCCAGATCTGAACAAGATGTGATATCTCCGAGTGGGAATTAAGAGCACTTGGCACCCAAGAGGAGCATTCTCTTCATGATCTGTGGAGCCTGAACATCTGCACCACACAACACTCCAAGGCCTCATAAAGGCATCAGCACACTGATCATCAAGTGGCACAGTCAGCTGGCACAAAGTGGCACAGTGGACAACTTGATCTCATTTCTACAGCTGCCCTCCATTTCCAGAAAAAAAGGGAGATGTTTGGATCAATAAAATGATACTCTGTGAGCAGACCCATCCTTCAAATTCCTCCCACCTCACATCACCCCCACCCCAAACACAGGCTATGTCAGGAGTGACTTGGACACCTTCAGGCCTCCCCACCCAAGAGCCAGTGATGCATCCCCGTGCTGCAGCTCAGGGTGAGCTTAAAAAATAAACACTTAAAAAGGCAGCAGGAGGAACAGACCTTTGCCACAGGCCTCAGGAAGGTGGGATTAAGACACACCTTGCATGTCGCAGGCACAAGGTCACCTCTTGACTCACGGCAATTAACAGGGCTTGAATCCACACATCCCTCAAGAGCTACAGATGCTCCTACTCTGTGTTTCAGGACTTCAGCAGAATCAAGCTGTCATAGGTTTCTGTAGCTGAATTTTAGTAGAAGGGGGGGCTATCCAGGGTGGCTTCTCTTAGAAGCTTCCCCTGTCCTGTGGAGCCAAGGACAGCCAGGGCCAGGAGGGACCTCCTGCT
>VXAU01005650.1:63474-74335 GCA_013399695.1 Formicarius rufipectus
TTATTTCTTACTTTTTAGTTTTCTTACTTTTAGTTTTAGTTCTTATCTTGTTAGTAATAAATTTAAGTATTTTAGCCACTCTGAGTTTGCTTTGCCATTATCTCTCAGCTGTTTTTTTGCCTTTTCTCCCTTTCCTTTCCCTCTGGGAGAGGTGGGGCCTGGAGGTTTGGGTGGACACTGAGTGAAAACTGCCACACAAGCCCCACATTCATCCCCAACAGAACCAGACAGTGTCTCCTGACATGCAGCGCTCCACCACGAGGTTACTTACACCTAATAAAGTATTATAAATGAAGCAAATAAAGCTGAGAGTAGCAAAAACCTCCACAGCCACCACATATTGCCACTAAAGCTCCCGGAGAGGTCTCTGTCTCAAGTGCAGGTCCCAACACTTCAGCCACCGCTTTAAACCCACGGCACCGCCGCCCCTTCCCCCAGCAAAAGCAGAAGATCTGAAGGACCACCAGCTTTTGTATAAAGCCATCCCCTTGAAGGGGGAGGGGTGGTGGGAAGAAGACCTCCCTTGCCCCAGAGGCACCCACCTTTGACGATTAACTCGGCGTAGTTGGAGACGCCGGAGCCGCCGTCGGAGCGGAGCACGCAGCGGTATTTGCTGACGCTGCGCTGGGCCGTGTCTGCCACGCTCACAGTGGCCGAGAAGCGCCGGTGGTTGACCACCCGAGTGACCATCAGCGCCGTGTCCCGGCCGTTCCACTGCTGAGGGGGCACAGAAGAAACACCACAGTGTGAGGTTTGGCTTGGCTCTCCCTGTCAAACATGGCTGTGAGCCGGTCAGCAACTTCAATACCACCCCCCGCCCCGAAAAAATGAACCAAAAAAAAACATAGCAAAAAGGAAAATGTAGTAAAGGAGTCTATATATGTATATTTACAGATATTTCATGTATATACAACTAAACGCTGAGTGCATATGCACAAGGATTCCAAGCAATCCCAAAACGGAAAAAGGCGAAAAGGATCAAAAGGGTAAAAACAGAACAGACCCACACAGTTGAATCCCAGGAATAAGCTCAGTAGAACAACTAACAGAATAAGATCTCACCAACTTCCCTCAGGAGAAGTGAGTTCATCTCCTCCTCTGCCACCACAGCCAACAGCCCTCAGCCTTAACTCGTATAGATAAACGAGGCCAAAACACTGAGACCTGCTGTCTGAGGTCACCCAAAAAGGGAGAGAAGAGAAAAGGAGAAGAGAAACCTCCCTCTCTGTACTTTATCCACCTGATTCCTTCAGGGAATGGGATGGAATGCTTCCTTAGTTTTGCCCTCACTTTCTAGGGAAGGCCTACAGACAAACCACCCCAACCAGTTAGGGGCTTTCTCTGGTGATCAACCCTTGAGAGGCTCAATGGTGTCCAGAGCTTTGTGTTGACACGGGCAGGAGTTTATACAGGCACAGTTGGTCAGAAGAAGACTGACAGCCTGACAGCAACTCCCTGGAGAAAGGGTTGGGAATATTCTTGCACATCAGTGAGGGTGGGCAGGCCCTGGCACAGGGTGCCCAGGGAAGCTGTGGCTGCCCCATCCCTGGGAGTGTCCAAGACCAGGTTGGATGGAGTTCTGATCAACCTGGGCTGGTGGAAGGTGTCCCTGCCCATGGAATGAGATGATCTCTAAGTCCCCTTCCAACCCAAACCATTTTATGATATATTTAAGGTTTCACTTCTATTTAATCTTTGAAACATATTTGGGCATTTGTGTGTTCCAGGGCTATGAAGATGGTGAAGGGTCTAGAAAGGAAACCACATGGTCACTTGGTCTGTTCATCCTGGAGGAAACTGAGGTCAGACATCACCGGGGTCTGCAGCTCCAATCTCTGCCCTCAGTGACAGGAGCCAGGGAACAGCTGGAGTTCTATCTGGGGATGGTTAGGTGGGATGTCAGGACAAGGTTTTTCCCCAGAGGGTGGTGGGCACTGAACAGGCTGCCCAGGGCAGTGGGCACAGCCCCGAAGCTGACAGAACTCCAGGAGGGTTTGGATGATCCTCTGGGGGACAGGGTGGGATTGTTGGGATGTCTGGGCAGGGCCACAGGTTGGACTGGATGATCCTTGGGGGTACCTTCCAGCCCAGGATATCCTGTGACTGTGTGATTAATTATCCAAAGGCGGGAGAGCAACAGCCCTGACTATGGAATTGCACACAGTGAAAGGAGACATGACAACACAACAGCTGAAGGCTTGGTGAGCACCTGGGGAAACACCACAAATGAGCAGATCCTGCAAACCTGGCACTCTCAAATGTAAAACTTGGATTCTGGACCAATTCAAATATACTGGTTGGATGAGCAGACATCCTTATATCTCCAACATTCCTCAACAAACCCCTCTACCAATGCCAGACTACATTTTTCCAACTGGAAAAGGGACAAATGAAGAACTAGCTAGTAATTGTTCTCCATTCTCAACTTGCTCATTGGTCTGGTTTAATAGGAATTCCAAAGGAAAGCACACTAGTGTTTTGCTGGTTCCCAGGAATGGGGTCTTGGGGATGTTTCCAAGGTTATTTTCATTAAATGTTTCAGTTTTAGAGAATGAGAAACAGGTTTCCATTAACAGTAATAATGATTTCCTTCCAAAACTCTGCTTCTCACAGGCAGAGGTTCATTCTGTTCCAGGTCGGAACTGTTTTTATACACATCTAATCATAACTGAGGGAAGATTTCACTAAAAGAACTCAAAAAAGGATAAAGAATATGCCAAAATGTGCCTCCATGGATGCTAGGAGTACACAATAGGTACAGAAATTTCAGCTAAAAATGTAATTTTTAGGAGACCAGCTGTGATGAGAGAACATTTACTGACTGCAAAATCCTTTTTTACAAGATGCTGACTACATTACTCACCAACTTAGGCCTTTTTGCAAGCACTAATTTTCATTTTTGTGATCAGGTAAATAGATTCCTCTACCTAAACTAGATTTGAAAATATTCTTTTTTTAATGTATTAAAATGTCTGAGGTCAATTAAAAGGTTTGATAAAATCTGTTAATTATTGGACCATCAAGGCCCTTCCTGTCTGCCTCAGATGTTTCAAATACAGGGTGATCAGACCCCGACTCACACCTGTTCAAGCTGAGAATAAAACTGGCTTAAGTGTCCTGAACGTTCATGTTGGTCCAGGGTAGAGCAGGAGAATCCTCCTGACTCGTTTGGCACATGAAGCATTTAAGAACCCCACTGTGTGACAAACTCCTGCACTGGTAATTTGGGGGGGGTGCAACCTTGCCCTTCCCTGGGAACACACCCTCCACGTGCTGATGCCTCTCCAGGGTGAGGTCTGTCCCATTCCTGACTCTGCCACGCAGTTCTCAAGGCTGTTATTGCCCCCACCTGCAGGGCAGGACCCAGATCTTCAAGTCCAACCAGTAGGGTGGAAATAAGACACTCAGAGAGGGAATGTTTTGGTCTTCTAGTGAGTGACTAAATAATGTGCTGTTAACGCAGCCAAGGGAAAGTGGGAGCAAGAAACACAGAGGTTACAAACTGGGTTTGCCTGTTTCCACTACCCAGAAAGTCATCCCAGACCCATAAGCAGGTTGTACTCTTAACATATTGGCACTGACTCTGGGCTGAGAACCTTTTTGGAGGGTGAGGGGAAAGCAGATTGCATAACAAAGGAGAAGGGAAGGGAAGGGAAGGGAGCTATTCAGTGTGTTCTGTCTCTTCTATAACTGAGTGTTTACAGGTACATAGACCTTTGTTTGAAACCAGAATTTTGCTGATTCTGTATTTTGTCACCTTAAACTCTCACCCAGAAATGATTTAAGGCAGTTCTCAAAGGTTCTCCATGAAAAGGTTTGGTCCCACCACCCGGACTTTCTCTACTTACTTTACTTGCCAAATCAATCAAACCCAAACCCAACCAACCAAGGAAACCCACTCTGAAAAGGGCCTTTGCTTTACCTGGAGCCAGAGCTTGTCATGCTGGGACCACTTTCCACCAGCGATGCACTGGAACGTTGCGTTCTGCCCCACGTTCACCTCCACGTTCTGCAGCCGCAGGAAATGAGGAGCTTTTCCTGGCAAGAGAGGCAAAAAGTGTTGCAAGGGTAAGGCAAGGCAGCAGCTGTCTGTGCTACACCAGCCCTGGTGGAAACACCCAGCAAGGCACCAGGGCTGTCCTTGACAAAGTGGGTTTGCAAAAGAAATCTGCCCTTTGGTGTTTAACTGTTCCCTGCAGGGAGAGGTGGGTGGTGGATCTGAGCGAGGATGGCCTAAGGGATCTCAAGAAAGCCCTGGCACACCTAAAGGCACAGATTTCGATCAAATCACAAGTTCATGGTCATTGGCACAATTTCTTATTGCTGGCTATAAAGAGTGATTGAGTAATTTCTTTTCTTCAGAAAACTCTGTTTCTAAAAAGGTCAAAAAAAAATAAAAATCAAATGCTTCTGTGCTTATCACGCACGACTGACCCAAACCACATTTTCACAAGGGTCTTTTATCCTTTTTATTTTACTGTCAAATATGCCCTAGACCTTTAGAATAATGCATCATTAATATCAAATCAGATATTAAATGAAATATTCATATCACTGGTGGAGTTTAAGATCACTGGCATCAGTGTTTTGCAGGCACTAAATTCAGCATTAGTTCAAAATTAAACGCGCGGTATTACGAGGCAGACATTCAATTTGTTCACGAAGGAACCAGATCAGAGGATTATCTTTTTGCCTAAATACCAGACTCAGTTACATCTCTAATTTAAATTACAAAAGCATAAACAAGATTACAGGAGTGATTCTGGCACCTTTAAGTGAGCTTAGTCCTTGCCAGGCTTCAGGAGAAACTTTGTGCAACATTTGAAACCTGTTAGCAGGACACCCTCAAGAGCCTTCCAAGCCTCTAATGGTCAGAGATTTTCAGCCCTATCATTACACTTTTCATGTTGATTAGACACTGATGAAATGCATCATCCCAAGCTGTCTTCTTCTGTTGGAATCAAACAGCTTCAAAAGGACGTGGCCATCTGGGGCTGTGCATGAGGTATGTGAGTACAACACACACATGAGCAGAGAGCACATGGCAAACAGTTTTCTCTGCTTCTGTGCCCCACTCACCACAAACCCACTTGGCTGTCAGCTCCTGAAGGACATCCTTCAGCATCATCCTTCCTGCGCCATCCTGCTTTCTGGCCCTTGGGAGTTTGCATCAAGGTTTACAGGGACAGCACCTCTGGGGGACAGTCAGAATGTTGTACATGGTATCCTCAGGCTTGTTCTAGTGCCTTCTGCTTGCAGTCTGCAGTGGGCAGCTCTAGGTCAGCCCCAAAGACAAGGCTGCAGCCACACCAAGCCCAGAATCCTGGTCCTGAGCTGTGCCCAGCTGTCCTGTGATGGCAAGGGCTCATGCACAGAGTCCAGGATGCTTTGGCACAGTGAAAATGGGTATTCCACTGCATCCCTTCACAGGACAAAAGGGGGAAAAAAGGGCAAGAGCAGCAAGATAATGATTTTTCTCCATTACTCTGTCATTAAGAGCATTTCCCTGGGTTGTCTGTTTACTGCCAGCTGTGAAGGTAACACAGAAATAACACCAGTGTTTCAGTAACCTCCAGGGTCACTGGGAGCTTTGTGGGCCCTGTGTTTTGATTTCTAACAGCTGCAAAACAAGCCAGAGGGGCAGAGCCTGTCCAAGGCTGAGTAGCATGTGGGTGACGTTCACCCTGGTGACTGTCACTGCTGAGCAGCTACAGCAACCCTGGGACTGCAGCAGGAGCAGCATTTCCAGACACTGCAGAGAAGCTGCAGCTCCTAATGAGCTCTGTGAGCTGCAAATGGATCCAGAAACAAAAACAACCCCATTTGAATCATTTTGGTGGGGAGACTCCAAAGATGCCCATAATTTTGAAGAAGGACCAGAATATACTCAGAGAAATTAATTCAAAATCAGGCTACTTGATTAAGCAAGGGTCTATCACAGCATCCTGCCTCACTTCTTTAAATCCCAGAATCTCCTTGGTGAGGCTTTGCCCCAGGGTTTGTCCAGTGGCCTCTTTCCCAGCACAGGGACCAGCAACCACCCAACATGCTGGGAGGGCACACAGAGTGTTTGGGGATGGGTTTGGATGCTGCCACTTATCAGCAACATCTGGTTAATACAGACTGTAAGCATTTCTTAATGAAGCAAAGGCACCCAAAGGCCTGAGCAACGAGCACATGGTAAATACAAGTATCATTTACTTAAGCAGCAATTAACCATCCTGCAGTTATCAGGAATGTCCTGCTAAACTGGAGCAGAACCACATCTGTCACGTTGCGTGGCAGCTGTTCTTTGACATTCTGGTTGTCAGAAATGGTGATTTCACTGCATTCATATGATCCATGGCTGTTTTGGTTTTGGTTTTGTTTTTTTTTTTTTTTCTGAGCAGCTGTCACTGACTTAACTGAGACCATCAGCCAGTGAGAGGGGCTGTTAAAGGAACATCTTTACAGGAGACTGTGTATTACATACAGAGAATACACACAGTCCTTAAGCCACACTGTAGGTGCATAAAGCAACCAAACAAGTTCAGACTCAAAAGCTCAAGATTTCCTTAAATATAACAAATACCTAAATAAATTGAAGCTTATTGTTTTGCAGCTGCAAGGGAAGAAATACAGCACTAACATTCATGAACAGCTTAATGAACCTGCATTAGCTTTTCCTCCTGTGCAAGTGCACTGTCTGAATGAGAATTAGTTTAGTATCTTTGCAGGGGGTCCTGAGCTGGTTTAACCTTTGTTGAGAGAGACTGACCTTTGGGACATGCCCTTTGCCAAGGAAACAATGAGGCCATTAGGTGGTTCTTTTCTTAAATTAACCACGTAGCAGATTATGGGAACCATTTAAGAGGATTCCTGCAGCAATATGGCTCCAAAAGAATAAACCCATCCATTCTGTGTGCACCTAACAACAAAGGGAGTCCTGGCTGTAGCTGTAGACTGAGAGACTTTTGCACAACTAGCAGAGTTGGGTAATTATGCAAGGCTGACTGTCTGCAGGGGTCTTGGAGGGATTCAAGACATTTTAGTGCTGACCCAAGTGGGTAAATCACTCCCTCAGACTGCAGCCCTGGCATGTCACACATGAACACAGTCAGAAAAAGCAAGAGTGCTCACTGCATGGGTGGGCGAGAACTCGGACTTCATCCACAGCGATGTACCCAGGGTGGCCTTTCAAAGACACGGATTCAAATATCACCTGGAACACAAAAGGAAGGGAAAAAAGTCTTAAAAAGAACATTTACATTAGTCACTTCACCATATCCTGCTCTTATTCCTATGTCTGAGGCATTCGAGGCATTTTATTGTTAATAAGGAAGGGATACCAGGACAGTTCAGTATGTCCATAAACACCAAAACCCTTTGAGGTCTGAGACTGTTTCTCACATCTGGGAGGGAGGTCTGCCCCTGGAACAGGTTCCCCAGGGAAATGGGGACAGCACCAAGCCTGGCAGAGCTTGTGGAGCATCTGATGGACACTCTCCCATGGGGTTGAGTTTTTGGTACTCCTGTGAGTTGGACCCCATAATCCTTGGGGGTCCCTTCCACCCTGAGTCGTGCTGTGGATCTGCAAGGAATGGGAAGCTTGGAAATGTTAAACTGCAACAGAAAAAAAAGAAAAACACAGGCTAATTATTTAACACCTTGGTGAAAACTTCTGTCAAATTAGTGATTCTCTTCCCCAAGGAATGAAGTGCAGTCCTTTACTGTGTTAAAACCCGAATGGGTGGAGATGCAATGGATTCTGCCCTCTGCATTTGGCAGGGATATTCCCAGTTTCCTCCCATCTTACCAATGTTCCCCCTGTGCTGAACTGCTCGTTTCTGCACGAGTGTAAGGTTTCCAAGGACAGAGTGAATGAAGAGGTTCAGCTGGCACAGCTACTGCCATCCTTTTTCCAGAGGAGAAGTATTTCAATAATCTGTAGCTTCCACAACTCACTACCAGAACACAAAGTTAACTATTTAAAAGCAGTTTGCAATACTTATTTTCACTCTAAATCAAAGCTGGTGTTCCCAGTCTGCCACTATTCGGCTTCTGCTTCTTCTCCTTGATCAGATTTAATATATTAAGAGGTTCAATTCTCCAAATGCTGCTCAGTGCAAGTCCTGGCTCTGAATATGGACCAGCATGTCCTTCCTAAATGCAAAACTGCTGCCCATAAATTCCAGAGCATAGTTCCTATTCATGCTTCCATCACTAAGATCTGCTCCCCTGATATTCAAAACACAGCCAGACGTGAGACCTCCTGAAACACATGGGTGAGATAAAAAATGACATGCTAAACACAGGCAGAACACAAAGATGAACTGGCAAAAAGACACAAACTAAGAAAAGCTCAAATGAGTAACAAAGGTCTGCTCCAGAGGAGATTGGGCAACAAAACTGGGCAAAAACCAAGAGGCACTAGGAAGAAGTCTCTGGAAGATATAATAATCCATCAACTAGTGTTTTGTGTTATCATGTCCTTGATAGGCTTTTTAAGGACCATACAAGAGTATAAAATAGGAGTCTTTTGTATGGAAATCATCATTACTTTAGAAATTAAATGCCATTCCTGATAAAAATTACACTTCCTGGGAAGGTCACGCAAGGCACTGCTGCAACTCCCTTCAGCCTCGAATTAAAGTGCCACATCAGAGCTACAAAACCATATTTTAGTTTTGCAGTTGTGGGAAGCCAAAAGCCACAGCAAACGAATTGTCCATTTCCTGCAAGGCAAGAACTTGGAAAGAAAACTCCTCTGAAGCATTGGCATCAGCTACTCGTGTGTGGCAAAAGCAGGCACTGATAAACAGAGACCTGTCCTGGGTTAATTCCCAGCATGGACAGGGTCTTTAATACGGCACAGTGTGACTTAATCAAGTAATAACAGAGTCAACCTCTTAAAAAATCCCTGTGCACTGGTGCCAGATCCACCCAGGAAGGGACTGCTCTCAACTCAGGTAATACAGCTTGCCTGTTTTAGCCTCTCTTCTGGGTTACACTCAGACATTTTCATCATTTCCCTCTCCAAACTTCCCCATTCTTGTCTTTTCCTGTGTTTTGCAGCATCTCTACCGAGGTGAGAAGCATGGAAGCTCCCAGGCTTTCCTGAAAACAGGGAATGGAGATCCGGCAGGAGGAAAAGGCAGGAAGAAATGCAGAGTTCGCACTCAATATCGCTGGTGTCCTTTTAAATTCAGAAGGAAATTCAGCATAAGGGTTGAGACACAGACAACTAACAGTGCTTTGCATTTAAGGAACTTCTCAGAAAAGTTCGGTAACAGGTACAGGTAACAAAAGACACAGCTTTACACTTAAAAAACCATTCTTAAATGCTCCCGAGGACTGCAAATACAAAGCCATTTCATGTTTCCTCGCCAATAAACAGCCCCACATTTCAGTGCTGTGATTTACCACCAATGTCTGTGTTAGCAGCTCATCTGGAGTGGTACAACAGCTTTCTTCAGGCTTCGATCAATAACATTCCTTGCTGTACATCAAAAAAACACCTTCCTGGCAGACTCCAGTGCTGCCCTTGCTGCATTCTGGGACCAAGTACATCCTCGTGGCGAGCAGTAATTCAAGATTACATGTATTACCTTTCTTCAAGAACTATTAAAGGCTTTTTCTCGCTCCACTAAAATCATCGGCAGGCTGCGAATCCAAGCAGGAGTAACCCCAGGGCAGACGAGATAAATCCCCACCACCCCCACATTTCTATGTCAGCCAAGTTCTTCTGCAACCAGGTGACTCCTGGGACCCTGGCCCAGAAGTGCCAGACCTCAAACACCACCCCTGGCGACCAGTTTGGGCACCAGTTGTCCACCAGCCCCATCTCCGAACTCCAAGTGCCTGTGCAATTTATCTTCTTCATTTTTGCAAGCTTAAAGTTCTCCTTTTTCTTTATTTCTTTGTTTTTCTTTTCTTTTTTTTTTTTTTTTTTTGGTGTTTTTTGTTTGTTTGCTTCTTTGTTTTGTTGGTTTACTGTTGTTGCTGTTTTATGTATTTTAAACCTTGATTAAATGTAGAACCTCACAGGCCATCACCAAGATGGTTTATAAAATCAGGGACTGAAGACAGATAAGACTACTAGACCCCCATAATAGCAGGACAGATCTCAAACTTTAAAACCCAGGAATAAGCAAACAAGTATAAACAGAAGCAAATATCCCTCTCACCCATCAAAAAGTGCAAAAGAAGCCCCTTGCATTTCCTAGGAAGGAACCACTCCCAGGCACTTACCCCTTCCTTCCCTTCCAAACCCTTCATTTTGGACTGCAGTGGGAAACCCTGGTTTGATTTAAAGGATTTTTCTTGCCCAGGAAAAGCAAACTCGACCTGCAGAAGGACTTGTAAAAGCCCTAAGTGAGGCTCAGGAAGCCTCCTATTGATGGCTGTGAGAGCCCTCTCAGGGTGAGTCTTCTCCAGGTTTCTCAGGCACTTCCCCGAGGAAGCAAAGGCTGTGTCATGACCACCTTCCCACCAACACAGGTGGAGCAGCAGCACTTGGGTGACCCTTCAGGAGAGGGACCAGTCGTGCCCTGCCTTTGGGACCCCACTTTCCACACATTTGCATCTCCTCACCCCCTCCTCTCCCCATTCTGCTGATACCCACAGCTCCTTCAGAGGCAGAAGAAGAAGGTATTTTGCTTCAGCTCTGGTTTTACAGACCTCCTATCCAGTTATTAGAAGTAAAAAAAAAGAGCCTTTTCCACCTGCTATTTTCTACCCACAGACTATTTGCTGCCTTTTCAAGGTTTATTCTATCATAATTCCTACCTCACTCACCTCTTTTATTAGGAGCAGATGTACATCAAATTTCCTGCAAGGTTTAGGATGCAATTACCTGACAGGATTTTTCTTTTTTTTTTTT
>VXAU01005650.1:74364-107955 GCA_013399695.1 Formicarius rufipectus
TTTGATGTGTCTTGAATATAAAACAAGACAAAAGCACCCCTTTAACACTTAACAATGAAGCATGTGAGTCCATTGTGTGCAAATTCACCTAATTAAAATTAAAACAATGTCTGCAAAGTTGCCACATAAAGTTTGAAGTGGGCAACTAAAAAGGAGGTGTAAGATCAATATCACCCAAACCCAACTTGTTCATTGCACCCCTCTACTTCCTGCTGGTTTTAAAAGTAAAATTTGAACAAAATAAGTAAATAAAACTATGTTACAAGCAGTGCTAAAAAGAGGAGGAACTTAGGATCTGGTGAAGAATATACTCATGTTGATACTGTGGTTTAAGGTTTTATTAGCAGCTTATGCATGTTACCCCCTCATATGGACACTGGAGAAGTCGGGGTGCAAAGCTGAGTCCACAAATGTTCCTTCTTATGGAACCAACCAAGGGCCCAAAATAGCTCAGGTAAATGTACAGAGTCCAGATCCAGAAACTCAGCTGTATTTACAGTGACCCACTGCCACAAAAAGAGCAATACAAGTTGGTTTAAGTGCCCATTGGATCATAAACAAGGGGAGGTCTTCACTTGCCAGAGATGTGACTCCCATGCGTCACTCCATGGCCTGACCAAAACCAAATTAAAAGGGGCAAAGTGGGAAGAAATACCAAGAGAAAATCACCACAAGTGACTTCATCCTGATAGGAAGAAGCCAGGGAGGTGCCAGTTTTCAAAACACCTCTTGCTCACAACACACACCCAAAGGAGAGGCAGAGCAAAACACCACCGTGAAAGTTTGGCTTGGCTTCCCCCCTCCTGAAGAGGGAAAAAAAGGTAGCAAAACAAAACTGTAGCAAAGAAAATTATATCTATATATATATTTACATATACAATTAAATGCTGTGTACGTATGAGCAGGAATCCCAACCAATCCCAAAAGGAAAAAGGGGAAAAGGACAAAAAGGGGTAAAACCAAAACAGACACAATCAAAACCCAGGAATGAGCTCAACAAAACAACAAACACAATAAAATCTCACCAACTCCCCTTAGGAAAAGCAAATTCAATTCCCCCTGTGCCAACCCAGACAAGAGGCCTCTGCTGGACCTCAACTCTCATGGATAAGTGAGGCCAACACAACGAGAGCTGCTGTCTCTGAGTTAACCCGACAAGGGAGAAGAGAGAAAGAGAGAAACAGAACCCCCCCTCTCCATCTTTTATACACCTGATGACATCAGGGGATGGGATGGAATCCTTCCCTAATCTTTGACCCCAGTTCCAGCTAGGGAAGGGCTGCAAAAAACCCCCACTACAACCACCAAAGTCCCACCTGATAAAAATGTGGCCAGAAGGTGCTGATGGCGAGCTCTGCCTTCACCCAGCCCTCCGTCACCACTCCCGAGACGTTCCAGATGGGGTTGCCCTGGGGGCCCCCGTTGACCTTCACGTAGACGTTGAGGGAGCCGGGGCTGGAGCGGTCCCTGCTGGACAGGTAGTAGTGGAAGTCGATGCAGTGGGTGTCGTTCTCCTTCAGGGTGGGCAGCAGCAGGTGGGCTTTCTGCCCCGACGCCCGCCCGGAGCTGTTCACCATCATGAAGGAGCCTATGGGGGGAGAGGGGAAAAAAAAAGAGGTGAAAAAAGGGGTGTTTTGGGTGTAAACAGCTCCTTTGGAAAAGTCAGCAGTTCCCTCAGCGGCCCCAAAACACGACTGTCATGGGTTTCTGTGGATGGATTTTGGGAGGAGGGGGGGATATCCAGGGTGGCTTCTCTTAGAAGATGCCAGAAGCTTCCCCTGTCCTGTGGAGCCAAGGACAGCCAGGGCCAGGAGGGACCTCCTGCTGGTGGCCAAAATTGGGCCAATTAAGAATCCCAGTCACAGCTCTGGGATAACATAGTTAAGAATTTAGGAGTGTGGGGCAGTTGGAAATTCTGACCCTGAGATAACAACACAGAGACCAAGGTGGGAGCAGGAGGAGGAGAAGGAGGGACCCCACAAGAGTAGGGTGGGGGGAAGGACTGAAATCTGTGCCCCCCCTGCAGCCCATGGGGTGACCCCCAGGACAAGAGCAATGGCAGAACCAACACCCCACTGCAAACCCCCATTCCCTGCTCCCTGGAACTGCTGGAAAGAGGGAGGAGTGGGAAGAGAAAGGGGTTTTTAAGACTGATTTATTTCTTACTTTTTAGTTTTAGTTCTTATCTTGTTAGTAATAAATTTAAGTGTTTTAGCCACTCTGAGTTTGTTTTACCATTATCTCTCAGCTGGCTTTTGCCTTTTCTCCTTTTCCTTTCCCTCTGGGAAGTGGGGTGGGGCACTGGAGGTTTGGGTGGACACCGGGTGAAAACCACCACAATGACATTCCTGTGAAGGGCTCCAAGCAGCTGTTTGATGTTAGGGAACAGGATGAAAGGATATTAAATTACAGGGTGCATAAACAGGTGGATTCGGGGCCAGGTAGAACCACTTTAATTTGGGAGCTCAAAAATCAAAATAAAAACACCATCTTGCTTGTATTATTTTAGCACCTCGTGACAAAAGAGTCACTCTGAAGGAAGGCACCTTCCCCCTCCAGGGAGCAACCAGGTCCTCCTCCTGCACGAAAGGCATGTCCAGTGCAAGGGAACAAGAGACAGGATGAGAGGAAATGGCCTCAAGTTGCACCAGGGGAGGGCCAGGTTGGACAGTAGGAAAAATTTCTTCATGGAAAGGGTTGTGAAGCCCAGGAAGGGAGTGTGGAGTCACCGTTCCTGGAAGAGCTCAAAAAAATGCGTGGATGTGACACTTGGGGACAGGGTTTCGTGGCAAACATGACGGGGAGGGTGGACTTGATCTATAAAGGTCTTTCTCAGCCTCAGAAATCTCATGATTCAACACAAAACTACAACAGAAGAAGTTCTCAGCTTCTATTTGCCCATGTGCACCTGCCCATTTCATACCAATCTCTGCCTCTGAACTCTGGCACTTGAGACTTTTGAAAGCTGTGCTTAAAACCCCCAATTTTCAGAGCCCAAACAAATGAGCCATGTTGGCAGAACAGCAACACCTCGAGTAGCAGGAGGACAATTTTCTTGTAGGAGGGAAAGGAGGCTGAGTTTAGGGAGGGAAAAGCACGATAAGGCAATTTCTGAGTTTGCTACCCCGGAATCTTGCATCATGCTGAGCTCACACTCTGATTCATCAAGTACTCATTTCAGAGCCCATCGTGCCTCAACTCATCTGCTCGCAGATGCATCAAGGTGACAAATGGCAGCAGCAAGGGAGAACATCATCAGAGTTATTTGAATCAATTCTGTTTCAGGGATCTCCTTTATGTGGGTCCAACACTCACACTTGGAAAAAAGATGGAGAAAACATGGAGACACTGGTGGTGGGGGGGGGGTAATTCTGCACGTCAGCAGCCAGGAATGATAATTTTTAATCAAACTCAGCCCTCTGGACACTCTGAGTCATGTTCCTATAGGGACCTTGTCCTGGTTATGGTAGCCAGGCCCAGTTTATCACTGGGTGGGTGCGTATTCTAAACCCTCTGTGCCATTTCTCATCACCTGCTCACCATGGACCATTGGCAGCAGCTGCCCAGGGCACACCCCACCCCTCAGGGCACAGGGGGGTGTTTGGGAACTCCTGGGGGATGAGGAAGTGTTCCTGTCTCCACACCAATGACTCAGCTGTGAGAACTCCCCTCTGGGAGCCACCAGCACCTTCACACCCACCTGTATGAAGGGGTCATGTCTGCTCAGGGGCCATCAGGGATGCCAAAAATATGCCAGGATTGACCTCAGAGAGTAAATCACTCCTTGGGAAACTCCCCACCCTGGGGGAGGGACTGGGCGTTCCCATCTGAGTCCAAGCAGCGATAAGTTGAGGTTTTGGGACTGGGGGCACCACTGGTGGGATCCAGAGGAGGAGCAGAGCCTCANACTTGCAATCCCATTCTGAGTTGGATTCATTTCTCCTGCAGGTTTAACTCTAAACCAGCACAGACCTGGTATGGCAACTCCACCACACACCCTTCCCATGGCTATTCCAGGCATGGTCCACACCACAGGCTCACTCCGAGTGGTGATGCTGCTGCCAAGGCCATGCTACAGAAGTGTTTCTCTGCTGGTCTCTTGCAGTTCCTGGAAATTTGAAAAGCCCTGATTCACTTCCAACCTCTTGAATTCCCCTATTCCCCATCCTGCCTGAGTGACCACACAAACATTTGGATCAGTTCTGTGCAGTGTATTTTAAATTTGAAACATTCTCTCACACAAATGTTTTTTTACCTGGTATATATGAATTTTGTAAAGGACTGACAAGCACAGATGCAGAAGGAGGTCAATCTTAAAAAGAAAAAATAAAGGGAAAAAAAATCACCCCCTCTGAAAACCTTGAGAAAGTCAAGGACAGTAAGTGGGGAAGGGGAAGAGGCTCCACTAGGAAATAGGAAAATTTATAGGCAAGATGATTTTGGGCAATCCTGGCCTTCATTTTGATACACTGAAAGTCCAAATGGTCCCAAATTAAGAAATTCCAGACTCACAGCAAAGACTCTGGGATGTGTAAGAGATGAATTCAAACTTTCCAGTGTCTCTTTAAGAATCAGACTCCTGACAAATGCACAGTGCTGGTGTCATTCTGCTCCCAGTCAACCATAAAATCCTCTTTTTCAACATGTATACATTGCTCTTGAAAATCTACCCAAATAAACTAAACCTCTGAGAGATCCAAATGTGGGTTCTGTTTCTGGGACCTGAGAGAATTTATTATCAGAAAGCACAGTTGGAAGAGGCTTAGAGAGGCAGCAGGTTGGAAACCTGACACAGCCAGGTTTGTAAAAGGCTAATGTGACACAGGCACGAGGGCTGGAGCCCCTCTGGCATGGACACAGGCTGGGGGTGCTCACCTGGAGAAGAGAAGGCTCCCAGGGAGACCTGAGAGCCCCTCCCAGTGCCTAAAGGGGCTCCAGGAGAGCTGGAGAGGGACTGGGGACAAGGGATGGAGGGACAGGACAAGGGGGAATGGCTTGCCCCTGCCCGAGGGGAGGGATGGATGGGATATTGGGGAGGAATTCTTCCCTGTGAGGGTGGGCAGGCCCTGGCACAGGTTGGGCAGAGAAGCTGTGGCTGCTCCATCCCTGGAAGTGTCCAAGGCCAGGTTGGACGGGGCTTGGAGCAACCTGGGCTGGTGGAAGGTGTCCCTGCCCATGGCAGGGGGTGGAACAAGATGATCTTTAAGGTCCTTCCATCCCAAACCATCCTGTGATTCCGTGATCTCTGTCAGTACACAGCCTGTCCCATCTTCCCTTACAAATACAGCAGGAGTAGTTGCAGGAACCCCTCTTTTACAGAGAATTTGGGAGCAAAGTCACTGTAAAACCAGGTCAGTCTGGTCTGGAGGGCAGAGCAGCTGCTGGGAAATGGCCTGCCTGCAGCATCTCAATGCCACTGAAGAACAGCACAAGTTCTCCTTGTGCCAGATGTCACTGCTGAGGAGCAGAGCTCCTGCGCATCCACAAGGTTTGGACCAAGGGCCTCCTCCACTGGGGAGGAACCCAGAAAAATTGGTTCATTGGATCATTCCACTTGTGGGCTTCTTTCTCAACTTTTCTTTTTTGAACTTGGGTAATATATAGATTTTCCCACTCCAAAGAACTACTTGGAATCTGCACTGTGTCTAACACAATACAGCCTTGAGCTGCACTGGGGGAGGTGTTTCCACAACAGAAAAAAGTTAGGGAGTATTTCACTTTTACAGCTTCATATATAAAGATAATGAGCTTTCCTCTGGGGGGAAAGAGAAATACCAGCTTTTATAAAAAGTTCCAAGTAATAATTACAATTTTATTTTTCGCCACCCACAAAAAATGAATCACAGTCTATTTGCAGTGACAACAGCCTTTTGTGCAACTGCTGACAATTCTGGGGAGGGTGTGGAGCACTGACAACACCAGCAAGTAAAGCCCCCAGCCACCAAAAGGAACTGAGCAAAACAATTAGTCTTAGTTGCTAAAAAATAGCCTTACACACTATTTTCACGGGCAGATTATTCATAGCTCTCTATTTATGGCATCTGATTATTTTTTTAATAAAACATGCCTAGAGATAGAGGAGGAAACAGTGTAAGAAATGTAACTGCCTCAAGAAAAGTCCTGATAAGAGGTATGATTTTATATGACAGTGGAAAAGAAACAATTCCACTTAGAGTACCATCTGTGTCACAGAAAAGCTCTCACACTTTGTTCAGAAGAGTCTCTCTATTGACTGTACCACAGACCTTGTTCCTGGTGTGGCAACTTCCACCACAAACCCTTCCCATGGCTGTCCCAGGCACGGTCCCCACCACAGGATCACCCAGAACCACCTCAAGCCTGGTCATGCAAGGGGTGAAATTTGGAGTTCCATCAAGACAATCATTAGTGTTGGGTGCAAGGACACGCTGATCTATAAAAGTCAGTCACAAATTACACCCTGTGTCCTGTAAATTGGCCTCCAAATAGACACATTTTCATTTCTCCGCTCACAGTGTGAACTTGAAGAGGCATTCTGGGACCTTCACAAAGTTGCTCTGCATGCTCCAAGATCCACCATCCCATTATAAATGTCCACATCCGGTGGAGCTTGTCTGGGCAGGATCCATCACTTAGGGGTGGGTGAAGGATCACAAAAATAGCTCCCAACAGGAAAAAAAAACAAAACCAAACCAAAACAACCTTTTAAAGACAAATATGGTTTTCCTTTTCATCCTTAATAAAAATTGACACACTGTGACTCAGAGTCCAACAGCCTTCCTTAAGCAGAGCACACGATTGAAGATGAGGGGACTTATTCCCAATTTATAGGCCTGTATGCGCAAATAAAAGAGATACCACCTGGTCTGGCACCAACAAATCACTCGCCACATTTTCCACTTATACAAAGACCCAGGGAATGAATTAACATGTCACAAATGGAAATTATTGATCAGCAGATGACTGAGAGCCTCCTAAATGGCTTTGGGCAAGAATCTGAATAAACCAAAAGGCATCTTGGAGAAGCTCCCCCTTAGACCATTGGGAAAAATAGTAATAGAAGAAACAAAAATATCATTTAGCCTCATTCTTTTTCTTTATTTCCATCCAGAAAGTTCGAACGTCAAAGTCAACGCTGAACTGAAAAAATGAGTTTGAGGGGGAGGGGGGAACAACTTATCGATGCTGTGTAACAGCTCTTGTGTTTATCAAAGCATAAGCTCATTAAAACAAATTGAACATCAGGCCAATTAAACTTGGCGCTGCTGGATCAACAAGTTAGATTAATTAATATCTTGCTGGTTTTAGCCTGAATAACTAACAATGAGTGTGATATGTTCAGTGAGAAGCGAGGAGGATGGTAAAGAAATCCACTCTCACACCTCCGCTGCGGCGCAGGAACATCCAACGCCACTGTCCCCCGGTTATCGAACACACCACTGGAACCTGGGGGATTACACCACGAAGTGCCCTCTAGC
Organism: Formicarius rufipectus; assembly: GCA_013399695.1. Classification (NCBI taxonomy): domain Eukaryota; kingdom Metazoa; phylum Chordata; class Aves; order Passeriformes; family Formicariidae; genus Formicarius; species Formicarius rufipectus. Next base: position 81,822 of record VXAU01005650.1, read on the forward strand.
TGGCCAGAAATTCCCCTTTTCTCCCTGCCTGGGGCACAAGGATGCCTTGAAAAGGGTCCTGTTACTGGTGCTCTCCCCGGAGCTGCAGCAGATTGGGGGCTATTGTGTTTGCACAGCAGCACTTTATGATTGCCCTCGATCATCTGCAGCGACAAACAAAGCTGTAATTGAGCTTTTCATGGCTTTGTACGTCGTTCCTCGGGATTGCACGAGTGTGTTCTGACAGAGGACAGCTGAAGCACAGGCAGACCTGGGCTGGTGCTGCTTCATCACTGCCCAAAGAGTGAAAATTCCAGCAACCATCAAAGGTTGGACTAAACAGGAAAAGAAAGCTGTCGAAATGCTCAGCTGCAGAATGAGACTTCTAAAACCTTCAAAACCAGACTCAGTGTGTCAAAACTCAGTGTTCTTTTAAAGAGCAAACTCCTCCCCCACCATAAAGAAATGGGATTTCCAGCAGGTGCACGACCCTGTTTTTAGACAGAGTTTTGCCTGTTGCCAAAGAACAACTCTGGCTCCAAGAAAATCGGCCTGCCATGTGTCCTTGTTAAGGCAGAGGAAAGCAACATGGAATAATCCAGGTTCAAGGGGCCTCAGGTCAAGCTCCAGCTATGAAATTACTATTGAATCTTCCAACTCTCCCAGAAGGATCGGCCATCCCCTCTGGAAAAGCTGCCCTCAGAGTTTTCCTTCCTGATCAGTCTCAAGCCTCTCATTTCCAGACTGTCTCTCATCCTCCAGGCACTCACTGCAGTGGGGATTCTCACATAACTATTCCCAATAACCCCCTTGTAGGTAGGTATGGAATCGTGAGGTATGATTTCCCTTTGAAGAAGTGCTTTGACTCTTCCCCAGAATTCCATCCCCAGGGGACTGGGATGAGGTAGCAGAGCCAGTTCTCTATCTTGTACACTCACTGGAAGTCCTTAATCCCTGGTTTTGGACCAAAGCAAGAGGGCCCTATGTCAGCCAGCTAAGTAAGCTCGTGCCTTTCCCAGGGCAGACCCCACAGGTTGTTTCTGCACAGAATTGGATAAAGCACACACTTACAATACTGTCAAGTCAACCTGAATGCCACAGAACCGATATTGGGAACTATCTACACTCGCAATGACAGGATTAATTGAAGGACAACATCAGAAAAAAGTCCATCTGCCTCCACACTTGGCCTCCAGCAGTGACCAAGTGGCCACTTCGAGCAGAACACAAGAATCAGGGCACTGTGAAGCAGAAATTACCACCTCAAGCTCCTGACAGCCAGCAACATCGAGATTTTAAAGTCAAAAGCTCCACTTCCCCCGTCATTGATTAGCAACACATCGATCCCCGTCCCATCATCTTCCTTGAGTCAGCCAGGAATAAGACTCTGTGAGCTCAGGAGTTTAATTATAGATTGTGCTGGGGAAAATAAATTAACATTTCCATGCACTTGCTTTAAGCTGCTGTCACTTAACCTGTAGTTCTTATTTTATGAACATTTATGATTTCCTACCTGCTCCACACTTCCCACATTTTTATATCCCTATTCATGTGTAACAGGGGAACAAGGCTCACAAATCTCTTTCCCTGACTGATGTCCTACAGACAGCAGCATTTGTACAAACTCAAAATTAAACAAGCTGTATCTTGTAACCATATCCCTTTTCCAAGTATTAGGACAAAATCAGACCCATGGGTTTTATTTCTCAAATGTGAGTCACACTGAATTAATCTACTAGTGAAATAAAAAGAGTTTGATTCACAGATAAATATGAATATAAATGGCAAGTGGAGTTCAGTGTCATTCATGAGCACAATTCATTCACTTGGGAAATTGCTGGATAAAAGGAAGGGATGTTTTAAAGAGGCAGCCTACAATTTGTAAAGAGTTTCTCTTCTGGAAAATAATGCTATGAATTACGTTGTTTGGGGATTTTTGTACCAAAAAATGTCAGCTGATCCCATATTACTTCAGTCACTGCAAATGTTTGCTGCAATTATTTATAGAAAGTGAAAACTGAGGCATAAACACTTCACAGCCCTCCCTGAGAGATGAGGTGTGTGACAAAAGCAGGTCTGGTTTGCTCATTTCCAAAATCCTCTTGGGAGGGGACAAGTTTGCAACTCTCTTGCTTTATATATAAAACCAAATAATTATGGAATGATACTCAGAACCAGGAAAACCAGGTTACCCACAGGTTCCCCTGAAGGGGCATCACCAACCCAGGCTGGGAACATTAAACTGCCCCTGAGAGGAGAAACAAGGCAAAAATATATAATGGATTACAAAGAAAGGGGAGAAAAAAACCCACATTTCATTGGCTTGCTGGTGTGTCAGAGTCACCAAACCCTCCTCAACCACAAAATCCAGATGGGAAGTGATTAAATGACTGATAAGCCAAGTCTCTAATTAGCAGAGGGCTTTAAAGCTGATAATGGGATTTTTGCAGGAGGCTGTGAAGCAGAGAAGGAGCCTATTTGTTAATGGGATGCTCTTTTAACCTTGCAAGAGTATTTAAAGCCTCAAGTGAAAGCAGCTCCTTCCCTGGTGCTGTTAAAAGCATTGTGCTTACAGTGGGTACCACTCTTGGTCTCATCCTTCTGTGGCCCTTCCAAGGACAGCCAGTGAGAGACCAACACACCTCCAACTAAAGATAGCAAGGGCTGTGGCACTGACTTTGTCATTTCCTCAGTGACCAGTGGGGAGTTTTGGGTTGTTTTTTTTTTTCATTTACCTCAAGAAGATTCAGCCGAAACGTGAAGGCAGAACTCTCATAAAAACAGCAGTGAAAAGAAGCACCTGGGAGCATGAGGGTGTCCAACCCCGGGGAGAAAAGGGGGGCTTCCTAAGCAGAGGAGAGACTTCTCCTTGTCTCAGTGTCTCACACAGGCATGATCTAGAACTCCAAGACAAGTGGCTGCAACACCACAGAAGTGACAAGGCAGAAAAGAATAATAACTTTTCCCTGCTGATGGTTTGTGGCCTCTCTTATGGGCCAGAGGGGTCTCCAGTAGTCCATACTCAGTGTGGGGGATCTGACAGATCCACTGGGGAAAATCAGCACATAAAAGTTAATTCTCATCTCTGTGGGCACAAATGTGGGAACAAGCATTGGCAGGTTTTCAGACTAAGGAGTCAGGAGCAGTTTCCAAGGCAGAGGCCTCAGTGATAACAATGGGATCTGCAGGATGACCTTGGCCAACAGTGACCTGAGAGGAGAACCTGCTGATATTCCATGGGATGATACAAGTGAAGGGTTCTATTAATAAAGTTAAATTTAAGATAGGTAAGAACTGTGTGAATTCACCAATTTTATAAAATATACCTTAGCTGATATTTAGCTACAGCTGTGTGTTTAGATAGTTTCGATGGAGTGTATTAGTTCTAGAAAATATATGTGTGTGTTAAGATGATCCCTCCTTGTTCTCTTGAAATCGCTCCACAGGGGAACATAAAGGTGCAAGAATGGAAACATCTGGGGCCTTTTCTGCCATTCTTGAGTAGAACTGGAACTTCAGATGAAGAGGAATCAATTCTCATTTCTGTTTTTGATGCAGTCAGGGTGTCTTATTAACAGCTCAGGCTTACAAGCCTCTTACCAAGACACTCACAGACACATTCATGACACTCCCCCACACCTCAAGCTGTCCCAAAATCTTGTTTTACAGACATTTGGTGGGTCAGGCACTTCCTGAAGGCATTGCTATCTATCATTCCTAGTCTACCATGAGAACTGCAAAGTTTACCACAAAGATTAGTGACACAATTTCTCACTTCTGTGGTGCAAAGTGATCCAGCTCTGCTGTTCACCTGCATCTCCAGAGCACAGCCCTCGCCTTAAAAACCAACACAAAGACCTGGTGTTTGCTAGAGCAGCATGAGCATTCAAATCACATTGTCCTCTTTACCAGTAAATGTTTATTTACAACACAAATCACCACTCAAAGAACTCAGGAGAACACCTCTGCTCTGCACTTCCACCCATGTGCCAACTGTTCTGCATATAAGAGAATTATAGACTGGTTTGGGTTGGCAGGGACCTTAAAGTCCATCCTATTCCACTGCCTTCCTTGGGCAGGGCCACCTTCCAGCAGCTCAGGTTGCTCCAAACCCCATCCAACGTGGCCTTGGACACTTCCAGGGATGGGGCAGCCTCAGTTGTAGCATATCTCATCTCTCTATTATCCACTCTATTTCCAGAATTTTCTTCTCACATTTCACAAAGTTTCCTTTAACCAAAGTCTGACTGCCACAGCTGACAGCCTGGGCTCCCTGAGAAGCAAAACACTGTGTGTGCTGTAGAATCAGAAATCTTAACAGTGAAAAACTTTTGACTAGATTCAATGCTAGCATTCAGTGGTGCTAAGGTCACTGCAGCAGCATCCCTCTATATTGCCCTCTTCCATTACTTAGAAACAAGGTATAAATTCTTTGGCACTGCTATTATAAATAAAAAGGACCATTAGCAATGGAGCTACAACAGTCTATCAGCTAAAGGCATCTTGTAATAATAAACATACAGTGCTCTGCAAACAACAGACAGGGATTCTCTGCAAATTTAATTATCTCTGTTACATCATTTTTCAAAAGTGATGGAAATGTACACTAAGCCCTGAAAACTGTTTGTTTGCTTTTTAATTCTAGCAGCCTGACAGCTCCTTGTCCTTCCAATCACTGGCTTACCACTTTGGTAAAATGTAGGCAACTGATTGAAACACCTAATAATGTTTCAGTTATTAAATGGGCAAATTGAAAAAAAAATAGGGGGAATGGACATAATTCAACATAATATCTTCATTTCAAGACATCACAAATCTTGTTCTGAGCACCCAAGAGCTTTATGGCAGCTGAGCCTTGGAAGCAAAGGCCCACAGAGCTGAGTTGCAGGACAGGGCAGGGCTCTGCTCGGAGCTGGCCGGGAAGGCTCAGGATTCAGCTGAGCATCAAATCTGAGTGAACCCGTGGCATGGTCTGCTGCCAAATTCACCTTTCCCTGGTGAAAATGGCAGCATTTCAGGCAGAAGCCCCTGGACTCACCTCTGGAAAAAAAAAAAATCTCATCAAAAATTGAAGTTCAAGAGAAGGAACTATAGAACCATATAATGGTTTGGGTTGGAAAGAACCTTTAAGATCATCTCATCCCGCACTGTGCCATGGGCAGGGACACCTTCCACCAGCCCAGGTGGCTCCAAGCCCCATCCAGTCTGGCCTTGGACACTTCCAGGGATGGGGCAGCCACAGTTTCCCTGTGCTACTAATAAGCATAATTTATAATTAGATGCTAAATAAGGCTCTTAGATGAAATGATAGCAATAAAGCAGTTCCGAGATAGTGATCAGTAAAGACTTTCTCAAAAAAAGTAATTGCTGCTTATTCTGCATCCCTCAGATCTGTATCAAAAAAAATTAATAAATTAGAGATTAAATTCTGTATCCTGTTAAAACCCAATGGTTACAAGTAAAACCTCTGCAACCAGGTAGATACAGATTCAGAGAAAATGTGGTTTAGGTTGGTGACCACAAGCAAATGACTAAATAAATCACCACAATTCAGCCACTGCAACATCAGCTCCTCAGAGGGGCAGCAGGACTAAGACAAAAAAGTCTGTTGTTTCTCAGTATGAAAACTGTCATCAGAAACCTGATTTGATGAGCCTAAATGTACATGACATGCACAAAACATGGATTGAAAATTCTGTTTTAAAATGCTCTCTTTCCCATTAATGTCTGATGTGTGTAATTGTCAAAAGACACCAAAAAATCCCTAATAAGCCATGATTCCCTCCCAGACTGTCTGTTCTGCATTATCCACATCCAGAGGCTGATCAATTAAGCCATTACAAACTCAACAACATCCTCTGCCAGGGCAGCCTTTGTTCTCAACTCCTTTTTTTTTTTCTGTTGACCTTCTTTTCCAAGTCTGATTTTAACTTGAACACATCTTCTTCTTTTCACCCAATTCTCTCCTCTAACAGCATTTTAAAAGCCAAAGGACACAGGCTACAAGCTCCACTCTGCCTTGCTCTCCCTTCCCAAGGATGCAGCAGATGGCTGTTTGTAGCAGTTTTCACCCCAAATCCTCCCAAACCTCAAGGCCCCCCTCTCCCAGAGGGAAAGGGAAAGGAGAAAAGGCAAAGAACAGCTGACAGATAATGGCAAAGCAAACTCAGAGTGGCTAAATACTTAAATTTATTACTAACAAGAGAAGAACTAAAAGTAATAAAACTAAAAAGTAAGAAATAAATAAGTCTTAAGAATACCTTTCTCCTCCCACTCCTCGCTTTTTGGCAGAAGTTTTGCTCCCTTAATTCCAGCAGTTCCAGGGAGCAGGGAATGGGGGTTTGCAGTGGGGTGTTGGTTCTGCCATTGCTCTTGTCCTGGGGGTCACCCCATGGGCTGCAGGGGGGTCTGTGCACCCCGATGGATCTCCAGGGAGAGGGAATAACTTTTCGTCCTTCCCCCTCTCTGCTCCAGTGTGGGGTCCCTCCTTCTCCTCCTCCTGCTCCCACCTTGTCTCTGTGTTCTTATCTCACGGCTGGAATTTCCAACTGCCCCACACTCCTAAATTCTTAACTATGTGATCCCAGAGCTGTGACTGGGATTCTTAATTGGCTCCACTCTGGCCACCAGCAGGAGGTCCCTCCTGGCCCTGGCTGTCCTTGGCTCCACAGGACAGGGGAAGCTTCTGGCAGCTTCTGACAGAAACCACCCTGATAGCCCCGTCTTCTACTAAAATTCAGCTACAGAAACCTGTGACACTCTTCCCTTCAGGTTCATTCCTAAGGACAGCTCCAGGTTCATAATGAGGTTCCATTTAATTTCTTGTAATTTGGCCACTCTAAAGCAACACTCCCAGGTGTTTGCCCTGGTGTTGCTCAAGGTTCTCAGCACTGGTCTGCTGGGTCTAACAAGGCCTGCAATGCCTCCTTCACCTCCCTCACCCCTCAGCTGAGACAGCTGCACCCAGAGCTCCCTGCCCTTGCTAAGTTAATGAAGTGTGCTCATCTCCTTGCTGCTGTGTTTAATTACAGCTGACACAACATCTACATCGCTGGGCCACTTGGACCCTAAAGGTTGAACCAAGGAGGACTTTGTGGAAACCACTCTAGAAGTGCCTTTGGCAGCTGCCAGAAGTATTTTGGTGAAAACCTGGCTTTACTGGGAAGCACTGAACTCCACAGCTCAGGCACATTTATCTTCAATGCGTAAGGCTCTTCTTTTGCTTAATCATTAAGGACAAATAGCTAAATATATTTTATTACATAATTCTGGAGTATTAGAAACGGTTTGCATGTCAGCCAGAATTAAATGTCTCATTAGTAGGCACACAGCTGCACTGCCAGCCAACATTTATGATCTCTGCAGCTCCTGTAGGATTTCCATATGTTTTGTGTGTGTAACCTTTTCCTGGAGACCGGAGGGGGATCCTTCCCTTTTCCATTTGTGGCAGAAAACACAAATTAAACACAACGCCAAGAGGCAACTGCAGCACAGTATGTCTGAGGAGGAGCTGCTTCTTCAACACTTGGTTTGCACATTGCTGTGTTCTAAATATGGGGCCACTTCTGTGCCACGTGGGGCCACTTTTGTGCCCACTCAAGGAGCCAACACCACAGCTCTGCACTCAGGAGGTGTCAAAGGCTGTGCTGAGCTATCTGTGCCTCACGTTTCAAGCCTTGATGAGCTCGGTTCCGAGCTCAGGGTGCTCTGCTGAAGACCCAGACCCCGGATGTGCAGCCAAGGATGGCACAGGGAATTCAAAACCAACCCAGGGCACCTCACAAGCCACCCCACAGAGGATGGCATCACACAAATGTCTCAAAAGGAGCAGCTCAGACCTGCCAAGGCAGAGGTTGGCACGGGGGGAAGGAGCCTCACTCATCCCAACCCACATCTGTGGTCACTGTCCTCTGCTGATTCCCATGGGAACTGAAGGAGACCACACTTGTCTTTTAGTACAGGGTTTGCCTGTCCAAACTCCTGTGGGAACTACAGCAACCTGGACAGGGGGTTACCATCAGCACCCTCTTTTTCAGGGTCACATTTTCTAGCTGGATGTTCCTGACTTACTTTTCAAGGAGAGAAATGGAAATGCCACCTTGAAACAGCTCAGTTGCCAACAGTCCTGGCACTCAGTGCCTGAATCTCCATGGTAAAAGAGTAATTTAATCCAAATAGAAGGTATTTCTCCATGAAATGATGAATTTGGTGACTGGTTTACACCACAAGACAGTAGTTGTGCTTAAAAAAAAACCCCAAACAGGCACTTGCAAATCAAGATTATTAAACCAGAACCATCATTACACAGGAGTCTAATAATTATTTAAGGAAATATCTGATAGTTCCTGCAACTTCACAAATAATTTTTTTCTCAAGTAACTTGACACTTGTGTTCAGTAACAAAGCATTTCTTTGAGGTGCTTCAAATATGCCACCTTTGAGCCCCTGTTTTAATCAGACAGGCTCAGCACACTGAAAGGACACATAATGTGCAATATTTTATCATTATTCACTCCTTGGTCTGCTAGATCTTAGGCAGCAACAGGACTTCCAGCATCTACAAAGGCTGCTACTCCCAAGTGCTTTTTTGCGCTGGTTGCCTGTGTAAATATTTTTCGCTAATTTGCCCAAAAGTACAGAGAGATTTATTTCCTGTGGACTGCAGTTCATTTAGAACCAAACAGTGTTTTATACATGTCATTAAATTTTTATTAGAAATTAATAGTATCTTCTGAACCACATTTTCTGGTCCAGATTTCCCTGCAGAAAACCACGAGGGCAGGGCAGTGCAAGAGCCATTCTGAGCTCTACAGGGCATGGCAGATGGACTTGATAGCACTGCCTGGATGGAGACTCCAAACAGTGTAAGTGGGGAGTTTCTTGACCCCTGGAAATCCCCCTTTCCCCCACTGGATAACCATTCCATGGTACCTGCCACAGCAAAATGACTGGTTTACATGGCCATAAACACAGGGCACCACGAGGATGTCATTTAAAGAACAGGTACATTGAATTAAATTAAAACAGGCTCTCCAACCACGTGACAAATATTGCCTCAGCTTTGGGCATTTTGGTAAAATGGGCCCCAGAATGGGTCAGGTTGGGAGGGACCACAGTGGGGCATCTGGTGCCACCTCCCTGCTCCAGCAGGGCCATCCCAGAGCACAGGGTTGTGTCCAGGCAGTTCTGGAATATCCCCAGTGAGGAGACTCCACACCCTCTCTGGTCTCTGTTCAGGGCTGGGTCACTGCCCAACAAAGAAGTTCTTCCCCATGTCCAGGTGGAACTTGCTGGGCATCAGTTCCTGCCCATCCCTCCTGTGCCAGGGCTGTGCCCCCCGAGCAGAGCCTGGTCCGTGCTCTGCCCGCTCCCTGCAGGCACAGATGGACATGGGGAAGTCCCCTCAATCATCTCTTCTCAAGAACAGCTCTCAACAATTTTTTCTCTCAGTGCCACCCAACTTATCTAGTGGCCCATATTCTTCCACAGAATGCAATTTACAGGGACATTTGGGCCACCAGTTGTTGACCCTCAGCCACATTTGACGATCTGCCATCTACACTGGTCTTCAAACCCCACAGAGAATTTTGTTTCCCCCTGAGGATTACTTAAGAAAATAAACTCTGAGGAGGTATTTCAAAAGCTTCAAAAGCCCTGGTAAATGCAGTCTCAACCCATTATTACACTGGCACAGTAAGTTTGGCACAACAGAAAGTCACACTTGTCCTCTGCTGAGTTGTCTGCCACGCTGGACTCAGCCTAAGTGGAATCATCTCTTTGTTATTGTTTCAATAATTTTCCCTCCAAGCTTTCTAGGATCTTCTCATTTTCTCTCCTTGAAAGAAAAAGAATCTCACTGCTTTTCTTTTTGCTGATCAATTAAATAGCTATGGAAAAAAAAAAACCCAAAATGAAAACAAACAAACAAAACAATCCTATATTTAGCAATGCAGCCACTTCACTTAAAAATTTCCTCAAAGTCCTGTTGTTCCTCACCAAAACAGGATCTTTCCACAACATACGTTGGTCTGACATCCCTGAGAAAGGTCCATAAAAAGACATGGTAGTTTCTAGAATTAAGACTAGTGCCAAGTGATCATTGGGACCCTCTAAGTGTGCATTTTTCTCCAAGTGAAGTAGCTAATTACTGATATTCCCACTGAGTCACCAGTTCTCCTTTCCTGCAACTAAGAGATTTAAATAAACATAGACTCTCCTATTAACTCATTCTGAATTTCTCTTTGCCCTCAATTTCAAGTGTCTATATTAGAGTTTGAAATTATTCTTAGTAGACTCTTTTTTTCATTTTTTTTTTAAAGTGGAATGCCATTTTTACCCTCAAAGTTTACATTTATTTGAGGCTGAGAGAATTGGGGCTGCTCAGCCTGGAGATGAGACGGTTATTGGAAGACCTGAGATCCCCTTCCAGTCGCTCAAGGAGCTCAAGGAGATCTGGAGAGGGACTTGGAACAAAGGATGGAGTGACAGGACAAGGGACAATAGTTCAAACTGTCAAAGGGTTGGTTTAGATTGGCTATTAGGAAGGAATCCTTCCCTGGGAGGGTGGGCAGACCCTGGCACAGGTTGGGCAGAGAAGCTGTGGCTGCCCCATCCCTGGAAGTGTCCAAGGCCAGGTTGGATGGGGCTTGGAGCCACCTGGGCTGGTGGAAGGTGTCCCTGCCCATGGCAGGGGGTGGAAAGGGATGGTCTTTAATGTTCCCTTCCTATTAGTGACAACTTTTTTCACTGACACAGTTTTAGTGTCTTAGTATGAGGCTGATAAGCCTGAGCTGTTAATAAGACACCCTGACTGCATCAAAAACAAAAATGAGAGTTTATTCTAATTCCTCTTCCTCTAAAGTTCCAGTTCTACTCAGGAATGGCAGAAAAGGCACCAAATGTTTCCATTCTTGCATCTTTATGTTCCCTTGTGGAGGGATTTCAACAGTACAAGAAAGGATCATCTTAACACACACTTATACAGATTTTCTAGAACTAATACACTCCATCAAAACTATCTCACAACACACAGCTCTAGCTGAGTATCACCCAAGATATATTTTGTACTTTTTGTTAATTCACACAGTTCTTATCTATCTTAATTTTAACTTTATCAATAGAGCTCTTCACATGTATCATTCCATGGAATAGCAGCAGGTTCTCCTCTCAGGTCACTGTTGGCCAAGGTCATTTTGCAGATCCCATCATTACCACTGGGGCCTCTGTCTGGGAAGCTGCTTTTGGCTCCTTAGTCTGCAAACCTGCACAGGTTCCAACACTTCCAACCCAAACCACGCTGTGATCCTGTGTTTGATGCACCTCCAGATCCAACTGCAACTGGCAGTAATTCCTGCATGGAGCCTCAGCTTAATTCTGCCAGTGAAAGCAACACCAAGATCTGCATGTGCTTCACAAAGAGAGCAGCTCTCCAACACACTCTCAAGTCACTAATTCTATTTATCAAAATTGTCCTAATTTAAGCAGGTATAAAACATTTAAAGTGGATTACACATTTTAGTCATTAACAGGCAAAGAACACCGGGAAAGGTTCCTGGCATACACAGGAATAAAAAGTAAAATACTAAAATAAATATCTTGTAACACAATAAAACATTGAGTCTCAATTGGATGTTAGGCAATTACAGCATGAACATTTCAGATGGCCAAGAGGTAAAGTGAAAACTTCAGTCATGTTATGAGAACCTGAATACAGCTTCAGAACTGGCACAGCTTCAAAAGGGAACAGAGATTTTTCCACAGGCAAGGCTTATCCTGCAATTGAAACAGGTTGTAAACACCTGGAGTTTAAGGAACTCCAATTAAAATCCACTCAAACAGTTCTCCAGGACTGTGATCCAGCTCTGAATGACCCAGACAAATGAACCTCCCCCCTGAACTCAGCATGATCAGCACCAGTCCCAAATTATTAACAAGCATTTTCTCAGCAGGATGATCTGTTCCTGTAAAATAATTCCTCCTCATGGCCCTGCAAACAAACAAGCCATTTACTCGGGATTTACATGGAGCTAACCAGAGTTTTCACAAATTCCTGCCACCAGGCTGACCTTCTAAACATGTGGATGCAGTGAAGCTTCCAGTTTTCCCATCAATCTCTCCTGCACACACCCAGCCCAGGATCATACTCCCACTCTTCCCAGTTTAATGTATCCAGCTCTGGTCTTACTGAAGAGTTTCCAGACAGCTCCAAGAGCAAACATTGTTTTGACACGGGGCTTGGGACAGAGATTTTTCCTGACACCCACACCCAGGTCATTTGTAGAACCCAGTTTAAACAGCCAGGTGAGTTTCCATCAAACCAGGATGATTTTCATTCAACTTTTCACTTATAAGTTCCAATTAAGAGCTGAAGGAAGAGGATTTGGATCCCACTCTCCACATCCACACAAACACACCCTCCAGGTTCCTGTCAGCCTCTGGACATGAGACTATTGAATGCACTGACAAGAATATATATTGTAATTCTGGCTGTACCTGAGATGTCCCAAAATCACTTGCTGTGTGACAGGCACTCTCTGTACTTCTGCTGCCACTGGAAATGCTGCTGCTTGGTGTCACTTATTCCCTTGCTCCTTCAGCTGCCTCCACAATACCAAACTAAGCATTACAGGAGTTTCTTACTTGTAAGAAAATGCAGCACATCCTCTTGAAAAACACGTGTGTGTCTGCATGTCATGCAGTTACAGCTTGCTGATACTGCCCTGAGGTGATTAAAGCTCTCAGATCTCTTCATGCAAGAAAACTACCGTGAGAACTTCATCCTTTGCAGATACATCCCTCAAATCTTCAAAATATTTGTCAAACAAGTGTTCAGGATCCTTTTCTGATCTCTACAGAGTGCATGTAGCACAAGAATCAGCAGGAAACTTGAACCTAAACCAACTTGGCTTCAGAAGGCAACTCAGAAGGAAAACTGAGTGCCGCTGGTGTTCTCCAGACTGCACTCACCCAGTCAGCTCTGGAGACAAAACCACAGGAGAAATAACAAAGTGCCTCCCAATGCATAACTGAATAAGATTATTGCCCCAGGAGTTTAACACAACATCACAACAGATCCTTCCAAAATCTTATTTATTGGTATTACTTAAGCTTGGAACACAGTCCAAAAGATAGGCAGCTAGAAGTGTAGGAGTGTTAACAGCACTGGGTGGATGTGATCCATGATGATGATGATGATGATGATGAAGACCAGTGGAATGTTCCTAAGATGGACATGGGCTGATGGAGATACAAATGTAAAATCTGATGGTGAAATAATAAAGCTCTTTTCCTCTTGGTCAGTGTTCCCTTCCCTTGGCACAGAGCCCCGTGAGTTGAGCCCCCAGAGGAACTGGGCTGGTGCACCTGACAGTTTCCATGCCTTTACTGGGAGGAAGGATCCAATTCCCAAAGCTCCAGGCAGTCCATGTGAAACACAACTCTCCATTTTCAGCACAGGCACTTGCAGCTCGTGCTGGGAAAACATGAATTTATGTCCCACCCTCCTAAGGCAAAGGCTCAGCCTCTTCCACTACAAAGTGGGTTTACCTTTCTGAAATAAAAATGTGGGTCCACGTTTCTAACAGGTATCTTTATGAAATTTGGGTTCACATTTCAAACATGTATTTTTATGAAATTTGGGTTCACATTTCAAACACAGGTATCTCTATGAAATTTGGGTTCACCTTTCTAACACAGTTATCTTTATGAAATTTGGGGTTCATAGTGCTGTAGATGCCACATACTAAATATAACTCCTCCCCCCCCAAAATCACCTTTAAGAATCTTACCCTATTATTCTTTTCTTCCAAAATATTAGATCTGGGATTACACAATTTTAAACAGCTCAAGGTTTCCTTAGTCAGTGTATTGTGACAATGCATTGCAATTAACAAGAATTAAGATAATTTGCCCTGTTTGGCTCAGTTTCTATTTTGCACTCCCACAGCCCCTGTCGAGGGGCCTAATTTGGGAGAACAGCAGAGTGTAATTCCTTCCTATTCACAGCCCCAGCCAGACTCAGCATGCAACTCTTTCCCTATCAGCTCTCCAAGAGCTGTGTTTCTAAGGAATATATCCTTAACCCTCTTGGAATTCTCTGGGTCATTACCATGCTTATTTTTCCCTAACATATTTTTATTGCACATCAGTGTAAAAGATTGTTTTAACCACTTGCTCTTTAGGAAGCTACTGAACAAATCCACTTCCACACAATGATGTTGGAAACCAAGCAGCAAGAAGCACCTAAAAAGTCCACACAGCAGCAAGTTCTGAATAATTTTGGAGGGGGATGGGTGGTTCAGAAATTTAAAATAAAAGTCTGGATGGCCAACCATTAACAGCAGCACATGTTTCCAGGGATTTTGCCCAACACTGTGACAGTACTGGAATCTGAAGACACTGACCATGAGCTGGAGCAACAGCAATGAAAGGAAAGCACTGCTGCTTTTCCAGGAGCATCCACTCCCTCCCACAGCTCCAGGTACCTTTAAACCACAGGCCACACTGCAAGTGCAATGCCAAGTGCCTGTTGCTTCTCCCTTTCTGCATTCTGGGGCATGTGTGTCTGGTGCCACCCCTGCCCAGGGCAGGGAGGTTAAAATTCTACGATCTTTAAGGTCCTTCCAAACCAAGCCTTTCTATGACTCTGTGATTTCATGTGCACAGTTCTACAAAGTCTCAAAGATGCTTCTCAGATGTGAACCAGGACTCATCTGCAGCTTGGAAAAAAATGTGAATTTATAGACTCCTCAAGCTCTCAGTGATGTTGTTATTAGTCCTTTGATGTTTGAGATGTTCTCGAGGTATGTGAAGTCCCAGGCTTTGGGTGTCCCTCCTCAGCATGGTGCTGCCAAGCACTGTGTGCCATGGGAATATGCAGGCAGGGATGAGCAGGGCTGGACACCTCTGTGTGGGGAGTGCTGGGCACTTAAGGAACACCTGCTCCTTCATCATTCCCCCACCAAACACCCCCCAAACACCCAGGTCTTCACAAGCATTTCAACCACACCTTTCATATTGAAATCCAAGTATTTTCCCCAACACTGTGGCCTTACTGAAAACTAATGGCACTGACAACAAAGTGCAAGTGAGGAAGCTTTAGGCTTGTTGCCCAGGCACAAATAACCAGAAAAAACTCATTCTATCCAGTTACTGCATTGAACTTCTCAGCTGTTCCAGCTCAGACCATACCTTTGCTAAAGCTCACAGAGCCAAGGTGAGACAGTGGCAAGGGAGGAGTCCTTGAACTGGTTCTTCACATTTGTCCATCACAGCCAGGGAGAAGGTGTGAAGTGACAATTAACTTGGCTCAGGCTGATGAAACAGCCAAGGTGGCCACAGATGGAACCACAAACTGGTTTTGGCCTCGAGCCTCTCAGTCCCCAGCCAGGAGTGACTCCAGGAGTGAAGCCACAGAAGCAGTTCTGTTGTTGCCTCCTCCTGCAAACCTCCCAGCAGCTTCTTCAAAATCCACACTTTCCTAATAAATGTAAATAATTGGAAGAAAAGTCCTCCCTTCAAGGCAAAGGCAGAGACAACATTAAGGTCAACCTGAAATTAGTCCTATTGGTTTGCCTTTCATCGGTGTAAGACTGTGTTTTTTAACTTCAGAGAAAGAATATAAAAATTGACATTCCCCATTTGATAAGCAACTAATTAGCCTGGTATTTTCTCTTTAGATTCATCTAGGCTGCAATGCCTTCAAATAAAAGAGTACAAGAAATCTCATACCAAACAGTTGCAGAATAACACCTTTCAAAGAGACCCTTCTAAGGCTGGGTAATTAGTTAGCAACCTTGAAACCTTCAAACTGGAGATGTTTTAGGCTTATTATACAGGGGGAAATCACAAGGAGGAGAAATTCTATTCAGCTACTGAGAATCACAGCAAATTTGCTACTGCTTGGAGGTGTGCTACCGGAGAATTTGTTGCCAAGACAAGTTTTAAATAAGCTAAGGATCTGAAGGTCACCTCCAACACCATAAAATTCCAAATTTCTTGTCTTTCATGGATGAGTACAGACACCTTTCTCGTGTTTTACTGTCCTGATAACTTCAGTGGGGGTCTGCCCCTTTCTGCCCTGAAGATGCTACAAAATTGAAAGCAAATACAAAAAAGAGTGAAGGGAAAACAAGTTGTCCTTTCTCCCAGAGTGTCCAACCGGTGCAGCTGCCCTGATTAAAGGCAAACACAACTCAATGTGCTCCCTAATTAATGGACAGACATGGCCTTGGTGTGGTCCGAGTCAGAATTGCTCAAATCTATTGCCCCACCACAGAGTGCAGCAGCATAATTCAGTTCCTGATGGCTTAGGGAAGAGGACACACTTTTATAGTCCTTGCTGGAGTATGTGCTGATGAATATGTTTGGGTGGAAACCTGGATATCTTGTTCTGTCCGTATAGATTTCCCTCCATTTAATGAATAAGTCATTAGGATAACAACAGCCAAGCCCTACTCCACTCGTAAAGCAGCTTTTCAAGGCTGATGTTGTCTCATCTCAACACATTAACTCCTAAATTTTATTTATTTTCTTTGGGGCTTTCACCTCCCAAGGCTACAAACAGCACCTTGTTAATGCAGGCAGCAGACATATATACATTGATTTTCTTTGGTGAATAATGAAAGAGAAAAGAAACAAAATCCAGGATATCTTTCATGTCTCGCTTGACTCTTCAGTGTCTCACTTGACTCTTCATTTGAACTGGCCACCAGTGTTATTTACAGCTGCTGTTGGACCTTGCTCATTGGCATTTGCTGGAAGATCATCCCAGAGATTCCTTCGGAAATTAGGGGACAGAGGGACCACTGTGCTCCAAATCCTGTGTTGCCTTTTCCCTGTTTACTGCTACATTCCATCAGTTCCCCTCAGAGTTCAAGGAGGACTTAAAACGCACTCACATCTGCTAAAAATCCAATTACAAGCACATCCCCCAGTCCCGAGGTGCTACCAGAGGAATTCAGACCCGAGGGTCAGGCTTTGAGCTTCCCTCATTAACATGCAAGCTGTGGGAGCTGGGAAATATTCCAGGGAACACCGTGCCTGCCAACCAGCTCAAAGAGCCAGGTCTTCCTAATGAACTCTGATGCAGCAGTGAGAAAACAGGTGATAATACATGAATTTCAGTCAGATACCTCAGGGATTCAGCTGCTTCTGCCATTCACATGCCAGACACCTTCCTTGCCCCCTCAGGCCAGAGTTTTTCTGCTCATTGCCATGACATCAAACCCCAAACAAACACAAAACTGTCATGCCTGGAAGATTTCATCCCAGCAAGGGTGATATTGCTGGGCAAAATGAGTAAATCACTGAGGTCCTCATACCTCCCTCGTGTGAAGTATCACTCAGAGAGGGAAAAATCCCCAGAACGTTGGAAAAGCCTTACAAGCACCCTTGCTCTTCACAGCAGCATTCCATGCAGGATCTCTTTGCCATGCCATGCTGTTCTACCAACCCCTGGAAGGAATGTGACAGCACATGCCTCTTTTTCTGCTCACATGGAACCAGGATCTTGGAGAAGAAACATCCGGGCACGAACGAGAATGTTTTCAGCCCATCAGAATATCTGTCAGAGAGAAGTTCATGAAGGTCCATGTCTTGACTCCCTGGGAAATCCTGGCAGAGGAGTTGGGATACCACTTAAATTCCTGACCCAGCTATTCATTAACATGAAGCAGGGAAGGTTGTTGTGGGGGTGTGGGGGGAATTACACCATCTTGTAAGTCACCACCACGAGAAGTGGCTCAGCAAAATGTTGTATGAGCTCTTTTCCCAGTCACATGGACACTTCCCTCAGTTATGAATTATTCATCAATCCAGCTTGACACCTCTGAAATTGTTTGGGCTCTGTAATAGCCTAAATCCTCTCTGTGGCACTTTTTCCAGCTGATGGGTTACTCACTGTTCAGTTCTGCTCATCACAACACGTGCCCCCAGGCAACAAAAGCATTGCTTCTTCTATTCCTGGACTGGATCTCTGAGCCTTTGACAAATGAGGAGCAACTGTTTCCACGCCCAACAGCAAATGCAGACACGTTTCTGCTCAGCCAGCCTGACATTCTCAGCACCAGCCACTGCCCACATTTCAAAACTTCTCTCCCTAAGACCCCAAACCTGCTCACGTTGGGACTGATTTTCCCTCGGCCTCTCCAATTTGCTTTCTCTTTGGCCTTGATCAAGGGAATGAGATGAACACCCTTAGAAATGCATGAGAACCATCAGCCCTGGCAGGGGCAGACAGGGGTACTAGAGGGAGCACACCAGCAGATTCTGAATGCACTGCAGGGCTTTGGGAGCTGGGCAAGAATTTGCAGAAAAGGCCCATTTTTCCAGTTGCTGAACCAACCTTTTCCTTTAGTGACAGAAAGAAACACCAGCCTAGTGTGGGTGACAGAACCAATCTGGAAAAACAACACCATTGATGCAGAGATGGCTGTACTGTTCTAAGAATATTGATGTTCTAAGAATATTGATAGAGTTGTTTTATTACCAAGTTTCCTGTTTTAATATGAAGGTTGCTTTTTTATTAGAAGACTTTTGTTTTTAAGAAGACTCTTGTTGTTATTAAGCAAGTTGCTTGTATTAGGAAGATACTTGTTTTTATTAAGAAGATACTTGTTTTTCTTATGAAGACAGTTGTGATTAAGACTGTTGTTTGTATAAAGAAGATGGTCGTTTCTATTAGGAGGTTGTAGTTGTTTTTAAGAAGACTTGTTATTTAGATAGCTGTTTTTATTAAGATGATAGTTATCTGTGTGGAGAAGGGTGTTGTTTTCCTTAAGGAGACAGCTGTTACTAAGACGACTGTTTGTATAAAGAAGATGGTTGTTTTTATTAGGGGATCATAGTTGTTTTTAGGAAGTTTCTTGTTATTTAGATAGTTGTTTTGATTAAGAAGATAGTTGTCTTTGTGGAGAACAGTGTTGTTTTCCTTAAGGAGTTCATTGCTATTAAGAAGACTGTTGTTTGTATAAAAAACATGGTTGTTTCTATTAGGAAGACTCCATATTTTATTAAGAAGATTCTTATAATGGAAATACTTCTTTATATATGTTTTGTATGTTGCTGTTTCCTTGTCCCTCTGTCCATCCCTGTTCCTGTGGTTCACCAGATGATCGTTTTTATTAGAAAAGCGTAGTTGTTTTTAAGAAGACTCTTGTTATTTAGATAGTTGTTTTGATTAAGAAGATAGTTGTCTTTGTGGAGAACAGTGTTGTTTTCCTTAAGGAGTTCATCGTTATTAAGAAGACTGTTGCTTGTATAAAGATGATGGTTGTTTCTATTAGGAAGACTCCTATTTTTATTAAGAAGATTCCTATAAAGCAAATAAATTCTTTATCTATGCCTTACATGTCATTGTTTCCCTGTCCCTCTGTCCATTCCCGTCCCAGGTTCTCCAGGCCCTCCCCATGAGCCCTCCCAGCTCAGCCCCGTGCCCGGGGCTCATGCCCAGCACTGGGGCAGCAGCACAGGGGGGGATTCTGCCGCTCTGCTCCGCTCCTGGGAGACCCCCCTGCAGTGCAGCCTCCAGCTCTGGGGAACCCACCAGGAGAAGGCCTGGGAAGTCCAAAGGAGGCCACCAGGATCATTAGAGGGATGGAGCAGCTCTGTTATGAGGACAAAGTGGAAGAACTGGGATTGTTCAGCTTGGGAAAGAAGTTTTGGGGTGACTGAATTGACCCTTCCTGTACCTGAGTGAGCCCACGAGACAACAGAGACCGTTCACAAGGGCCTGGAGTGACAGGACAAGGGGGAAGGGCTTCAAATTGATAGAGTGGGTTTATGTTGGATATTGGGAAGGAATCCTTCCCTGTGAGGGTGGGCAGGCCCTGGCACAGGGTGCCAAGAGAAGCTGTGGCTCCCCCATTCCTGGAAGTGTCCAAGGCCAGGTTGGATGGAGCTCTGATCAACCTGGGCTGGTGAAAGGTGTCCCTGCACATGGCAGGGCATTGGAGCTTGGTGACCTTTAGAGTCCCTTCCAACCCAGGCCTTTCTATGATTCTCGGGGAAAATAATCTTTAAGTGGAGAAGAATTGACCTCCTAGAAGAGACCTCAATGCCTTTCCAAACCACTTCAACTGCTTTTTTTCAGTTTTTGAGGTATGGACAAGTGTTCCAAGCAATCTGTTTGCCAACTCTGGGCAGGCATTATTCATCCATGTGCCAAGAGGGCTGGAAAAGCACAACTGCATCCATTGGAGTGCCACTGGGGATTCTGGTGATCCAGTCACACCACTTCAGCTGGGGGAGGCAAGAATCAGTCATTCCCACAGAGAGGGTCAACATGGCATTCAGAACATCCTACATGGACATTCAGAAGACCTTGGATAGTCCTGCCTGTTCCATCCCTCCTGAGCTATATATATATATATATAAAGAAAGTCATGGTACACTACTGCATAATAGAGCAGTTCTTCAACTGGCCATAACCAGAAGAAAAAGAGAGATTTTCCATTAAATACCCAGTCACTCTTTAACCTTTGTGATCTTGACAAGTAATTTGTGTTTAAACGGGGGCCTTTGGGGACATGAAAAGAAATGCTCCTTCCTTGTCTGACCACAAACAAGTTTAACCTGGCTTGTCTTCTGGATGGTAATTAAAGACAATTACTTTTAAATTGCAAGTCTCCATTTTTGTCAATACTTAAAATTACATCAAATGTGCACAGATTTTTTTTTTTTCTAAAGTACATTACAAGCAGGCAGAAGACTTTAAATAAATATGGGGCATGGACAAGAAAAGCCAGTAATTTCTCCAGAGAATTTCAAGCATATTATTTCATCCAACCATTCAAAATGGGTGTATTGATTTATCTCCTTTTTCCACCAACTCCACATTTCTCATTTCTCCCCCACCTGATTTACTTTCTGCCCTGGCTCCCTCATGCAGTTTGCTCTGAGCTCTCGGGACTTGTAGTGGAGTTCACTGCTGACGCTCACCATATGTCGAGGTGGAAGTTATTCAAATCCTTTGGGACATTTAGAATGTGCTAAGATATGATGACCTTTGAAAAGCACTGTGGATGAGAAAGGCAGGTTGCAGAATGGGAAAAATTACATTTTTCTCTTTTCCTCGGAAAACAGTTGCACTTGACAGAGACAAACCCTGCAAGAAAAAACTCAATCCTCAACTGCTGCAAACTGGGCGGGCTTCAAGAAAGCTGAGAGAGAGAAAAGACACAATGAAACCACCATGTAAGAATGAGAAAATCCAAACCAAAACCCCATAAAACAGGCCAGAAAAGCCCACAAAGTTCCATTTGGCACCTGTTGAGCATAAGGAGACAATGTTGGTTTTGTTACTTGCAAAGATCCTACAGTAAGCACAGATAATTGATGTTTCTTCAGTGCAATTCCTTCCTTGCAAGTGGGATGTAAGGACCCATCCTGAGGGCTAAAAGCCACAGATTACAGAGACACGGCAAAGTTTGTGACAAGACTGTCCAGGGACA
Source organism: Formicarius rufipectus (assembly GCA_013399695.1). Classification (NCBI taxonomy): domain Eukaryota; kingdom Metazoa; phylum Chordata; class Aves; order Passeriformes; family Formicariidae; genus Formicarius; species Formicarius rufipectus. The sequence continues at coordinate 103,250 of VXAU01005650.1, forward strand.
GTGAAAAACCATCTCTGCCTTACAAATTCTCCTCAAGGCTCACATGGTGTCCTGGTTAGAGTAGCCAGGCCCAGTTTATCACTGTGTGGGTGTGTATTCTAAACCCTCTGTGTCATTTTTCTCATGAACTGCTCACCATGGCCCATTGGCAGCAGCTGCCCAGGGCACACCCCACCCCTCAGGGCACAGGGGGGTGTTTGGGAACTCCTGGGGGATAAGGAAGTGTTCCTGTCCCCACACCAATGACTCAGCTGTGACAACTCCCCTCTGGGAGCCACCAGCACCTTCACACCCACCTGTATGAAGGGGTCATATCTGCTCAGGGGCCATCAGGGATGCCAAAAATATGCCAGGATTGACCCCACAGAGTAAATCACCCCTTGGGAAACTCCCCACCCTGGGGGAGGGACTGGGCGTTCCCATCTGAGCCCAAGCAGAGATCAGCTTGGGGTTTGGGGACTGGGGGCACCACTGGTGGGATCCAGAGGAGGAGCAGAGCTTCAACAGGACTGGCAGTGCCACCAACTGCAACCATCATCTTCACCAGCAGGTTCCTTCTCTCTCTTTACTCTGCATTCAGGGGCCCACGTGGTGCTCAGCACAGGGGTTGGTGAGCTCCATCCTGCTCGTGCCCCACTGGGCTGGGCTGCACAGCTGCTTTTGGGGGTCAAACAGATTTTCCTTCTGTCTCAGTGTATTTTGTGATCTTTTTTATGAAATTGTTATTCTGACTTGCAATCCCATTGTGAGTTGGATTCATTTCTCCTGCAGTTTTAACTCTAAACCAGCACACATGGTCACCCTGGAGCTCCCCCAAAGCCCACCAAATGTACTTCACCAGCCACCAGGAGTTTCTGGGTGAGCATCTCCACCTTGCCCAGAGGGACTCCCTGCTAGAGGAGGAAACAGCCCACGGAAACAAGGTCTCTGTGGGCCCATTCTGTGAGTTGCTGCTCACCAAACACTCTGGAGGCTTTGGTTTTATTTCCCAAAAATGAAAGTGGGATGGATGCTTTTTAATGTTCCCCACAGGGAGCCTGCAAAGCTCTTTTGGAGAGGTGAAGGTTCTGCTGCTGTTCCTACACTGCTGAACATCCCAGGGCCCCAGCCTGGGGTTGAGGTGCAGAGGCACAACTCCCTGGATGAGAACTACTCTGTGTTAACACCATAGCTCCAGGCAATGGCAGCCATCCCCCACATTTCTAAATGTCAATAAGAAAAAAAATAAAAAAAAAGAAATCACCTGATACAAGAAAAGTTTTCTTTCCCTACAGCAGCACAACCTTCAAAGAGATACAACCAATCCAGGAGATGTTGAGGTCGGGCGTTTTCCAGCTTCAACAATGTTTTCTCAAAGCACAGTCAACTTACTCTGTCGAAGAGTCACCTCTGAGAAACCATGGAATACCTGCCACTGGAGTAACTTCATGGGAATTGCAGTTCATGGGAATTGCAAAAATATCCAACGATAAATGGACAGGTCAGGACAAAGAGATGGAAAAGGAGGGGCATTGCTACCACCAGTGTCCAAAGAACAGGGTCGCAGACAGGGCTGACTTTCCCCTGCTCTCAAATATTACCAGCCAGTTTTATGGTGGAGTAATTGCATTCTTGTGCAGAGATGTCAAAATCAGCCTGGGAACCTGAAGCCCACACTCTGGGAAAAGTGACAGTTTCAGGAACAAGAATAATGCTTGAATGTTTCCTTTTGGACTGCAAGAATTAGTTTGGAAACATGGCTTAAAGAAATGAATGTCTTTTATACAAGAGTCAATATTTATGGCTTTGTTCTATTTACTAGTTAGGAAGGTACTTCTGTTAACTCTTATTCACCAAGACAAAAACCAATCATTCCTTCAGGAAAAAGCAACAACTGCACAGCCAGAAAAAACATCACCAGTACAAGTGAAGTGGTGAAAAATCTGACATCTAAATGACAAGCATCTAGACAAGCTAATAGGCAGAATGTCTCTTAAAGCCAGCACCAAAAATCCATGAAATGCTCCTCCACCAGAGAAGAAGACACAGACTGAGCCCAGGTCATGTTTGGGATGCAGAGAATGCACAAACACGTTGTTTTGACTGTGACTGAAATCTGAATGGGTGATTAATGTATAATTAAAGCTGTCAATTCAAAAGGTATCAGAGAACAGCAAAGCACAATAGTACTACAGGTGGGCCCATGTACACTGAAATAAATTCAACTAAAAGTGCTGCACCTCCACAACAACCAGACTTCTAGGGGACAGTCCAGGTTAAAGCAATATCAGAGCACTGCTGCTTTCAGTGTGACTTCAGAGCCTTTCTCTGCCCCCTTTTCACACTTCTCAGCCTGGATTTTCAGTAATGATCCCCAGGAGCCACATGAAACTTAAAATCTCCCCTCTCCAATACTATTCCAACACAGGCAGAAGAGTTAGGTGTATACAACACTGCTGCAAACAAAGTCTGGTGGAAAGCTGCTTCTCTTTTCCAAGTGTTTTAGAAGCACTTGGAGCACTTCCTCTCCTCTTGCCCCTCAGACTCTCTGTTTGATGCAGTTCCCTTTATTCCAAAGGATTGTCATCCATGTGCACACCCTCTCCCACCTAATTCATCTGAAATGCTCCACCAGCTCAGATACTCCTGTAGCATCTCCCATTTCTTTCCCACCAGAACATCTTTAGCAACCAATCCTTTTCCCACTTCTACTTTCCAAAGGCTGTTAAACCCATATTTTTCCTTAATCTTTTTAGATGCTCAGGACCCCAGACCACTCCAGTTTGACCTTTGCTGTACCTTTACGTCTTTTCCAACAGCCTTTTCATGACAGAGGAGTTCCATTCACTGCAGCCCTGAGGACACACTACAATTCTCACTCACTCATTCATTCCAGGATTTGTTTGCTTTTTATTGTGCTTTTAATGCTGCTGAGTTATGCATTAAAGGCATCAGATCCATCTATTAGCATTTTTTCTATTTCTGCCTTGTTGTTTAATTGCATGGTTACTTATATTCTCCTTTTCAGCTTTTGTAGCTTCATTGCCTTATATTTCTCTACAACTCCCAAACCACAGATTATTCCAACCTCTGGGCTAGAACAAGTTTTTCTATTGTCTTGATTATAAATAACCTTTATAGAAAACCTGAAGTTTGTATTTTCAGCATCTTGTTGGAGACTTCCCAGTTGTATCCCTGCAAGAAACTCCACAAGCCAATTATAGGAGTTACCATTTTGATAATTTACTAAATAGCAAAAGGGTAAAACACACATTTAAAGCCCAGCTCAAACACTGATTTCAGACCTTCAGTGGATTCCACCTCCATAAATATTTCTACTTAATTTAATATATCCAAACATCAACCTTAATTCCAAAGAATTATGCAATTCCTTTCCCTGCTTTGGATTATGCTCATTATCCTTTTATCACTTCTACACAAGCAATAATCCACTTTTTAATTCCATTGCCTACTCAATCCAATTAGATTCTTAGGGATTGTGCCAGGACATGAAATTACACTGAGTTTACAAACCAGAAGGTACACAGAAGTATCTGTGTGTTTTACGAACTGGAAAAAATCATCCTGAAGGTATTGAAATGAAACAATCCTGAACCCCCTTTTTTTCCCCACTTTGCAGTCCCAGCTCCACACTGATCAAAGAGCAGCTGCAGAAGGCAGAAGGAATCTGTGGAGGCAGCAAAGTTGTCCCATGTTTTCCTGATCCAGGTGAGCTGAGTTCCTTTGGTGCAGAGAAATGATACAGTGTCACCTGATTTTGACGTTTCAGAAATCAGAATTCGCATTTTAAAGCTCGATCTTTGATCAATGAGAAGAGTCATTTTGTTTTAAAACACTATAAAAATGAAAATAAAGTTGTTCTGCATCTTCTAAACTACTACAAGAACTTCACTTCCTGCCTGAAGTAGGGAGAGGGACCAAAGCTTTCTGATGGGCCTTTCAAGAGCTTTGAAACCCCATAACCCACCTTCAGGCTACAGAGCAAAGTTAAATCAGCCTGTAGGGTCTCCTGCCTTGATCTGTGTTCTGGTCATTGCTTTAAAGGCAATGCTTTATAAAAGCTCCAAACCCAGAGAAATATGGTACACAGAAAACATGGCATTTGAAGGGAAATAATGTCCATTGCCTAACTGGGAACTGGTCAGAGTCACTGGGTGTGAACTGGACCACTAAAGCTGCAGAGATGAGAAGCCAGCCAGGTCCCTGCTGGCCACCTGTGCCACTGGGCTGTCCCAGGGGCATTCCACTGCCTTGCCAGTTAACCTGGTCAGAGTAGCTGTCTAAGTTTAGAGAGCTTAGGAAAATTTATAGTTAAAACAGAGGGACAAATCTCCTTCAATTTCAAAACAAATTTTAATTAAGATATGATAAATGGAAGGATAACAGTTCCTAGCTATAATTTATATATATCTATATCTATATATTTAAGATAAACAAAAACAACCAGAACTAACCAAGTGAAATAGAAGAAAAAAACCTGAGCAAAACCCCTTCCCTCCCCCAGTCTCTGTCCCTGGCAGGCACGGAGGTATTTTACAGACCGCAGGTGATGAGATGAGTAGCCGGTGCTGGGTCACCCCCAGGGGTGGGGGGGTGTTGGTGGATGGGAAGAAAAAGCTTTGGCGTGTCCCTCCGAAGAGCAGTTGAAATCCTCTGCTGGTGAGAGTGATGGTTGCAGTCTGGTGGCAGTCGCAGTCTGCTCGTGG
>VXAU01005650.1:108243-135545 GCA_013399695.1 Formicarius rufipectus
TGTGACAACTCCCCTCTGGGAGCCACCAGCACCTTCACACCCACCTGTATGAAGGGGTCATGTCTGCTCAGGGGCCATCAGGGATGCCAAAAATATGCCAGGATTGACCTCCCAGAGTAAATCACCCCTTGGGAAACTCCCCATCCTGGGGGAGGGACTGGGCGTTCCCATCTGAGCCCAAGCAGAGATAAGTTGGGGCTTTGGGACTGGGGGCACCAGTGGTGGGATCCAGAGCAGGAGCAGAGCCTCAGCAGGACTGGGACTGCCACCGACTGCAACCATCACTTTCACCAGCAGGTTTCTTCCTTCTTACTTTGAAGTCAGAGGGCCCACGTGGTGCTCAGCACAGGGGTTGGTGAGCTCCATCCTGCTCGTGCCCCACTGGGCTGGGCTGCACAGCTGGTTTTGGGGGTCAAATGGATTTTCCTTCTGTCTCAGTGTATTTATTGTGATCTTTTTCCTTATAATTGTTATTCTGACTTGCAATCCCATTGTGAGTTGGATTCATTTCTCCTGCAGTTTTACCTCTAAACCAGCACAGCAGTACAGGAGAACAGAGCACAACTGCAGCAGCCAGCTAAAAGCAAACAAGTCTTTACATGTCAAACAGTAAGCACAACTGTTTTAAAAAAAATAAAATTAAAAAAATCCGCTGAAAAATTTGGGAATATTGCAAATGAGACACTAACTGAGGATAACTGCCTTCTGCTCTAACATTTGAAAGTTGTGCCACCTGCATCCCAGAATCCTGCTATTTGCAGGGGACACATCTCATTTAGGTAGAAGAACAAGGGGGTGACAGTTACTACAGGTGACTCAATTGGGCTCAGGGGCTTTAAATGGCAGTACCAACTGCTGGGATGAAAAAGAGTAAGTGCTGAAATTGGGGGTTGATGGGTGTCTGAAATCTTTTAAGGTTTCTGCTATCCCTTGAGGTGACGTGGGCCATGCACAAGCTTGGAACTGCAGGGAGAGGGATCCTCCACAAGCAGCAGGAATATTCCAACTTCTCTCCTTCCTGCCCCACTTTACCCTCAAGAACAGCAGCAGATGAACCAGGGGAAATGAAGCAAACTTACACCAGAGCCAGCCTGCAAAGTACTGCAGGATAATTGCAAAATCATCCCAGGAACGTCACAGATCCTGTCATAGGCACTCAGTGGGAGAGGCAGACCTGGCACTTCATTTAACACCTTGGTACTTCTAGGTTTGTCTGCCCTTTGGCATTGATTGTATCCAGAATAAAAATGAAAAGCATTTTAGGGGAAAAAACAAACAAAAAACAAACAAAAAAAAACCCAAAAAAATCAACAAACAAAAAACAACACCACAAACAAACAAAACAAAACACCACAAACAAAAACCCACAAACAAGCAAAACAAACAAAACAAAAACAAAAAACCAACCAACCCACCAACCAAAAAAGCCAAACCAAAACAAAAAACACTCAAAACCAACTGTCAGCTTGTTTTTCCTAGAGAAGCAACCACTCCTGCAGTACCAAGTATTCCTTTGTTCATCCCCAGACAGAACTGGCTCCAGGGAAATGATTTCAGCCTCAGTGACCCAGCAAACATCGTGTGTGATCTTCTTCACTACACTGTCCAATCCTTTAGTGTTTATTCAGCCTGATACTTTCTGCTTATCTGCTGGTGTTGTCAGAGGCTCCTGTGGTTTGTTGAACACCCTGGCACTGGTTTCTACTGGAACCAGTAGGGTCTTTCCCTGCCCGACTCCACATGGAGCCCAATCTGCCAATTCGCTCGGGTCCCAGAGGTGAGACTTCTGCATTTGTAAGTGAAACTCAGAAATGCCTGGAGGAACCCCCAGACTTCAGGCATTTGGCTGAGCCTTCCCTTCCATCAGTCCATCGACATTCCAGAGGTTTTTCTACAAAATTAAACCGAGTCAAACAGATCTCACAGTAGGGATTGATTTACTGAGTTATCTCCACGCTGCCAGTGGGGATGTGCCAGAGTGCAGGGAAGGAAGATTGCAGAAACCTTCACTCTTTTTCAGCACACAGCACCACTGCAGTCACCTAAAGGATTAAATCCCAGTTATCTAGAACTCCCACATCATTTACTGTCCCAGCCTCTGGGCTGGAACAAATTCTAATCTTGCTTTTAGAATTAAAACCTAAACCAAAAGAACAACAGCAAAAAAAATATTGGAAATAAATCGTCCTAAATTCTAATTGATAATTCTTAATCTTTCTAAATTGCTACTGCAGAATAAGGGCAGAGGAGGATAACTAAACACATTGTCAGTGCTTGGTCACAGAAACTATTTCTTCTTAGAGACAGAGGTGCATCTGAGCACACCTGGAGGCTCTGGACTTTTAGACAAGATTTCCCCAGTTCTGCTTCAGCAGCAAAGGATTTGCTGGAGCTGCTCCTGGTTTTCTTTTGGTCTGGTTTCCTTTCCCCAGAAATAAAGAAAAAGTTGGGAGTGCCCACTCTCATCTTGATGGACAGAACTGGGAAACACAGAGACTCTGAACCCCCTGCACAGGCAAAGCCTGAGTGTGATGTGCCTCCCACAGTATAGGAGGGATTAAAATGAGACTCTGGTGCTCTTTACCTGTGCAGGTGATACCCTGGAAGTATCACTGGCATTTTCCTGGAGATATGAAATATGTGACATTTAAATGTAAGAGTAAGAAGTAGAACTGTCAGAGGTACACATGTATTTTGCATCAAAGCTCAAACAGCTTTAAACATTTTTTCCTGAATATCCTATTGCTCCTGTTCTCAGAGTTCTCTGACTCTGAAGCTTTTCCTCTTTAATATTTGCCTGCTAAAACCCAAGCCAAGTCTGGAACTGCAGAGATCCAGCTGCATTTGTATTCCTGCCAAGGGAGAGCTCCCCTGAATGCACATCCCTCTTTGATCCTGGATTTCAAGGTGAGCATCTGCCTCCTCTGAGCCCATGCACCTGTGAGCAGGTCCTGCTTGGCCTCTGCCCCAGGAAATTCCACGGCAGCAGAGAAATACGGGAAGCAGGAGCTGCCCCAGCAGAGGAACTGCTGCCCTGCCAGAGGTGCAGCAGCCAAAACACATCTGGAAAAGTCTGATCCCACTCATCAGATCCCACCCATCAGATCCCACCCATGTAATCGAGGGGGGACTGATGGGACTGAGCTTTGCCAAGGCAGCAACATGAGGGAAGAGGCAGAACCTGCAGCATCCCATAGGCAACTGATGTAAAGCACCAGGTTTTTATGTTTCCTAGAGCTGAAAACACAAGAGCACAGGTGCCAGCAGGGCTCTGGGCCACAGCATCCCCCGAGAGAGGATTGCTCCCAACTGCATTCCTCTCTGCTGGAACACTACAAGTCTTTAGAACATATTTGAATGTGAAGCACAGGTGTGGCAGTTTTCACCCAGTGTCCACCCAAACCTCCAGCCCCACCACCCCACCCCCTTCCCAGAGGGAAAGGAAAAGGAGAAAAGGCAAAAAACAGCTGAGATATAATGACAAAGCAAACTCAGAGTGGCTAAAATACTTAAATTTATTACTAACAAGACAAGAACTACCACTAAAGAGTAAGAAATAAATCAGCCTTAAAACCACCTTTCTCCTCCCACTCCTCCCTCTTTCCAGCAGTTCCAGGGAGCAGGGAATGGGGGTTTGCAGTGGGATGTTGGTTCTGCCATTGCTCTTGTCCTGGGGGTCACCCCATGGGCTGCAGGGGGGTCTGTGCACCCCGATGAATCTCCAGGGGCTGCAGGGGGGGCACAGCTTTGAGTCCTTCCCACCCTGCTCCCGTGGGGTCCCTCCTTCTCCTCCTCCTGCTCCCACCTTGGTCTCTGTGTTGTTATCCCATGGCTGGAATTTCCAACTGCCCCACACTCCTAAATTCTTAACTCTGTTATCCCAGAGCTGTGACTGGGATTCTTAATTGGCTCCACTCTGGCCACCAGCAGGAGGTCCCTCCTGGCCCTGGCTGTCCTTGGCTCCACAGGACAGGGGAAGCTTCTGGCAGCTTCTAATAGAAACCACCCTGGATAGCCCCCTCCTTCCACCAAAATCCAGCCACAGAAACATGTGACACAGGGTAAATGGCTACACCTGCTCTAAAAACACAGGAGACAATTCTAGTTCCCCAGGAAAGAAGAAGAGATTCAGCACTGTAGAATTCCTCCCAGTGTTTTTCTCCTAATCTCTCACCACACCAGTGTTTCCGGGGACTTGATGCAGATTGGTAAGAGACACAAACTGCCAGGGAACAGTGAAAGGCAATTAGTAAATCACTATCTCTTCTGTAATCACTGATGAAATTTCAATATTTTTTTTTTTTAAATTCCCCTACTGCTCACTCGCCCAAACAAGCAAGACATCACCTTGAAAACGAATGCAATTAATTATATTAGCTGGAGCTTTTAAAGCAGAATGGCTTCTCATTTACATTCCTGGCAGAAATTCAATAGGATTGCACTACTACAAGGCTGACTGAACTGCTGCTGCAGTGGGACCAGGATCCTAAAAGAAATCATTTTAATGCTCATTCTGAGATTTTTAGAGCTAAGTACTTCGGCCTGTTAATATTCTGAAGCCGGAAAAGTGAAAAGACTGCTAAAAGGGAGTTTACTGTGTGTTAACTGAAGCTGAAATCCTTTCCTTCCCTTCTGCTACAAAATATCTCTGCTTGCTTTTAACTAAGGAAAAATTAGCTGAATTGTCTTACATGCCTGCACTAATTAGTAAAGGTGTTAACCCAAAACGAAGCCCTCACCTGTGCCCCTGAACATTTTCCCTCTCTTAGCGCAGCCCTGGCTGTGTGGGCATGAAAGGCTTGCAGAGCTTCTCATTTTTGTGCAGGGATTTCTTGATTCCCCCTCACCTCCAATGTGAGAGGGCAGCACAGCACTGTGGCACTGCCCCAAACCCAACAAACCCAACAGAAATGGGTCTTGTGGCCTGGAAAAGGGAGGTTTTGTGGCAGACTTTCAATTAGAGGCAATAAATGAGGGCAGTGAATATGCAGGTATTTGTGAAAGCATAACTGGTCTGTGCAGGCATCACTGGGCTGGGGGAGCATTATTAGGTACAGGGATGTAAATAAGGCAGGGGGAAACACGGAGTGGTGTTTGATCACAGGTTGGAGGGGGGCAATGACAAGAAAACACACTTAACTGCAACCTGGGTACACATTCAGCAGCCCTTGAGCAGCTCCTGCGGAAGGACAGCTGGGCCAGAGGGGCACAGGGGGCTCTGCTCTGGTCCAAGCACCCTCAGACACAGGGACAGAGGGAAGGGCTCCATCCCCCAACTCCAGCAAGGGGACACCTACACAGTCAACCAACCTCTTAAGTGCATGCAAACTGAATGAAAAAACTTCAATTACTACACAAACCCCACCTATTAAATAAAGAGCTGAATGGCCTGTGAGGTTCACAGAATCACAGAATGGTTTGGGCTGGAAGGGACCTTAAAGCTCAGCTCATTCCACCCCCTACCGAGGGCACCTTCCACCAGCTCCATGCCCTGTCCAGCCTCGAGTTTGATAGGTTTGATCACTTCCTCCAAGTTCAAGCAGTGCATGTGAAACACACACCTAAAACACACAGAACAGTGCTTGTGCTTGTCCAAAATCTACCATAACCCACCAACTTCTGCCCAGGCTTTGCAGGGTACTGTACAACCCTGATGCATCATTCTCAGATTTCCTATCTGACCTCAGTTGATGAAGGTTTAAATACAATTATCATCAAGTGAGATAATGTTTGTTGCCTTTGCTCTTGGAATAATGAAAAAGTCTTCAGGAAAAGCAGGTGGGAGGATTAATTCTGCTGTCTCATGAGCTAAAAAAAGTATTTATATAAAGGCAAGCATAGAGCTGTAGGGAGATGAAAAAAACTACTATTGGTCATATTGCTCTAATTAAAAGTAGTAAGGGAGAATCATTAGGCTGATTGCAATTAGAGCAAAGAGTTAATTTGAGACAGAAATGTCACTGTCTTTTCTTTTTCCACAAAGTAGGGAGACTGAGTGGAGTCTTTATAGAGGACTTGATATTTTTAACATGGAAGGTATGAACTCTTTGTTTCACGGGAAGGAGGTTGGTGATTCATCTACTTCTTTAGTATTTCTCAGACAAATGGAAAAGGAAACCCAGAGAGAGAGGTGATGGAATGAGAAAGACAAAACCCTTCCATTACCTGCCTTGGGAAGGCTCACAGAGCAGTGTCTGGATCCAAACGAGGGGTTCTGAGCAGCTCACACTTGTTTTTGAGCCAACACTGAGATTTCAGCCAAATGTTTAGAGCTCTTTGCTTCGAGAGCTGTCTCAGGAGGCCAAAGCCAACCTAGACCTTCTGGCATGTGGTGTACCAAGCTCAGCTAGGCCAGGCTGGCTGTGAAACTGCAGGCAGGACTTGTGCTTGCTCACAACAAGTGATGAAAAAGTCAGTCATTTGATTTCAACCACACGTCTGAAGCAATTATATCATCTTTGGGATGATTTAATGAAGAGAAAGTTCAGCTTTGTGTCCTAACAGACTGCCAGTCTGCAAAAGGAATGTGCAGGCAGAACCACCCGTGGCATGCAGGGAGTGAGTCAGACTCCACTAACAGCATCAGTTCCCTGGGTTTATTTTCCCTAAGGAGTGGCTCTGTGGAGCAACCTGGGACAACACTGCATGGAAGATGACCAAGATGTGTGCAGAGACAGGCCAGACTGCTAATTAGCTTGATGAGCTCGTCAGTGAGAAGAGCCAAGATGATAATCACAACCAAACCCCCTTTTTTTTCCTTTCCCCCCAAAGCATGTACGACTTCTAAATTATTGTACATGACTAAAACACAAGTCTGCCAACACTGCCTTGTAATACAACCCTACAGATCTGTGGGAGGCACAGCAGGGGTGGAAGCAGAGATGGGAAGCTCCAGCCAGTGGAAGGTTTGGGGGGCCTGAGACATTCCCTTCTGCTGGAAGGAGGCAAAACTACTGTAAACGCAACAGACGTGAAAACACATCTCAACCTCTTGACAAACTTATTCCACCTAGAAACTACAGGTTTAAGAATACAACTCCACCTCAGAGGATTAGATTAAGAGCCCCAAATTGCAGTGGATTTGTTTTTTGAGGGGAGTTTGTCACTGTCTGGAGGAAAAATCAGTGTGGCCACTGAAGCTCTGAGATGATGCCACGCCTTACTGGAAGTGCAAATATTTGGGGAGCAAAAGGCTTTCTCTTCAAACACAGGATGGGAACACAAGCTTTTCCCTCTTCTAATAAATAAATTGACTAAATAGATTGCGCTGAAAGTTTCCAAAGGAAATCAAAACAGTACCGTGAGGAAATGGATTTGGCTTGAGTTGTGAAATCACAGCCCACCCTGCCCAAACACCAAAACATCGGGGACACAGAAAGCCCAGCATGTAACAGCTCCTTATTTTCCAATGAGTCCCGGCTCATTTGGAGCAGCACACTAATTAACACAACCAGAGGCAGACGTTTCAGACCTCTCCCGACAGCACACATTAGCATATCCTGCCGAGAGACCTGATAAAGTTCAAAGCTTATCTTGTAGCCTGCACGCTTCGTGTTTGCTCAGAGCAGCAGATGGCCAAGAGAGCTCCCTCCCTCCTCCCCAAAGAGCACAATTAAATTACATCAGATCATCTCGCCCTTGTAGAATTAAGATAGTGCCATGAAAACAAGCAAATTACTTCCTGCAATCCTGTTTCTCCCTTCAGGGCTCCAAGCCTGAGGAATGCTTGCTGGGCACACTCAGCTGAGATGCAGGAGGGTCCCTGTGCTGCGTCCCTGGCAAGCTCCAGGAAGGAGTTCCACAGGTCTGGCTCTCCCTGGGCTGGAGGCTGGGAGTGACAGGTCTGAGGGATGAGCCCAAAGAAGGGGACTAAACAGAAAAGGTGATGGACACAAAGTCTTAAGAAATCATAGAATGGTTTGGGTTGGAAGGGGCCTTAAAGACCATGTCATTCTACCCACCCTGCCACGGGCAGGGACACCTGTCATAGACCAGGTTGCTCCAAGCCCTGTCCAGCCTGGCCTTGAAGGTGTGACAAGAGCCACAGTAGTGAGGTTTGAAAGCTTCCTTGCTTATTGCTAAGTGTGGCCATTTATCCCTGGTCAAAGGCAAATATCCAGAGGCTCCAAAACAAAAACTTCCCCCTCCCTCCCTCCCAACTGCAGGGAGAAAATGGAGGGAGGACAACAAGTCCCATGTTGGATGAAAAGTGAGTTCTAACACTACTGAAGCAGCATGGATTTATATACACATATATATATATNCCCACAAAGAGACACACAGCTCTCCTCAAAGAGACAGCAGGTACACCACTGATGCCCTTCACCACCGGGAAAGGATTGACCCAAAACTTCCCTCTATCTGAACTCGCCTAAAATAGGATGGAATCCTTCACTTGGGTACAGCAAACCATGGGATGTGTCTCCCAGGAAGGCCCAAAGTCAAACCACCACAATAAGTAAAAACATTGTTGAGCAAAAGAGGAAAACTCAGTTCCCAGACAAAGTAAGATCAGGAGAATGTCACATGACAATAAAACCTCAGAGCATAAGAGAACAGAAGGGAAGATGTAGGGATCAGGATTTTTGGACTTGAAAGCTGGACTGAGGAACACAGACGTTTATGGATGGTGAGGCAGTTCAGTTCAGATCAGTGGGGCCAGATGCCATATGAAAGCCAAACAAATACCCAGCAGTGAATGAAGTGCAAAGGAGGCCATGCAAACGAGATCCTACATTTGAACTGCAGTTTCTGGGGCTGCCCCAGTGCACACCACGCTGTGAGGTCACTTGGCACAGACACACTTCAACAAGCTGATAAAAACGTGGCCCCATTGAGTCCCCATGCTGCAGCAACCAGCCACACTCCACAGGACCATCCCCTGCAATCTGTGCTCCAGGAACAGCTAATGACAACGAGGCTGAACCACTTCCTTCTGCTGATGGTTATATTCCTTTGAATATTCCCACAACTGCACTGCAAACAACTCAAACCTATAAAGCTGAAAGGGGGAAACACATTTGTCTGCTGTGGACAGATGGAGCAGTAAAAGTGGTCAGGAGACAGCACAGCAATGTCCACGGTGCCTCTTCACTCAGTCACCCCACACTGCACCAAAATTAGCGAGAAGTTAATTTAGCTTCCACTTTGTTTGGTTGGTTTTTAATGCCTTGGTTCTACCCTATTAGGCTGGAGGTGATGGAGAAGGTGATTTGGGTTTTATTGCCAAATTTCTTCACAGCGTGATCTCCACTCCCATAACTAGAGCAGATTAGAAGATGAAGATGGTATTGCAGGAAAGAAAAAAGAAATACAAAGAAGTCTCATGTACATGGAAAACCAAAGGGATGGAGTGAAGGGAAGCATTTGGAGGGGTTGTTTTCATGTGGTATCTGACCTGTGAGTTTATGGGCCACTCTGACTCCTGAGGAGGCTTCACCAACACTTCTCCTGGGACAGTGTTAACCACACTGCTCAAAGCTCTGCTGCCTTGGGCATCAGAGATGTGTTACACAAGTAAATTAAAAAATGGAAGTGCTGCATAAACTTTCAGCACATAAAACACTTGTTCTAGAGCATCTTAAAATCGATCAGAAACAGCTCTGCTGTTTCATGGCTCTGAAGACAGCAGGGCACTCACTGCCTCCAAGTCAGTTCTGCCACAAAGCTTCTGGGAGGGTTGGGTACAACCTCCTGCCTCTGCCAGCACCCACTCAAGCAAACAGATGGTATTTTCAAAGATCCAAGGGCTGTGGGTCAGATCTTTAGTGTTAAGGCTAACTTTGTTTTAGAAGAATTCAAAGAACCAAGAAGACACCTGAGCTGTTCCCTTTTCTGCCTCCCTTAATCCTGATCAACGATGACATTTCCTTCGTGACTGCACTGTAAGTAAATTCAAAGTGGAAGAGCAGGAAAAATAAAACAGTTTCCACCATTAGAAAGACAAACCCTCACTCTGGTGTCAGTGAAGGATCTTTTTTCACCAGCACAAGGCAAACTCAAAGGACCAAGGGTGAGTGCTGCCAGTGAGGACTGGGCACCTCTCTGTATTTATCCACATTTTGCTAATAAAAAGTTGTGGTGGTTTGACTTTGGCCCTTTCTGGGAAGTAGATCCCATGGTTTGCTGTACCCAAGTGAAGGCTTCCATCCTATTTTATGTCAGCTCAGATATAAGAAGGGATAGATGATGTTTTGGGTCAGTCCTTTCCCAGCAGTGAAGAGCATCAGTGGTGGATCTGCTGTCTCTTTGGGGAGAGCTGCGTGTCTCCTTCTGGGAACTAGACCTTGGTTATTTGGCCTTTATTGTGTGTGTGTGCTTACAGTAATATTAAGTTTCCTTTTCTTCTCTGTATATATATATTTGTATACATTCATGCTGCTTCTGTAGTGTTAGAACCCACTTTTCATCCAGTGTGGGTTTTTTCCCTTCCCCCCCACTTTTCTCTCTGCAGTTGGGAGGGAGGGGGAAGCTTTTGTTTTGGGGCCTCTGGATATTTGCCTTAGGCCAGGGGATAAATGGCCACAAAAGTCAAGTGTTTCTCAAGGTCAAAAGTGTTTGTGTTACGGCCTGAAATGTCTCCATTCCCTGTGAGTTGGCTGCTACCACTCCTGCTGCAGCTGTGCCCTCAGCTGAGAACTCCCATCCCCAAACATGACAGGGAGCAAAAGCGCCCAGGAGAACACAGTGAATGCAGCTTTTCATTTGAAAGGATCCTCAAACACACACAATTGCTTTCTTCTGCTTAATTTTCAGCATTCACAATTATAATTGCATTTATTTTGCTAGTCAATACTGAAAACAAGTGGTAATTTGTAATATTACAACTTTACATCTCAAAGGAATACCAGCACAACAGTTTCCTCTGCCTTCTAAAAGAGGTGAATGACACAGAGGAGGTTGGATTGCCTGTGCAGGAGATGCTTGCAGTATTTTTCCCCAAGAGAATATATTAATATTGTTCCTATCAACTGCCTTTTGTACATGTATAAATGACTTTTAGAAAATAGACTTAAAAGCCAGCATTTCTCATGTGCCAAATTACATGCACTAAATATCTAATACAGGCAATAGCAAATGCTAATACTTCCTAAGCAGGAAAAATGAACTCTCTTTTCCCCACAAATTCTCAAAAGCAACAGCTCTCACTGGAACCAGTGATCAGATTGTTATTATCATCCCATCAAACAATCTGTATCATTCTAATTAAATAGCAAAGCATCTGAAAATCTGCTCATTGTGAGTCTGCATCCTGTTTATTTTGAAGCTGGTGCAAAGTTTTTCAGTTATTTCACTGTACACTGAACAGGGTCTATGGTAAAGGAAATGCATTAGTTAAATAATTATTAACACTGGAATTCCTGATACTGTTCCATAGTCCTGTACTGAGATGCTGTTGAATCTGTTAAGTTGTGTGATGGTTTGTGACAGCAGGAAAAAAAGAAAGAAAAAAGAAGACAAATGGGGGAAAAAAGCAGTGCATTAGGAGACAATCCACTGCAGCACAGTCCCCCTGAGAGACTGCACCCTGCCCCCACTGAGTGGAAGGGATTTCAGGAGAAGTCCACTGATTTCATGTCAAACATCTGCCAAAAGCTGCCAACCCACGTGGACAGAGTCACCAAGGCTCTGCTGTTGGAGCTCACACAGGGCTGAGCATCAACCTCCACGGCACTTCTTGCCTTTCCTGTTGTCACAAGTTTCTGTGGCTGGATTTTGGTAGAAGGTGGGGCTCTCCAGGATGGTTTCTGTTAGAGGCTGCCAGAAGCTTCCCCTGTGCTGAGCTTTGAATCCCTTTTTAACGTCCAGGTTGTTGACTTGGGTCAATCCTGAGGAGCACTTCTGTCTCTCATTTCCTTCTATAAATCCTTCTCTGGCAGCACTTGTCTGTTCACTCATGGCCTTCTCCTTCTCCTTTTCAAATCTGGCCCTTCTGCCCCATGCAGGTTCTCAGGTCATTCTTCTCTTGGAACCTCTCTTCTGATAGGTTTGTCCATCTCTACCCTGCTAATGAACCCTCCAGGATAATGAAAACATACCCAATGAAGAGGAGGGTCACAGTCCAGGAAAACTTCACTCCTGAAAGGTTGTGACAAATGTCTGAGTTCTCACTGGCCCTGCAACACTCCCTAAACCTGTCAACTCCTTCAACACCACAAGGAATCTGAATCTCTCCCCCCTGAAACTCTTGTTCCTACTTTAGTCACTGCTTTTCCTCTGTTCCTTAATATCCACTAACTTCACATGTACCAATTTCAGTGTTCTGTCTTTACCAGAAGGACCTTCCCCACCCCTCATTCTATTTATGCACCTTATTTACTCCTGCAACCATATTCATTTCAACAGAATTAAAATTAGAATTGACCTACTTGGAAGAAATCTCTCTTTCTTTTATTTCCCAACTCCTGAAGCTTTTCAAGTTTTCCATGAGAAAAGTTTTTTACATTGGTACAATTCCCTAGGTCAGACCACAAACCAAACCCAGTTGATTTAACACACTTGGCATCTGGACAGCACATCCTAACAGAGCTGGGAATAACACCCTATGGAAAATACAGACCGTGTGCTAAGATGCTGAGAGGCATAAGCTCCTGCTGGAGCCAAGGGATGCTGAGGAAAATTAATGTTTCAGTGCTGGAACCATGGAGGAAAATGAAGCAGAACAGCAGCTTCCTTGTCCTTCCTCCCAGGGTGGTGCTGAGGGATGTTCCAGCAGAGCCTTTGAAGTGCCACGGCCCCAGTGATGGTGATAATGGAAAGGCCCTGACATCCACAAACTGCTCTGTTTGTGGCAGCTCTCACAGAAAAGGGTCAGAGAGAGACTGACAACAGTTCAAATGTACCATTTAACACAGCCAGGTGCAGGAACTACACATGTTCCCAACACACAGCAATCCCTTCGGGGTCATTACAACAGTCCCTACAAGTCATTCCCTCAGATTCCTTTGATACCGTTTCTTTGCAGGGTGTGAGTTCAGAGGGAGCTGCACGTCCTTGCTCAGCTTGATTTCAGGACTAAAACACCACCCAGGTGGAAGGGTGCTCCTGCTGACTTTTCACAACTGGAATATGAGGAGAAAATCTCCTCACCTTCTCAACGTGAACGACACAGTATTATAACCTGGGCTGTGATTTCCCTTCAGGAGAAAGCTCTGGAGAGGGAAGTGTTCCTAATTAAATCAACTCTTGCATCTTCTGCCATGGAATAAAAGCTAAGCAGTCAGCTAGCTAAGCTAACTAAGAGCTAGCTAACTTAATTTACAGGTCTACAACCTCCCATGTGCTTAGGTCAAACACTCCCTCATGGTCTGTCTTCCACCCAAAACTAGTGCACCCAATCCCAAAAGAAAGGCTTTGCTTGGTGTTGGAACACAGGGACACAACAGAGAAAGCATTTCCTGACAATTGCTCTTAAGACTGAGTTGTTATCTTTCTGAACTCAGTTCTGTGACAAAGATGCAACTGCTCATGGTCTTCACTGCTGACCTTCCCTGCCCCTAAAAAGTCAAATTGCCTACACGTGCAGGATGGATTTAGTTACTGACAACCCAGACCTGATGTGAGACAGGCAAAAAATCGGGGTTACAACACCTCCCTAAAGTTAAACCCAAGCGCTGGCTTTGAGCTGCCATTACAGAATGAGTTACAGAAACGGTTTAGGGGCTGGAGAGAATAAACCAGAGCAACAGAAGACTGCAGTGCAGCCTCTAGTTGCTTGCAAGGTTATATTCCTCCCAAAGCTTAATTCATAAAATAGCACACTTCCCTGGGAGTCTAAACATTGGCATGTGCATCCATTAAAATAAATGCAACAACTAAGCAAGCAAGTCCAAAAAAATCTCAGGTTAGCATAAAATAGGGATGAAACTCTGGATATAGGGAAGAATTATTTACACCTATAAGAAAGAATCCCCAAATACAGACACCAGGCTGCAGAGTAAATAGCAAAATAAAAACACACTGGGGAAACTTCCCAGATACCCCTTTCTGTTTAGACCCGAACAGCTGAGAAATGACTTGGAGCTCATTAACAAGCCCCAGACTAATTTATTTACTTGTATAGAAATGAAAGAGTGGTGAGAAACATATTTGACTCATTCTTAGTAATTTCCCCTGCACAAAATATTTTTTGGAGGAAAAAAACATACACAGACCAGCTGAGCCAAAACTCTTTCTCCCTCTCAGACAGAGTTGGATTGTGATTCATCATCTCCACAGATGAATTTTAATTTATTCCTTTCACCAGTTTCTTTGTGTGTTTTCTGGTAAGCGAGAATGAATACACCCAGACACGGGGAAATGTTAATTTTATGGCATCGCCTTGCAGATGTACAAATGTTGGGTCTCACTCCAGCTGGCACTGCCTCAGCCTGCAGGAGCAAAGCCAGGAGCCTGACCCTTGCACAGAGGGTCTCTGGGCTCTCTGGAGGTCAACACCAACTTCCCATCTCCTGAATAAAACAAAAAGATCCTGCCCACGTGGCCGACGATTTTTTTGCACAGACACAGTTTTGGTGTCTCAGTAGGAGGTTTATATACCTGAGTTGTTAATAAGACACCCTGACTGCATCAAAAAACCAAAACTGAGAGTTTATTCCTCTTTATCTAAAGTTACAGTTCTACTCAGGAATGGCAGAAAAAGCTTTGTTCTTCTTCCTCTCTTGTTTCCATTCTTGCATCTTTATGTTCCACTGTGCAGGGATCTCAAAAGCACAAGAAGGAACTCTCTTCACGCACAATTATGCACATTTCTAAAACTAATACACTCCATCAATACTATCTAACAGCACACAGCCATAGCTAAATATCAACTAAGATATGTTTTATAAAATTGGTGAATTCACACAGTTCTTATCTATCTTAATTTTGACTTTATCAATAGAGCTCTTCACATGTATCATTCCATGGAATATCAGCAGGTTCTCCTCTCAGGTCACTGCTGGCCAAGGTCATCCTGCAGATCCATCATTACCACTGAGGCCTCTGCCTTGGAAACTGCTCCTGACTCCTTAGTCTGCAAACCTGCCAATGCTTGTTCCAACATGCCCATCCACTGTGGGCACTGTTGGACAGTCTTCACCTTCCTCAGGGAAAGCTGTTGGAGAGTCATTTATTCCTGCTGGAATTCCACGGTGTCCCTCACAAAAAGGGGAAGGTGACACAGCAAAGCATTTGGCCCGTCAGACTCACACAAAACTTCCCTCAGTTCAGTGGGTTCCAAGCAGGATTTAGCCATCTGGAATTCAGGGTCGTGCCTGTGGTGTTTGCCTGCTAAATGAGCAGCTCAGGAAGCCAAGCTAACGATGATGATGATGATGATGATGATGATGATGATGATGATGATGATGACCCTTCTGTACTTCCAGTGAGACCCCTGCAGTTACTGCAGTAAAGGAACACACCCACTTCGAGGTGTGGGGAAGAATCTCCATCCCTCACCTCTGCTGCAAGGGGAAAGCCAATCTCCCTGCCCTGACTGCTCAGTGAGGAGCTGCCCCCACTGAAGGCTCGTGGGACACGGGATACAGACCCCACAGGGCAGCACTCAGCACCCAGGGGTGCCTGAAACCTGCCAGCTTATCTCAAAACACCCCCCAAGCAGGTGCAGGTCTACACTGGATATTTGGAAAACACTGGAATGGGGAAGAAGTGGAATATCACCCCTGGAAGTGTTTAAAAGATGTGTAGATGTGGCAGCTGGGGACATGGTTTAGTGGAGGGCCTTGGCAGTGCTGGGGGGAATGGTTGGACTCAGTGATCCTAGAGATCTTCTCCAATCTTACTGAGTCTCTGAAGGATAAAAATGCCTCAGTTTCTATCACAAAACCACTCTTCAACAACAGCAGGTCCTGTTGCTCCTTGCAGAAAACTTGGGGACTCTGTGAAATAAGGATGCAAAGATGGCAATTTGCACTTCCTAAATAACAGTATCAGTGTTGCCATTCTGAATACTGTAATTTGTCCTAAACATTCTACTTATCCATGTGTTCCTAATATCTACACTTGTTTCCTTGATGAATAGAATGTCTGCTCGGAGGGTAATTCAACAAGAAACAGCAGTGATGTGGAGCATGCATGGAGATCCACATCTATATATATATACACACACATGCACATTTCTATTTTAAGACATATTGTGTATTCCTATGAAAGAAAAGTAGCACTTTAAGTGTCAGTTTATATACAGGAAAGGAAAGGCCTCATCAGGCACATGGGACCAGGTTTTCAGCTTCTGTGTGCTGATTGTTTCTCTGCTAACTCAGAACAGGGAAACTTCACAAAGTAGATTTGGGACGAACAATAAGTCTAAGAGCAAAGAATGCAGCTGTGCAAATGCACAAGACATGATGCCTTTGTATTCAGACAGAATCATATTTAATACTATTAAAATAATTACTTCAGTCTAGTCAGCCCTGGTTAAGTCTCCACTGCAGTTAATTAGCAAATGATGGTAAAATACTTTGAATGTTAAATGTTACTTTCATTATTAACATTACTCTTGCAGGAGCAGCTCCTTGGAATGCTGCAGTGAAAAGTAAGACCAGCTCTTTTATCTGGCTGGTTTAAACACAACCCATTTCCTTGTTGTACCAACCAAGCATCTCCCTCAACACACACAGAAGAACTCAAGTCCTGTTTTCATAGAATGCTTTGGGTTGGAAGGGATCTTAAGATCACCTCATTCCACCCCCTCCATGGGCAGGGACACCTCCCACCAGCCCAGGTTGCTCCAAGCCCTGTCCAACCTGGCCTTGGACACTTCCAGGGATGGGGCAGCCACGGTTTCTCTGCCCAACCTGTGCCAGGGCCTGCCCACCCTCACAGGGAAGGATTTTACCACCAAGGAAATGACTTCTGTGATCCAATACAAACCAAAGGGCCACGTCCATCTCATGTCACCATCTAATAACAGCACCTAAAGACTGAACATTTACAGAAAAAGGGGAATGAAAGGCCAAGATGGAATTAAAGAGGTGCAGGAGACATCTTTTTGCTACACTTTGAACTGCTGGAGCAGAATTAGTCTTGTGCCCCACCAGCACTGCCGTGTGGAGAGTTGAATCCCTGCTTTGTAACACAACTTCAGGATGTCCTGGTTATGGTAGCCAGGACCAGTTTATCACTGTTGGGTGTGTGTTCTCATGAACTGCTCACCATGGCCCATTGGCAGCAGCTGCCCAGGGCACACCCCACCCCTCAGGGCACAGGGGGGTGTTTGGGAACTCCTGGGGGATAAGGAAGTGTTCCTGTCTGCACACCAGTGACTCAGCTGTGAGAACTCCCCTCTGGGAGCCACCAGCACCTTCACACCCACCTGTATGAAGGGGTCATGTCTGCTCAGGGGCCATCAGGGATGCCAAAACTATGCCAGGGTTGACCTCCCAGAGTAAATCACCCCTTGGGAAACTCCCCACCCTGGGGGAGGGACTGGGCGTTCCCATCTGAGCCCAAGCAGAGATAAGCTTGGGGTTTGGGGACTGGGGGCACCACTGGTGGGATCCAGAGGAGGAGCAGAGCCTCACCAGGACTGGCACTGCCACTCTGGACCAGACTGACCATCATCCTCCCCAGCAGGTTCCTTCTCTCTCTTTACTCTGCACTCAGGGCCCACGTGGTGCTCAGCACAGGGGTTGGTGAGCTCCATCCTGCTCGTGCCCCACTGGGCTGGGCTGCACAGCTGGTTTTGGGGGTCAAACAGATTTTCCTTCTGTCTCAGTGTATTTATTGTGATCTTTTTTCTTAAATTGTTATTCTGACTTGCAATCTCATTCTGAGTTGAATTCATTTCTCCTGCAGGTTTACCTTTAAACCAGCACACAGGCAAACACCCCAAAAAAATAAAGCAGTGACTGAAGATAGAGAAGGAAACAAGATGCTGAATGAGGAAAGGTTAAAGGAACTGAGTCATATTATGCAAAACACAGATTTAACTGCACGTAACTACATGAGAAAGGTTGTAAGAGAAAAACTGATGGTTCTCCCCAGTCAAGGATGGGAGGAAAATTAACAAGATGAAGCCATAGAAAGGAAAATGAAGACCTGAGAACCTTTATAACCCAAAGAGTGGAGGAAGCAGCCTAAAGCTGCACCATGGTCACCACTGAGGGTGTTCAGGCTCAGGTGAACACCCATATGTGAAATGCTGTTTTGTTACAATCACTGCTGCTCTTGTGCACGGGGGTGGAAGGAGAGGCCCACCAACCTCTGGGGGCTGGACACCTACAATTCCTGCCTTCCACGGTTTTGAAACATTTATTCAGAACAACAAACATCTGGTTCTTAATCCCCCAATTAACACTGCTTCCAGCCCTAAGGAATTAATCATGGAATTCATGGGGAAACAGTTTATTTGCTGGCAATGGAGTAAAACAAATTGCCTACAAACTTCTACATTGGTAATGGAGCAGTTTAATTGCCTTTTTTTTTTTTTACATTTAAATTAAAAAAAATAAATACTAGAAGGACATCTGTGGGCAGAGACCTTTGCAGCAGCGTGTCAGCAGAGAATTACACAGCTCCAGGGACTCGGGCTCTCATTCACGGTACTGACCTCCTTTGAAGAGCACTCAGAGATGTAGTGATGAAAAGCACTGTAAAAAGTCATCATTAGTATTCAGGAGGACACAATTCAGTGCCTTGGTTAAACTTAAAGAGGTCTCCTGGTACTTTGGAAAGCCAAAATATTTTCCAGAGGAAAGAGCTGGCCAGGCTGGGGGGCTGGCTTTGCCTTTTGACAATGTCTCCCAGCAGACTGGCTGAGTGTCACTGACCCACCTTCCTGCCTGCTCACTTTTTGGTTTCACCATCTCCACAGTGCAGCATTTTAATCTGTTACCAGCTCCAAAAATAAGGCAGGATTTAAAATACTACTTCAACAAGGTAATCTCCATGACTGCATGTGTCCTCACAGAATACACTGAGCTGAAAGAGACCCACACGGATCATAGAGTCCAACTCCTGGTCCTACAAAGGACCATCCCCAAGAGTCATACTTCATGCTTAAGGGTATTGGCCAAGCTTTCCCGGCTATGGCTGGCCACCAGATGCTCATTCCA
Organism: Formicarius rufipectus; assembly: GCA_013399695.1. NCBI lineage: Eukaryota > Metazoa > Chordata > Aves > Passeriformes > Formicariidae > Formicarius > Formicarius rufipectus. The sequence continues at coordinate 127,299 of VXAU01005650.1, forward strand.
TGAGCCCCCCTTTGTCACCACCACACACCCTGCTGCTCTCAGAGAAATTCACTGGCATGGGAAGTCCATCATCCCATACTCCAGTCCTCTGGCTTTAATGAGATCCCTACTTGTAGGAGTAGAACATGCTGTCCATCAGTTTATTCACCTGGCTTTATCACTGGATGAATTTTAAACACCTTTTATTCCCAGCCAGCAGATTTTCAAAGAATAACCAACACAAACAATGTGCATTATTGGTCTGTCCAGCAAGAGACTCCCAGTAATAGCTCTGAGCATCTCCACAAGCTCCAGGGAGTCTAATTGGCCACTACAATTTGCTTCAAGGTTAGCATCATTTGGGCAGCTCTTGAAAACATGGGTTTTGTCACTAGACCCTTCAGTACTCATTTGCTGTGGCCAGTCTTTTCCCACCTACTGATTTTGCCTTTTGTTCTCTCTGAATAGTCCTGCCACATCAATCAGGAACACGAGGAACTGACTCATTTCCCTTCATGCTCCTTAAAATGTCTTTAGATAATATTTTTTATCAGCACCTTCCAATTTGATGGCTGTTTCACCTTTGCATCTTCCTTCAATAAAGCTTTCTGCATTTTTTTTTCATTTGATGTCTAACCTGTATTAAATTTGCAGCTGCTCTAATATCCTTAGATATTTATTAGTGATATCAGACATTGTGGAGAGAGGGAAGACACAAAGCTGTCAATTCATTTAGTTTGGGAGAAATGATTCTCAAAGCCTTGTTAAAAAAAATTATTTTCATGTTTTGGGGTTGACTTTATATTGTTTGGGGTTGACTTTATATTGTTTGGGTATTTTTTTATTCTGTGTATCACTTGTTTGAGGTTGGCATGTTGGCAGGTTTTTTAATGATGCCATTCCAGACTGTTGTTTGTCTATTGTCGTTTATATTGGATATTAGGAAAAATTCCTTCAGTGAAAGGAACGGGCTGCCCAGGGAAGTGGAATCACCATCCCTGCAAGTGTCCATAAAACGTGTAGATGTGGCATATGTGTCCATGAAACACGTGGATGTGGGAACAGGGTTTAGTGAAGGGCTTGGCAGTGCTGGGTAAGAGTTGGACTCAACAACCTCAGAGGTCTTTTCCAACCTCCCTGAGTCTGCTGAACTCTCTGTGGTCCCAGTGGTACCTCAGATGACAACCCACCCTCATACAGGGGCCAGGAAGGCTTTATCTTGACATTTAGAGTTGATAAAGTATTGAATTCCTCCCCATTTGTTCCTAATTCAATCACAACTGCATGTGTTCCTGTTCCTTCCCATCACTCTGGAATCAGTTAATTCCAAGACATTCCAAGTCATGTCTCTGTAGCTTGGTCCTTACCAGGGACAAGAAACAGGACACAACAGGGTGGGAGCTGAGGAACCCCAGAGACAGGATTGCCATCATTAAACACACAACAGCATCCAGAACCACGAAAGAAAGTCTGACACACAAGACTGAAACCTGCAACTTTCACAATTGACTCCTTTGGGGCTGCCACAGCCAAATCGAGCGGCCCCAGGTGTTAAACACTTTGAAGGCTCCTGTTCTGGACAATTTCCAGGAATAAAATAATTTCCAAACTGCAGAACTTACACACCTTTCAGTGATGGAGAAAGCTGGAGGACCTGTGTGCTCGTTTTTCATTGACAGGCAGCACCCAGGGCTGGAGCCTGGGCAGTCTGGCAGTGGCTGTGGCAGGGAGCTGTTGTTGAATCAGCTCAGCACAGGGTCCTTACCAGGCAGCCAGCAATGACAAGTCTCTTATCCAAGTAATTACAGGCATAAGAACACTTCTTGAACAACATTATATTCCCATTCTGCCATGTAGCTCGTGCTCTCCCAGTGCAATGCACGAAATCAGAACAAATACTTCTTCTTTAAGGAGGGAAATCAAAGTCTTAACTGGCTGGTGAGGTCTGTTTGCCACTGTATGCCTCAAAGAGGCTTGTGCTGCTCTTTTAGGTGGGCACCAACACAGGCACACTAGGATTTTTAGGAAATTTTAGTGTGCTTTCTTAAACCAAGTCTTTTTTTAATGTGGCCAAAGCATTCCACAGCACTTTTATTACGGATGGAGAATTCATTCCCACGTACAACATATTGGTGACTTCCAGTGAGAAACAAAACTTGGAAATGACCATCACTGGGGGCTCTTCAAAGAATATTCGAGATGCCACATGGAAGATCATGCTATTCTTAAAATATATTAACCAATCAGAAATTCTGGTAACTCTCTGCTGGAGATGTTTCTCTTGCACAGGAAAATTCCCCTGTGTGAAATCCCAGCCTCATCAAGCACCAACTACAACAACTTTTCTTGTCTTTCTCGGAATTAGAATTTAAAGCAACCAGTTAAGAGTTAAATGGTAACTGGAAGGTTGAATATTCCCAGACATTACAAAGATTTCCTTTTCCTGGCCTGTCCAACACACACCTCCCTAGCCAGGACAGCTCAGTGACCCTGAGACAGGCAAAAAGCTGAACAAACCTTAGAATATCATACCCCAAACATGTCCCCTCTGTTTAATGAGAAACAGAATAGGAATAAGGAATGCAAAGTGATTCAGCAAGGACATCAAATGGTACATGTTGTAAATAGCCATCTCACATCTATGAATTCTGTTGTCGGAATGACAAAAGTCACCTTTTTATCACCAAATAAAATTCTCCTGCCCTGTTGTGGGCACCCAGACCCTGGGCACACCCATAAACAGGAGATTCTCACCAAGGCTTGCATGTCCCTGCTGCTGCTGGGACATCTGACTTACCAGTTGGGACAGCAGGATCCATTGTTGGCTTTTCCCAGGTGTTGATCTGCTCCCAGGTAAATCCATTGGTTCCCAAGGCGACGCTGTAGCCACAGTTACTGTAGTGCTCATCAAATGAACATCCACCTAAACCCAAGAAAAACAACAACATTCCTGCATTAATTCTTTCTCTTTCCTCATGGGAGGTCAGCTACTTAGAGATTTTGTACCCAAGCTCACACAGGAAATAAAAATAAATAAAACCAATTTCCTGAACATTATTTTTCAAGCAGCAGCAGCAAAGGTGATGGACAAAAATCTTTTCATGCTTTCCACACTTTATTGCCATTGGAAGCCCTTGTTTTCCTCCCTCCACAATACTACTTCTTAGATAAATCCCCTTTATTTCAACCCGTTCTTTTCAAGGAGAGTTGTACATGATATCTCCAGGAATATTTGCACAAACCTCCAAGATATTAAAAAAAAAAATAAAAAAAATTTAAAAAAGGACAAAGGAAGGAGAAATGCAATGGCAAACAATCCCAGCATCAAATTCCTACAGCAAACCCTCACTTCTTTTAGGCTCAAAGGCTTGGTCATCTTTACCTGGCTTTAACCTCCTCTGGCACAACACAAAGCTCTGTGGTGCAGCAGCACAGGGTGCTCAGGGCTTTCCACTCAATCACAGAATCATGGAATGGATTGGGTTGGAAAAGACCTCAAAGGTCATTGAGTCCAACCCTTGATCCAACTCCAGTCCCTTTCCCAGATCTTGGCACTCAGTGCCACGGCCAAGCTCAGTTTCAAAACCTCCAGGGATGGTGAATCCCCCCCTCTCTGGGCAGCCCATTCCAATGCCTGGTCACTCTCTCTGCAAAGAATTCCTTTCCAATATCCAACCTCAATTTCCCCTGGCAGAGCTCCAGCCCTGCCCCCTTGTCCTGTTGCTGTTCCCTGGGAGAAGAGACCAACCCCACCTGGCTACAACCTCCCTTCAGGGAGTTGTGGAGAGTGAGGAGGTCACCTCTGAGCCTTCTCTTCTCCACACTGAACCCCCCCAGCTCCCTCAGCCTCTCCCCACAGCACTTGTGCTCCAGTCCCTTCCCCAGCCTCGTTGCTCTTCTCTGCACCTGCTCCAGCCCCTCAAGATCTTCCCTGAACTGAGGGGCCACAACTGGACACAACACTCGAGGTGTGTCCTCACCAAGGCAGAGTCCAGGGGCAGGATCCCTGCCCTGCTCCTGCTGGCCATGCTAGTTTTGATCCAGGCCAGGATCCCATTGGCCTTCTTGGCCACCTGGGCACTGTTGGCTCATGTTGAGCCTCCTGTCCATCAGCACCCCCAGGTCCCTTTGTGTCTGTCCCCTCTCCAGCCACTCTGTCCCAGCCTTTGGTGCTCCAGGGAGTTCTTGTGGCCAAAGGGCAGGACCTGCACTTGGCCTTGTTGAACCTCATCCCGTTGGAATCAGCCCATCTCTCCAGCCTGTCCAGGTCCCTCTGCAGAGCCCTCCTGCCCTCCAGGAGCTCGACTTCTGAGGATGTCATTTCTCCACACCAAGAGAATCAGAAGCAGCAGATGGTTTTCCCTCCGCTCAGACTGCTGACTGAGAGACCTTCACTGCTATTCCAGAAATACCTGGAAGAAGTTGACTCTCTGAAATAACTTGGCAGCTGCCTGGACCCTTGGGAATCAAGGTGAATCCAGGGAATTTTGTATTCCAACACAGACCTTTGAAACTTGTGTCAGACACACAAATCAACCTTCCTTGTTCCCTGGGATGTTCCTGTGCTGGTGTCCCTACATTACCTGATGCACACTCCTCTTCTACTCCATCCAACTTATCTGTCAGGCCTATTTCACTGCTGGATCCATCAAAGCCAGCCTGGATCCCTGGGCTTAGACCTGAGTCATGCCAAGAGAACCTCTGCAGAGCTTCAGTTGTCTCTCAGGAGAGCAGGAATCATTTTTCTCTGCAGATATGAGTCCTCCTGGACACACCCAACATTCCAGAGCTGCGAGGACTGAGCAATGCCCAAAGCAACACCCACCTGCCCTGCCAGCCAGGCTGCCAACTGCTCCTGACACCAGGCAGAATTCCATGGACAGATATTCCTGACTCCTCACTCCTTCCCACGGGCTGCTCTGTCCTCGCACACGATGAAAACTGACCTGTGCTTCCTTGGCACTGAGGATTGTCCAACACTGGGGACGTTCAGACCTTCAGTTCAGTTTGTAGTCATGTTCTCCAGCTTTTTTCCCAAGAAAGCCCAAACTTGTCTCAGTTCCCATGGAACTCCTCATAAATTACAAACACAAATATCAGTAGTTGTTATTCCCTTAATCTGTTAAAGGATTTTACGTGCAGTCCAACTGCAGCTGGTTCTCTAAGTGCCTCTAAAAACCTGAGCATTTCTATTTAATATATACTAGAACAGTTTGTTGTGTGGAGCACCTGACACCCCAAAATACTCTGTTACTGAAGAAAAGTTTAAAGAGGTCAAACTTATCCTAAAAAATAATAACTATATATATTGTATATTTTCATTATAAATAGATCTGATTATAATGGATTTTCTGACCTTTGCTAGCTTGCCTTTTTCGGCAGTTGCAGCAAATATTTCCGAGTTGTCATGATTTTAAAATATTTCAACAATTCTTGCTTTGAATTTCCTGCACTTGTGAAGCTCCTGAAGCTGTCAAAACAAGCAAGATTGCACTTCAGCTTTTTAATTTTCTTTTTGAAATTTAGGTGAGAAAGTTCAAAACTAAAATACCAAACATGCTCATTAGAAAGTCTAGGAGGGAATTCAGGGATTCTGGATTGTGTGGGAGTGAGCACTGCAAAGGAAAGTCACCTTGGTCCCAGCGAGAAGGTGAGAGACAACCCCAAATCCTCCCCTCTTAGCCCTGACACGGGGCATCCTCAGTGTGGGAGATTCACTCCCCCAGCACAGTTGAGAGAAATCCCACCCCCACACCCCCCTGGGCAGCACGAGGGGTCCAGGATTTCTGGGAGTTGTCACTCGGGAGGAATCGTCAACAAATTCCCTGCTCAAGCCCAACAACTGTCTGAGGTCTCCTGTACACAGAGAAAATTGCCCAGGAGCTGCTGCAGTCCCAGAAGCAAAATAGGCAATAACAGCAAGCTATGGGGTAACAACCCTCGTTGAGCAGGGAATGTAATTGCCAGTGCCTGCCCATAATCAGCTAAATGGGTTGTTTTATCCATGCTGAGGAAGGAGAAGTTGGAGGAGCTGGAAAGGGGATGCTCTGAGAACTTCTGGAAAGTAATTGGGAGTTTAAGCTGATAAGAGACAGCACCTGAGGAAGCTTTAAAGGGCCTTGTCTGAAAGCCAAAGCCAACCTTGTAGTACAGCTGAAGAAGAAAGGAAAGGATAAACCATTGAGGGCCTTAAAAGTAGCAGTAAGATGCCCACATTTGAAAGAATTAAAAGGTGAGTGGAGAAACCTCCAAACACAGAGTGACAGAGCAATAAACCAGGAGGATTAATTGACCTGAAGCAGCAGAATTGGAATTTGGAGGTGAATTTGCAGGAAATGAGGACAAGGAGAAAAAGCTGGAGGCAATTTTAAGGGCTCAGACAAGCAGGCTGGCTCTGTAAATATTGGGTACCAAGGGGAGGAGGGGGAAGTTTCCATCTGCTTCTTGCTCTAGTGTGTCAACTGAGAGCAGAATTAAAAGTGAAGACTCAGCTGGAACACAGAGCCATAGTGACTTGTGAGCTCAAAAGTCAACAACTCCTCTCTTCACGCTGTTACAAACCAGGTTGTGTCGTGGAATAGGAAAGAAACTTCAGGAAGTGGAAGGAAAGTATCACTACATCCAGTACATCACAGGCTTTGGGGTTATTCTAATAGTGATAGAATCACAGGATGGTTTGGGTTGGAAGGACCTTAAAGACCATCAAGCCTCACCCCCTACCGTGGGCAGGGACACCTCCCACCAGCCCAGGTCACTCTAAGCCCCATCCAACCTGGCCATGGACACTCCCAGGGATGGGGCAACCACAGCTTCTCTGCCCAACCTGTGCCAGGGCCTGCCCACCCTCACTGCAAAGAACTTCTCCCCAGTATCCAATCTTTGGTAAAGCCACTTGGTCACAGCAGCTCCTGTCCATGTTTTGCCAAATAAATCCGGCACAGGTGGCTTCAGTCCTGTCTTTTCTGCAGACCTGGGCAGATGTGGCATTACAGCTGTTCTTACAGCCAGCCGTGTTCTGAAAATGAGGAGATTTTAAGAGTCCCCTTAAGCAGATGTGCTGCTTTCACTGATGTCAGCATGAGCTTCATATTCAACATTTCCCGGGACACTTCTGTTAATACTTAAGTACAAGTCACACCTAAACAGGCTGCAATACAAAATGGGGGGAAAAGGTCAAATCCATCCTAAGAGAAAATCATCCATTGCTGATATCTGTTGGGAGGCAGAACAGGGCTATTCATTAACACAGAAAAAATAATCCTCAGACTGAAGGGAAAAGATACCACTCAATGAATTTAAACACCAGGTTTGCATGTTTTCATTTCAGCCACATATCAGAGTTGCTCAAGGAAAATTGAAATATTTACTCAATCACCAAAATGGGATTCTGGGTCTTCATAAACTGCTAACAAGAATGAGGATTTTTGGAAAACCACCTGGGATCTTGGAGCCTTTCCCCTGCTTGGCTGGAAGTGACATGGTGACAAATGCAGCTGTTCAGTGGGGCAAAAGAGGAAAGGGAGATGACTTTGATGTCATTCCATCACATGGGTGGTGCTGGCCCCTTTTCACAGGGTAAAACCTCAACAAGAAAGCTTCTCCCTTCCTGGAAAGGGTCATTCTGAGGCAAAGAGTGGCTCACATAGGAAGGATAAAATATCCCCTGCTTTGCACTACAGGCCTGTAGCAATGGCACTGCTCATCTGAGTGATGCTAATTCATCTTGAGCAGACCCATCATCAGTTACTGAGATTTGCCCCTGGATTAAATGTAAACCAGCCTTGCATAAATTGAATGGCTCCTTTGAATATCTAATTGAATTTGCAGAAGTGTGTGCCAGGGGGGTGTTTAAATAAGTGCACAAACATGATAAAAAGAACTTAACGCCGTAGTGTCTAATTCAGTAAGCAAAAATAATGGCAGGGCACGTTCCAATTAGTGTCTGATTTATTTATTTTAACAAATCCAATTAGTAGGATGTTTTATAAAGTTGTCCAATGTCAAACTCTCACGGACTCAGCAGATAAAAAACACAATGCTACTGAAAAGGGATAAAGAAAGAGTGATGTGAGAAGCCCCATCATTATCCTGTGGCTCTGAACACACACTGGAAACACGATCAGATATAATCTGATCAAGCATTTCCAGCAATCCCAAGGTGGGGAGGGGACAGACACAATGAGAACATCAGTCTCATTGTCCCACTCCAGGCTTTTTTCTGGGGCAGAAATAGTTGGCTTTCTCCCTTATTTATTTAAAAAAAAAAAA
>VXAU01005650.1:144544-165662 GCA_013399695.1 Formicarius rufipectus
GCCCTGGGCAGCTGCTGCCAATGGGCCATGGTGAGCAGTTGATGAGAAATGGCACAGAGGGTTTAGAACACACACCCACCCAGTGACAAACTGGGCCTGGCTGCCATAACCAGGACATTATCACATCCTGCTCCTGGCACAAGGCATTTCTCACCAGGCCAGCAATACCAGGTTTGCTGTGTTGTTGTTTTTGTTTTTTTTAATTCTAAGGCACTGTCTCACAGGGAAGAAATAATTGTGCTACTTGACTGTATTGCAGCATTTCTAGCAGCTTAAGACTATTTTAAGATTAGATAATTAATAGAAACTCGGCGATGGAATCCCAGCTGGAATAAAGATGTTGTTGATCTGAAAACACTCATCTGTGGCAACAACTAATAGAATGTCCCAGAACAGAGACTACAGTTAATATGGCCTTTTATTTTTAACAAAAAAAAGAGCATTATTTAACCAGCATTTACAGTGTTATTAGCATAAAGACTGAAAAGAATCAAAGTGGTCGTGGTCAGGGGATTGTGAGAGGACTCTGTGGTAAAAAACCAACCAACCAAACAGGTGGTCTGGTGTTGGAACAGGCATGTTACAGGTTTTTAGTCTATGGTGTCAGGAGCAGTTTCCATGACAGAGGACTCAGTGACCACAATGGAACCTGCCAAATGACCTTGGCTAACAGCAAACTGAGAGAAGAAGCCGCTGATATTCCATGGAATGATACATGTGAAGAGCTCTATTAATAAAGTGAAAATTAAGATAGATAAGAACTGTGTGAATTCACCGATTTTACAAAATATATCTTAGTTGATATTTGGCTATAGCTGTGTGTTGTTAGATAGTTTTGCTGAAGGGGATTAGTTTTAGAAATGTGCATAATTGTGTGTGAAGAGAGTTCCTTCTTGTGCTTTTGAAATACCTGCACAGTGGAACATAAAGTTGCAAGAATGGAAACAAGAAGGAGAAAAAGAACAAAGCCTTTTCTGCCATTCCTGAGTAGAACTGTAACTTTAGATGAAGAAGAATAAACTCTCATTTTGTTTTTTGATTCAGTAGGTTGTCTTACTAACAACTAAGGTTTATAAGCCTCTTACTGCGACACTAAAACTGTGTCTGTGCCAAAAATCATCGGCCAGGCTGCTGCTGTAAGTGCTCTAAGGGGCTACGAAGAGAGCAGATCACAAATCCCACAGGTCAGGGGACTGGGGGGTTTTTAACATCACCCTTCCCCTCCCCAGGGACAGAGGTTATTCCACCACAAACCACGGGCATTCAGCTGCAGGACAAGTGTGAACACTGCCTTACTGGAGACACTTGGCCTGGTTTACTCCCTTGTAGGGTCCATGTTTTGGGATCTCTGGGAGTGTATCTTCAAAACCCTAGATTCTAAATGAAACCTCTCTGGCTTTTGCAATCACCATTAAACAATTCAAGAGTGAATGAAAAAATCTACACCAAATGAGACCGATCTTCCATCCACCCAGTCCCATACTTTGAACATTATAAAGTGTTGACTGTGCAATTTAAAATCTTAGCTAAAGTCAGTGGACTGACATACTGGCACTGATTAAAATGGGCAATTATAAAATAGAACCTGCTTTTCAGTCCTGTCAAATTCATAGTGTTTCACAGACAGGAAAGATGAGATGAGAAACACAAGAACAAGCACACTTGCTCTAAAACCCTTCATTTAACAAGCTTCCATTTGAATTCCTCAAACTTGAAGTTACTGTTTTGACACGAGGCATCAATAATGTAGAATTAGTAACTAAGTACCTTTACCAGTTACTGCAAGCTTCAATTTTGAAGCTTGGAATAATTTCACAGCACTGCTGGTGCACACTGTGGAGAGAGCTTGCTGGTTCCTACCCTGGCTTTGCAAGCTTGCTTTTCTATAGACAGATAAAAATGAGCATATTCATATACACAGGTAATAAAAGATCCCATCCTCTTCCTGCTGACTGCAAAACTCAGGGAGCTGATCTGCAGGAGCTGTTGCTTTTCCTTCACAGTGGGAGAAAAAGCTGAGCACCAACTGGAAGCATCCCTTCTTCCGCAGAACACCCAAGTTCCACACAACCTTTGGGACACCCTAGGACAAAACTGCTAAAAGCACAGAAAAAGGCCATCCAATTTAGGACTAATTCAGCAGCAACGTGGCAATGAGAGGATAAACCAAGTGTGGTGGTTTCCCTTGGGTTGGGTGCAAGAACCCACAACATCAAACTAAAATTTCCTGTAGGACTCTTCTGAGAGAAAAAAAAAACCACATCATTTTGCACTGCCATCAGTCACTTCTGGTTTCCTCAAAGAGAAGAGATTTGCACACGTGAAAATCCCAGAATGGGTTGGGTTGGAAGGGTCCTCAAAACCCAACCAGTGCCACTCCTGCCATGGGCAGGGACACCTTCCACCAACCCAGGGTGCTCCAAGCCCCATCCAAACTGGCCTTGGACACTTCCAGGGATGGGGCAGCCACAGCTTCCCAGGGCAGATAAGTGGGCCTGCCATGGAATTTAGTTTATTTAATATATTGCATGATTTTTCAGCTGGCTTAGAAAATTTCTAGACCCCTGCGAAGGTCACATAATTCTATCCATTAACATGTGATTTTTTATAAAACAGCCCACAAAGCTTTACCTTTTTTAATGAACTCTGTGGCCTTTGTGAACTCATAAGCTACTCTACACCATGTCTAAGACGGAATGTGTTGAAAATGTTGCCAGAGACACCTGAAATAGTTTACTGAACAACCTCTTTTTTTTTTTTTACAATTTTATTAAGTTTTTTAATTATGTTCCTTTTCTATGGGACTTTTAAAAAAAGCATGATCTCCTCGAAACCCCACATACCAGAGGCATGTAAGAGAGACACCATTAAATTATAAAATTCTTATTTCAATCCTTTAATTATTAAAATTGCTGCCATTCAGGAGCAGCACTTTTAGGCGAGTCTAAAGTGTTTCCTGAGAGTCTTGAATCTTTTTTGCTAACATCTCAATCACAGGTTTTTCCAAGGATGTCTCTTGGAGTTGATATTCATCCTTTTGATTTATGTCAGAGATGAAAACGTCCATGGGAAGATGCAGCATACCATCTGCTTGTGTTCTCACAGCACCCAGAGCCCTGAAGGATGGCCAGAACCTGAACCAAGGCATGTTCCTAAGCTGCAGCCCTCCACTTCCTTGGAGTCTCTGTGACACTCCACACTACCCATCCATAGGAATGGGTTCCCTGGGAGAATGAGATGGGAAGCCAAGAGTTTAAGGTGAATGCAAGGAGTCCAAACACCACGTCATAGGTTTCTGTAGCTGCATTTGGGTGGAAGGGGGGGTATCCACAGTGGCTTCTGTTAGAAGCTGCCAGAAGCTTCCCCTGTCCTGTGGAGCCAAGGACAGCCAGGGCCAGGAGGGACCTCCTGCTGGTGGCCAAAGTGGAGCCAATTAAGAATCACAGTCACAGCTCTGGGATAACGGAGTCAAGAATTCAGGAGTGTGGGGCAGTTGGAAATTCCAGCCATGGGATAACAACACAGAGACAAGGTGGGAGCAGGAGGAGGAGAAGGAGGGACCCCACACTGGAGCAGAGAGGGGGAAGGACTAANGCCATTATCTGTCAGCTGTTTTTTGCCTTTTCTCCTTTCCCTTTCCCTCTGGGCGAGGGAGGGGCCTGGAGGTTTGGGTGGACAGCAGGTGAAATCTGCCACACGCCAGTTTAAGCTCTCTGCTCACATAACACTAACTCACCTGCTGAAACCTCACTTGCCTGTGTCTGAGCAGAGGGGCCACTGCTGGGAATCCCTGTCAGAGGGGGACACTCTGGGTGGGGAAGGTCAAGAATTATAGACCACCTGCCCTCTGCTGTAGTTTGTTTTTCAAAACAGAGTTTAGAAGCTGCACTGGCGTGATGTTCTACTCTCTGTGCTGCTATTGCAGTAACACCACAAAGTAATGGATCACTGACTTCCTCTGGGACCTCAAATCTTCAGCACAAACAGCAAACAGGAATTTTCAAGACAAGTACTGCTTGTTGAGCAAAGTGTTGCTCTTTTTTCCCCCCTCTAAGGCATGAAACACTGCATTCAAATAACAGCTCTGGTCCTGCATCCCTCATTTGCTTTTGTTTCAGACAGGTTTCTGTGCACCAACAGCCCTGGCCTGCAGAAGACACAGCCTTGCTCACACTACCTGGCAGAGAGCAGCAGCTGCTGGAATTCCAGGCTGGAATTCCCAGGCATATCCCCCCTCCCCCCCATCGTGTTCACCTTCACGAGTGAGCAAACTGAGTGCCTGTGAAGCTGTTTAGGTTTGAAACTCCCAGAAAGGCAAACAGTGCTGGGAACATCTTCCCAAGGTGGAACTGTGGGATGGACTTTCCTCAGGCAGTTCAGGTGCATCCTTAGGTGACTGCATTGAAATGATGGGTAAGGTCTACCCAACAGCAGGTCAGGCATTTCCCTTTCACATTCTGCCATGGAGGAGGAGTATAAATACACACATTTCTCTTGCAGGAATGAAAAAACAAAGCAGTGTTTCTGGAAGAGACAGTGTTGTTTGGTCAGGGTTTGCCAGCAGCTCAGATTCTGTTCAAAAGCCTAAGTGTTATTTCACAGACCTTTTAATAGAATTTTCTGGCAGTTGGAGGATGTTGCAATAAAAGCAGTGCTTCCCACTGAACTGTGAGAAACATAAATACTGAATTAAACACTTTCAGTTTGGCCTTGTTTGCAGCCCTCCCCAACAGGACACAGCAGGAAGAGTGAGCCAGGCAGGAAAATAAAAGCAGGGCATCAGGAGCAGAACATACACATGGAGAGACAAGGCTTTGAAGGTCTCCTTTGACAACCCCTCAGTGCATTAGGAAACTGTGATTTCGCTTCAGAAGTGGCCTCTGCAAAGGGATCTTCTGAGGAAATATTCCAATAAAACTTTCTAAACTGCTGAGTTGAATTAACCCTGCTTGGAGGGGGATTGTCTGCCACCAAGACAACTGTCTTGTCTCTTCTTTCCCTCCCTCTTCTACCAACCTCACCACAACCTGTGTCACCTGCCACAAGCAGTGCCAGCTCCAGGTTCCACCTTCCACACTCTTCACATTTTTATTTAGTACTAAGAGCATCACACAGAATTCAGATCAGGATATGGGAGCAGAAAGCCACATTCATGCTTTCCCTCCTCCCTTCCCCTTTCAATTGATAACTCTGGGTGAGGGAAAAAAACAACCCTAGAATCGTTGCTTAAATTTAATTAATGGAGCTGAAAATCTCAGTTAAAAACTCAAGTGCAGAATCAGGACAGATTAAAATCAGAATGAATTAAGTGTGTAGTTCATGGCCTCGCCACTGCTGTAGAAGAACAAATGTTCTCACTGGGCAGAAAACAAGTAAAAGCAAGGGTTTAATTGCACTTTTACTGGGGAACAAGTGGACATATTAAAACTGAGCATGGGGAGGGGGGGGGAGTTAAATGATAAATCTCCTAAGGCTGCAGAAAAGACAGCTGGTATTTAAAAGGCAAAGTACTATAGTGTGAGCTTCCCTTCTTCCTCTTATCAAAGCACCCCAGAGCTCTTACAAGCTTTCTCACCCTTCCCACCAACACTGCTGATCCAGTCCAGTGTTCCTGGGGGTTTGGCCAAGCTAACTTGCTGCTCCTTCTTGTGTAGATCCTTCTCTCAAGAGCAAAACTCTGATCTTCCTGAGAAAACATAAAACTTTAAAGAGGGGGCGGGGGGGGGTGGCGCAACATAAAACCAAAATGAACTCAACAGCAGCGATTTTTCCCTGTAAGGAAATGCCCCCTGGTGCCAGCTACTGTCACCCAGCAATCCATGGGATGCTGGGACTGGCACCTGGCGTGGCATTGCACCAGAGTCCCTGCAAGTCCTTGGCTTCAATACAGTTTCACCAGCACAAATGGCACTTAATCCCTCAATGAGCTGCTTTAAAAGACATTGCTAAGTACAAAGAGCTCTCCAAGTAAGACACCAGGCAATTGCCAACTGCCTGAAGCAGAACCCAGGAGTGCCACCCACCCAGTGTCCCTCCGTCTCCTGGTGTGTTCACCCCTTCCAGGACCCCAGCATGGCAGTGGAGAAGAAAGACCCTTCCCACAATCACAACTCAAGGGGCACAGCTCACTGAAGGGCAGAAAGCTGAACACAGGGGAAAACTTCTGCTTCTGCACCTGCCCAGGAAGGTTCACACCAACTCTGCTCAGGAGAAACTGAAATACAGAGATGCCACTTGAACACAGTGACCCACAAAGTCCCCTCTGCTCTGCATTTAAGGGCTGGCTGTGAAAACCTTTGGGGCTGCAGGGGAACAAAACATACAGAAACATCCACTTACAGAAGGTTCCTCATCCTGCTGTCTCCAAAGGAGATGATCTATTAGATATTAGGAAGGAATTCTCCCCTGGGAGGGTGGGCAGGCCCTGGCACAGGGTGCCCAGAGAATCTGTGGCTGCCCCATCCCTGGGAGTGTCCAAGGCCAGGTTGGACAAGGCTTGGAGCATCCTGGGCTGGTGGAAGGTGTCCCTGCCCATGGCAAGGAGGTTGAATTAGATAATCTCTAATGTCCCTTCCAACGCAGACCATTCTATGATCATTATTAAATACAGAGCATTTGCTTACTTAAAATTCCTGTGCTCTTTCCTCCATGTCCCACCCTACACTGAACATCTGGCAGTCTGGGGGTTTTTGTGGCTTTTTGTGGGGTTTTTTTTCTCCCTTTTTGAGCTAATAAACAGATCTCAAATAACTCAAGATTCCTGTACTTAAAATACCAAAGGCCTGATAAAAATTTCAGCCAGCAGCTGCTGTTCCCAAGCAGCACCCTGGAGAGAGACCATCCTGGGAGGGAAAGGAACAGCATGACAACCAAATCCATTTGGTTTGCTGCAGTTTCCAGAGGAGCTGCCCAGGTGCCACCACCACCTGCAGCTCTGAGCACCGTCTGGAAAAGAGAGCTGTGTGGGGAAATGACCGCAGCTGTCCCCCCTGCCACTGCCTGCATGGAAAAGCTGTGGCCATCAGGAGCAGGGATCACCTTTCCCTCTCATCTGAGCTGCAATTAGGAGAGCCAGGATTTCTTCTGCATTCCCACAGCCCGGGGAACACGAGCAGCTCTTACTTCACAAGGAGTAGCCCCGTGCTCAGTCCATTCCAGCAATGATGTGAGCTTGTAATTCAGGAATTCCTCAGGGAGCATTTGGTTGTTCTGGAGGAACACAAGTGACTTTAAACTGTCTTTCAAATGAAACAGCATCAGTTCCCCCAGAGGCAGAGTTAGATTTGTGTCTGCTTTACATCACAGAAGGTAAATGCTGTGGCCACTATTTTCTGGAATGAAGAGAGAAATTCCACCAATAGAGTAGAAAGGGAAAAGTCTCCATTTTTCTGGCGATTCCCCAAAGCAAAGCATCACCATTTGGAAGTGTAAAGTTATGTTCCATCCCTAAAAACCACATCATCCCTTAGGCTGGAAAAGGCCTCTAAAATCATTAAGCCGTTCCCCAGCACTGTCAATGCCACCACTAAACCACATCCCCAGGTGCCACATCCACACATCCTTTAAAGCCCTCCAGGGAGGGGGTCTCCACCCCAGGCCCTTCAACCTTTCCTAAACCTCCCCTGGCCCACCTGGAGATCACATCACTGCACACAAAGCAGCACCAGTGCAAGAGAGAAACCACAGCACACAGTAAATACCTGCTGAAGCCTCCCAGCCTCTCACACACTGACCTTCCTTTGCTAATTTTGTACTCACAGCTGTGACCCTGCAGGTGGAAGTACAGATCAAACCCCAATTCTTAATGATTTTTCCAAAGCCTCTGAGCCAGTAAAGCTTTGCTAAACTCAGGAGTCACAAAATCTCTTGTTTCTCTACCCTGAAACACTTAGAGGACTTGTAAATACTCAGAAAAATCATCATTCAAACCTCCTGCAGCTGCAAGTTCTTGGGAAACCAAAGTGAAGGAATTGAAAGCAGCTGGTTCAGATGCTGAAAAGGAGTTCCACTGAAAATCTAATACTCACATGAGAAATCTGAAGTTTGAGAAACCTGAAGTTTGCCTTAAATCACAAAGCAAACCAGATGTATTTGAATGATTCTCCTGGAATCAAAGAGCATTTGGATGCTGGTGACATTTGGGGTTTCTGTCCCCTCCTTTTCCACTTACAGAATGGGTGCTGAAAGCCTTAATATTAGAAAAGTGTTCTTACTGGAAGCCCCAGTGCTTCTGGCAGCTAAAAACTCCCAAATGGTTCCTTTGCATCCTTTTATTTTCTCCCCATGTTTATCCACATGGAGGATGATACAGAGGAGAAGGCACAAGTGCAGCTGAGCAAAGCAAATCTCTTCTCTTCCATGTGGGCTGGAGCTCAAACATCCTCCACGGGAGGTGAGGTCTCAGCAAACACCTCAGCCTTCCTCTTCAACAGTGCAACAACCACCGAGCAGCACCATCAGCTGATGATTTGCAAACACCGACTCGGGCCAAGCCCTCAAGCTCTGAAGACCTGAACTGACCCTGAGGCACAACCAGAAGGTGGGAAGGGATTTCTCCCAACGCTGCAGAAAGGGTGGTCACCCCAGGTAACCTTGACTGGGCAGAGTCACCTGCCAGCAGAAGGGAGCAAGAGCACTGCCATCATCAGCACACCAAAAGTGGTGCAGGAATAGGTGTTTCCCATGCAGAGCTCTTACACAAAGCCCAAACTCTTCCATTCCTCACCCACTGCCACAAATCCAGTTGCCAAACACCTGCAGACAGGTGCAGCTTTGCTCCACACTCCAAATGTCCACATTGCTCCACTCACCCAAACTTCTCAGGTGCCCCAATCGCTACAACCAGAAGGTGATTTGTCTCCATGAAATACATGCCCCGTTTCACTGAAATGATGCAGCTCCTGAAATGCTGAGCACAGTGTCAGAGATTTCTGTAGCTGAATTTTAGTAGAAGGGGGGGGATATCCAGGGTGGTTTCTGTCAGAAGCTGCCAGAAGCTTCCCCTGTCCTGTGGAGCCAAGGACAGCCAGGGCCAGGAGGGACCTCCTGCTGGTGGCCAGAGTGGAGCCAATTAAGAATCACAGTCACAGCTCTGGGATCACATAGTTAAGAATTTAGGAGTGTGGGGCAGTTGGAAATTCCAGCCATGGGATAACAACACAGAGACCAAGGTGGGAGCAGGAGCAGGAGCAGGAGGGACCCCACGGGAGCAGGGAGGGAAGGACTCAAAGCTATGACCCCCCTGTATCCCATGGGGTGACCCACAGGACAAGAGCAACGACAGAACCAACACCCCACTGCAAACCCCCATTCCCTGTTCCCTGGAACTGCTGGAAAGAGGGAGGAGTGGGAGGAGAAAGGGGTTCTTAAGAATAATTCATTTCTTACTTTTTAGGTTTACTACTTTTAGTTTTAGTTCTTATCTTGTTAGTAATAAATTTAAGTATTTAGCCACTCTGAGTTTGCTTTGCCATCATCTCTCAGCTGTTTTTTTTGCCTTTTCTCCTTTTCCTTTCCCTCTAGGAGAGGGGGGGCCTGGAGGTTTGGGTGGACACCGGGAGAAAACTGCCACATACAGAAAGGATGGAGAGAGCACTTTCTTTCTTCCCTTAATCCCTACATCTTGCCCAGAAAAAGAAAGCACACTGCAGACAGCTCTCTGTGGATCATCAGAGGATGACACGACCCTCAGGCATTGTCATGACTTGTTTGAAGAAAAAAAACACCCACTGAATAGGAAAATATGAAACCAATTTGAAACCAATAACTTCCAACTCCTGGGTCTGGGAGATGTGGCTCTAGCAGTTTTCTGGTGAATCACTTAAACATTTATCTATGTACAATTTTCTGTACAAGACCTTTGGACCTGCCTGTTTAAACAATGAGGATTTAACCACCCTCCACTCTAAGCAATCAATGTAGCACTGACAGAGCCTTAACAAGGAAGGCACACTCTAAATTCACAGAAACAAAACCAATGCCACCATGAAAACAAGTCAACAAACAAGTCTAAAACCTCCTGAAACTGGGAAGCAGCCTCGTTCCTCCTCACCTCAACACCAGGTGTAGAATTCTTACTTACAGCCACATCTGGCTCCCTCTGCAAAAAGCAAACATTAAACTCTGTGTACAAATATCCACTGAAAACATATGTACAGATGCACGCTGCCTTGCAAGGAAAATTGCATCTGTGGGACTGCCCGGGCTGATTTTCATCCGGGTAGGAAATAATCAGCTGCTTACAAATGGAGGAGTGCAAAGAAGCACCAGATTTGAAACAGGTATATAATATACATTCTGAAGGAAAAATACTGCAGACAACTGCAGCTAAGAAGGCAAAAGTAAGAGCTGTCTTTGTCCCAAGGCAGGAGGCTGTCAAAGCAGAGCTCTCCTCTACTCACAGAGATGTCTGTAACCCAAAAAAGTAGAGGTAAAATACTAATGAGGCAAAGAACACTTGACTCAACCTGGAACTACTTCTTTGAGGTTGTGGAGGTTTTTTTGTTTGTTTGGGCATTTTGTTTTGGGATTTTGTTTGGTTTTTTGTTAGTATTCTGTGTAAGGGAGACAGGACAAAAGCCTTAGAGGTTTGGTTTCAGTCGTGTTTTTGCTTTTTCAAACATAAAGTGTTACTAAAAGCTCACACAGAAAGCAGACCCGACAAGCCACAGCCCAGAATCAAAGCAGCATTAGCAGTTCTAACAAAGAGATACAAACACAAAAATATTTAAAGAGCAGCTCCACTCAGATGGGAGAGAGAGAGAAAATAAAAATCGCTTTGCAACAAGTCACTGAGCCCATTCTAAAAAATATCCATGTCAAGCAGAGCTCCCAAGGCTGGAGCAGAGCTGGAGAGCCGAGCCCAGGGCAGGATCCTCAGGGGCTTCCCTCCCTCTGCCTTCTCCATGGCCAAGTCCAAATAATGAGGTGGGCCAAGAGACCTTCAGAGGAAGAGCAGCTATGAAAGCTTTGGCCACAGCATTAGTTTTGATGACCTGAAATAAGGAATCAGAGCTCAAGACAAGCATGACTTCATCAGGAAGCCAAGGTGGAGGTCCCCACGCTGGGGAGACTGAAAAGGTCTGGAGTTATCAATGACTGGTTCTACAAACACACATCCAGCAATTCCAGCCTGAAGTGAGGAGCAAAAGTAAACTTCTAGACCACAAATGAACTTCTGGAGCCAAAGGTGAACTTCTGGAGCACAAGTGAACTTCTGGAGCCAAAAGGGAACTTTTGAAGCCAAAGGTGAACTTCTGGAGCACAAGTGAACTTCTAGAGCAGTTGTGCAGAAACCCTTGGGAGAATGAGGGTTCCCTGCTCAAACCCTGTGCACAGGAGAAGTCAAATATCTGAATCTTTCACGTGATACAACTTAATGCTTAAATACAGAGCTGATTTGAAAGCAACCATAAAAGTTCTATAGTTAGACGTAAACTTCTGGAGTTTGACAAAAGAGCGTTTGCCACATGAAACTGCAAACCAGGACCGGGCAAACACCATCCCAGTCTTCAGCGTGGTACAGGAGCAGCACCAGAAGAGCAAAACCATACATCCAGGAATGGTGAAGCAGGGGATTGCTGCCAAAAAATGATCCCAATGAAAGGGATCTGAGAAATAATAAAATAGTTGAGTTTTGTGATGCAAAGTTAATTAATAGGGAATGAATGACATCATTAAAACCTCCCCAAAACAACCAGAACCACTGTGTGATACTCAGCAGAAATAAACTTTCTGAAATATTGTTCCTTTCATCTCTTTACATTCCTACAACTTGATTATAGCCCCTCCTACCCCAGCAGCTCACTGCCCTGAGCCAAACACACCTGAGTGCCCTCTCATTTGGGACCTACTACCAAAATTTGGTACTGCTCCCCCTCTGCTTCCCCCCCTCTCCTCAGACCCTGCAAAATTTTACCCAAGACTAAATCCCATCTGGAATTTGGCTGAAGTTTGTTATCTGCTTCAAAAACCATCAGGGAAAAAGGGACAGAGAACAGCTGGTAAAGATAACTTGCCAGGGAAGTGAAGTTTAGCAATCTAAATTTTAGCAGATTAAAAATGCTTCGTGTTATTACTGTCCAGCCCCCCTTGAGCAGCAGCTGCACCCAAAACCTGAGTGCAGATCACAGACTGTTACCTGTGTGGATAAGAGCCTGCTCTTACCTGATGGGAAGTAGGTCACAGGGGGCTGATTTGACCAGCTAAAAACGTCTGTGGAGCTGCTTTGAGTTCTGTAAAACCTGGAAAGGCACCACAGGGCAGTGCAGAGCTCCCTGCCTGTCCTGGGCACAGCACTGTGAGACTGCATAAACACAGAACACACACACTGTTCTCATTGTTCTGGCATTTGAAATGTGGGGGGATTTTAAAGGGTGATATTGCAAATTATTTCTATGCCTTGCATCCAAAATCAAGGTTTGTAGAGGGGTCAGATTTGCTCTTTCCCTTGGAGGGGTTTTGAGTTTCAGAGCGCTGCGTTCCTGGTCCTCTGTACCAGAGCAGACTCGTCCACTTCAAACTGCATCTGAAGAATTCTGCCTTGTTATTTTCTTCACATGAATAGGGAGGAGAGAAAAATAGCAAAATTGGGCTTCCCTCTCTTTCCTGATCCCTGCAAGCCACTTACATTTTTCTCAAGAACTGAGAGAAATCACCTGCTCTATTTCTACATTGCTGCTAGTAATGAGCAGTTTCCTGTTGGAGAGTCACGGCTGCTCAGGATTTCTGCTGTAATGACATGAAAAAGCTCCAATAAACTCGAAGCCAGTGCATCAGTGGAAAGTGTTTATTACACCTTCAAAACCACTTTTTTTTTTTCCTTTTGTCTGTTTGCACTGGAAGAAAAATGTTTAGATGTAACTTGCAGCAATTGCAATGTTTTTCCTCTTATTTTTGTTTTCATGGAGAGCTCAGCATAGAAGGCAGAAGCAAAAGGATTACACAGGGTTAAACTTCCTGTACCAAAGAGTTTCCAAGTTACAACAGATACTGCTTAATACTTATGGCTTTCATGGCTAATAAAAAGTTAAAGCTTGTGATTCCACTGTAATAACTGACTGATTGACTGGCACTGCTGACACTCAGCAGGTGGAACTGCCCAAAGGAGGACCCCAAACAACATTCCTAACACAAATGAATAAAGCCATATTTATTGGTGCAGGATTTGGGCTCATCTCTCTCTCTGTTGTCTGACAAGAGTTCAGAAGGTGCAATTTGAAGCTAATTTGCACATTCCCCCCTCCTGAAGTGACCAACACTTGCATTTCTCTTCTCTGGAGTTTCTCCCTCAGTGAAGTTGCTGAATGAAGAAATTTCTTCTCTGCTCCCACAATTTGAGCTTCCCTCGATTAGCAGGAATCCATGACCTCCACGGATACCTATCCAGGCTGGCCTGTGCTATTCCTCAGACACCACCCCAGCACCAGGTGCTGCAGGTGTGCCTGCTAGATCAGGCTTCACTCCCCACACCCAACACTTGAATTATTCCTGGGGCACTTTGCATCGTGCATTTCCACCAGCCCCTGGGTAATCCCTCCCTTCCCTGGCAGCTCTTCTGGGTGTGCTGATGTTCCATGGTGATGTTTTACTCCAAGTCTGCTCCAAGTACTCTGGGATGCACTTCCAAACAGGAGTTTCAGCAGTGGGTTGATGACAGGAACCACCTCTCACCTTCTGCAGGCAACACAGAGACCCACACAGGGGGTCACACCCCTCACAGTGGGTGTAGTGAAGGTGTTAGGAACACCTTGCAGTGAAATAAAATGCTGATCCCACTGTATGTGAAACATCAAATAGATAATTAAACGGGCAACGCTGGCAGCAGAGCTCCCTCCTCCCATGGAGACACCAACATCTCAGCTTTCTGGAGCCTCTTCAAGCTCCTCAGATGGCACAGTGACACAAGGGAGGGGCAGGAGCAGGAGCACTGTTTATTCTGCACGTGCCTGAAGAAGAATTTCCATGAGAAAACACGTTGTCTTCTCCCTGACAGTTCCAGAGGCCCTCAGGGAACATTCAGCTGTCTCTGACACTGCTCCTTCCACCAAAAGCAGGCTGCACTGTGAGGATTCCTCCCCTCTGCCTGGGATGGCAGAGCACAAACAGGAGCAACACCTGCTCCTGGGGCAGCCACACAATCCAAAGGGAAGAATTCCCACACAGCTCCTGGCAGTCACATCCATCCAGACTGGGAAGACAGAGAGGAGGGGGACCAGTTTCCCACTGGTTTAATACTAACCTACATTTTGAATGATCTGCTGTGGCCCTGGGTATCTCATCATCAAAATTAATTACAAGGTAAAGGAAGCAAAAGACAGCAAAAATGTTGTGTCTCCAACAGAGGACACCCAGGGTCACAAAGTTGCAGTGGACTGGGTTGCACATGGGGAAGGACAAACCTGCCTTGGTTCCAGGGAATGAGGATATGTCCTGACCCAGGTAAGGACCTGGGATGAGAACAGCAAACACTTCTGTGGAGAGCAAAGGATTGTGTTGGCAAGTCTGGCTCAACACATCAGGCTCAGACAAAGCAGCTCAGTCAGGCCAGGCTGCTGTCC
This sequence comes from Formicarius rufipectus, assembly GCA_013399695.1. Classification (NCBI taxonomy): domain Eukaryota; kingdom Metazoa; phylum Chordata; class Aves; order Passeriformes; family Formicariidae; genus Formicarius; species Formicarius rufipectus. The sequence continues at coordinate 159,103 of VXAU01005650.1, forward strand.
TGAGAACCTCATGGACAGGTAGAATTAGTGGACAAGCCCTTTCCTTAATCCCTGCTCTCCTGTGCCACAAGGTGACCCAACCTTGTGTTCTTTACAGTGCCTTTCTTCAAAGGCTGCCCACACATCCCACCCATCTCACCTGCAGAGAGGACAGAGCTCTGCAGCTGCCAAACCTCAGCTGAGCATCCAAAAGTGCCACGTTTGTTGCCCAAGACCCAGATCAAAGTGAAAGTCCTGAGATGCCACCACGAGAGACCCACCAATCCGTGCTGTCATTTGTGAGGGAACAGCTCAGCCCAGGGCCAGGGCAGTGTCACTCACTGCAGCCCCATGGAATCTGTGCACGTCAGCTGGAGATGCCTAAAATTCCTGGAGAAGACTCTCCAAACAACATTAGTGGAGACAGAGAAGAACACACACTTGTTTTTGGGTCTCTGCTGCAAGCAAAGCAAACAGCTGCCTCAGCAGATACTATGAAAGCAGCCAGGAATGATGAAGAGCTATTAATATATTTGTGTTTGCAAGCACGTGGGTGGGTGAAAGCGAGTCCTCCTGGAACCACAGCAGCTCCTGAACAAAGCACTTTGCTGTAAACCAGAGGAATCCATTACAAAGCACAGCAAAATGTTTTTACACACAGAATCTAATCACATGTTTTGTCAATTAGCTCAGTCACCATTCAAAGGAGTCACCATCCTCCCCTCTTTCCCCTGCCTCCCTCCCTGGAAAGAGGAGCAGCAGCAGTTTGAGAAGGAGTTCTCCAACACAATTAGCATTTATTAATTATAACTTCCCAGGTTCAACCTACTCTTATCTCCCAACTGCACGAAGAGAGATCTCTCTGAGGGGTTATGATAAAAGTAGTCGTTTCACAGCTGATCTCCACACACTGTTTTAACAAGCCTGCCCATTTCCAGCAAATCCTGTCACCCTATAATCTTCAGCAAGATTAAAGGTACATAACACAGCTTTAAAAACCCACATTGCTTAAGGTCTCGTATTACTCAGGTTTCCCCTGAACTCGCTGTTCATTATTTCTCAGCCAAGAATTGAAATGAAGTTCCTGTAATTCCACCAACATATCACTTTTACCAGGCAGCAGTGGCTGCACTTCCCAGCTGCCAGAGGATCAAAGAGCACACCAGGAATGCTATTTGAAGGAAAAGGGGAAAACAGAGCTGAATGCCTGCTGCCTTCTGAAGGGTTCCACCTTTAGCTCTGCATTTTCAGCATCTATCCCCTCTGTGCCTTGAGAAGGCACAGGGAGCTCTGCACTCCTGAGAATAAGGATGATCATCTTTAACCTCAAATCAAAGCCCCAAGCACTCCAGAGCTTGCTGCATGCCCCCCAGGAAAGGGAGATATTAAGCACTGCTGCAATAATTAAAAGAGGATAAAGTGTTCCCTCCTCTTTGTAGGGTTGTAACATCTGCCTGAATCCCTTATTTCTCTCAGCACCTCCTCACTGTGGCTCTGTGAAGAGGCAGCCAAAAACAGAGGTCGTTCCTAGCCTGGAACATCATGTCTAATTAGGTGCTCCCTCTCCTGTGAGGATGAGGTGGGGAGAGGCAGAATCAGAAGGCACAAGCTAGTTTTGGAAGGAACCCAAGAAAATTGAACTGCAATCAGTAAGGGAGAAATGTTTATTCATGAGACTTGTCGTAGTGCTGAAACAGGAGATCTTTCCAATCCCCCACTACTTTCAAGGCATCACCTCTCACCTGTGTTTTGTTGAACCCTTTTGTTCCATTTTGGAAATCTAACTGTGGATTAACAGGGAGCAAAGCCCATCAGTCATTCCAGCCTCACTTGCAGCTCCTCAGAGCTAAATTACCTTCTGATTTTAACACACAGACCACACCAGCAGGACCCAGTCCTGTTGGAGATATATTCTTTGGAGGGCAAATGGCTACACAATCTCATCTGCAGGAGGAATGTCTCCTCAAAACTCACTGCCTGATGATGTATCAACCCTCCTCCAGATGCTTCTCAGTTTAGCAAAAAAAAAGTATTCCATATTCTGGGCAACTTCAACAGCCATGGAAAGATGAGGAAATCTTGCAGCTCTCTAAAGCAAACTCATGGCACAGAAAAGGGACAGCAGTGAGAGACTGAAAGAATTGAATCAAAAATTCTCCAATGGCTTCATGTGCAAGCAGGAAGACTAAAGAAGGTGGAACTGGACCATGTTCCTTAAGTGAGCTCAAAAACGTAGCAGGGGCAGGTGAAGATCAGGCCAGAGGCATAGAAATAACTAAAACAAATGCTGTAAAAGCTGTCAAGGAAACCCTGCACTGCAGTAAAGAGGGAACACCACAGAAAGCAGGAAGGAAGCTCTATGATGACAGCAGGTAAAACAGGGAAGAGGTAATTGAACATACCTGCCAGAAAAGGGGGCTAATTATAGACCAGTTTGGCTTCATTTAAAACTCCTCCTCAGAGCAATAACACATATTTGTGGACAACCCACTTAAACCTGTTTGGATGAGAAGGAAATGAGGAACAGCCAACACAATTGTCAAGGAGTAACCTAATTTCTCCCCACAGCCATGAACAGGCTGTTGGATAAAGGAATAACAGAAGTCAGGTGTCCAGACTCCAGTGAGGCCATTGACACTGTCCCACCAGAGGGACTTCCAAACCCTGTTTCTGAAGCTTGTTGCTCTGGGAGATGCCCTCTGTTTTCAAGATGTTGTAAATACAGTCACTCCCCAACAATTAATCAGAAATTACTAGTGAAATATCTGTCACACACTGACAGCAAAACGTGGCCTATCATGAAAGCACTTTCCTAAGTGTGGAGGACTTTTCAAATCTCTCATTAAAAGCAAAGTCAAGTCAGGGGACAAGTTGGTCTGGAAAGGCTGGAAAGCTTTGGATCTCCAGCACTGGACCCTTGTTCTTCTCCTCAGAGGGCCTCACAAATTGCCATGCTGAGCTTCCAGCTTTAATTTCCCAATCATTTAATGAGCGTTAGTAATTAACACTCCCAGTACATCCCCAAAGAGGTGCTAAAGGAGACAAGTGATGGGCTTGGCAGTGCTGGGTTGACTTCCATGACCTTAGAGACCTTTTCCAGCCTAAGCAATCCCAGGATTAGGTCAGTTCAAGGTTTCATCAGCAAAACCAAGCTCTGGATCCTCCTGCAGCTCTGAGTGCTCAGACTGGGTTAATTTTTGGACTCTGGGTACAGGGCGAAAAGAACATTTCTTTACATTTTTGCCATCAAGAGGAGTATAAGTGGCCAGCACAGAATCTGCAGAGATCTCCCTTCTACTCAGTAGAGAGAAATCACTGGCCACACTCAACCAGCACAGGGCCTTGGCTGAATGCTTGATTCAGACAAGTGCCTCATCCAGCCCCTCAGCTCAGCCTTGTCTCAATGGCATGGGTACAGTGAGGACATCCAGAAGGATAATAATCAAATCATCTCTGCTTGCAAGAGCTCAGCTCCCAGCCCCATGGATCCCACCCTGCCATTTGACCCAGAACAGCCCTCCAGGTCCAGCAGAGAGAAATCCAGTTTCGACACCACCGGGAGCAGAGAGAAGAAACCAAAGCACCCAAAACGACTGGAAAAGCATCACTTGTTGGGTGGGTCCTTCCCTGAATGGGGCCCACAGAACTATTCAAAATCACAACCGTGCCAAGAGATAAAAATTTTCCATAAATAAATGCACCAGCCAGATTTGCTTGGAAAGCACATCTATAGCTGGTTAGTCTGAGACTCTCAGGTCTGGCTGCTTCTTTCCAAGAGGTACGACCACAGAACACTCACATCTCTGCTGCCACCAAACACCTCAGAGCTCCCATTGCTTTCTCTGGTGTCCTCCACATCTCAGCCCTCCAGAACCCACGGAGGAGCAGAAATAGGTATGTCCAACTGCAGCCATTAGGGCTGTTCAGAGCCTTCCCAGTCCTGCCACAGCAGCCTGGTACCCGGTGCCACTCCCAGACTGAGCCTGCAGACATCTGGGTGCGCAGTAACAATTTCAGTGCTTCACTACAAAAAATAAATAGAGATCCATATTTCTTCATTTCCCCTGTCCCTTCCAAACCCACAATCCACAGGGGAGCACATGGGAGGAGGCAAGTCCACGCTGCCTTCTTTGCCCGAGCACTACAAACACGTTCCTGCTTCACAGTTCACACCTTCGTGCTCCTGAGGGTTGTGCTGGGAGGAAAACAAACCATTTTCCATCTCTAGTTGTTTTACCCTGCTTTTTCTCCTCAGAAAGAAAACATTGGATATTGTTTCATACCAAACCAAGGTTCTCTTCAGTGACTGTTTTACAGCTCATTTCTTGCTGCCAGTGAAAAAGAGACACACTGAGCAAGAGAAATCTCTTTCGCCCAGTTCCCCTCATCCAGCAGCAGGGAAATCACATGGAGAACAGAATACTGCAATCACAGGGTAAATGTGATACAACTCCTTACTGACATGTGACTGGTGGGTTGTGCCAATGTCACAGAGATCAAGAAACTTCAAAGTCCTTTTGTGATACAAGTTCACAGGCCTGATTTTACAGTCCAAAAAAAAAAGAGAAAAAACATTCCTTTTTGTCCAGCATCCTGGTACAAGCAACTGTCAGGATGTGACTGATGTTGAGAACACCAACCCACCCTGAGAGCCCCCAGTGTCAGCTTGAACCTGCTGGGAGCCACCCAAGCACTGACAAAGCCAGTCTAGTGGAAAGTTTTCCCTCTCCCCCTGGTACAACCATCAGCAGGATGTCTCACAGGCTGCCTGCAGAAACAGAGTCAAAAAGGAAAACTGCAAGCTTTCCTGAGCAGAGGAGATTTAAAAAGAGAATAGCACAGCCCTGGCTTTCCTTGCCCAGGCTGTTTATTCCTGGATCTAAATTACTAAACCAAATTTTTACACTCCTTAGCACCCAAAGATAACTTGTGCTGGGTGTTATTGCAGCCTGTGAGAATCAATGGGAACCAGGGAAACCATCTGGGGGCCCTAAGGTGATGAGGAGACCGAGCCTGAAGCTGCAGCAATGAAGTCTAATGGGAAGGAGAACCAAGAGCTTCTCAAAATGCCACAACAGCACAAGGCTTTGTGAATGAAACACAAGTCGTGACTTCTGTATGTTTCCCTGATGCTCTAAAACTGGAGCCCTTACAACACCATTTCAGTTTGCAGCTTCCAACCAGCCAACACCATGGTGGTTTTCACCCAGTGTCCACCCAAAACTCCAGACCCTCCCCCCCACTCCTTTCCAGAGGGAAAGGAAAAAGAGAAAAGTCAAAAAAAAGCTGAGAGATAATGACAAAACAAACTCAGAGTGGCTAAATACTTAAATTTATTACTAACAAGAGAAGAACTAAAAGTAAAAGTAGTAAAACTAAAAGGTAAGAAATAAATCAGTCTTAAGAACACCTTTCTCCTCCCACTCCTCCCTTTTTCCAGCAGTTCCAGGGAGCAGGGAATGGGGGTTTGCAGTGGGGTGCTGGTTCTGCCATTGCTCTTGTCCTGTGGGTCACCCCATGGGCTGCAGGGGGGTCTGTGCACCCCGAGGGATCTCCAGGGGCTGCAGGGGGGGCACAGCTTTTAGTCCTTTCCCCTCTCTGCTCCAGCGTGGGGTCCCTCCTTCTCCTCCTCCTGCTCCCACCTTGTCTCTGTGTTCTTATCTCATGGCTGGAATTTCCAACTGCCCCACACTCCTGAATTCTTAACTATGTGATCCCAGAGCTGTGACTGGGATTCTTAATTGGCTCCACTCTGGCCACCAGCAGGAGGTCCCTCCTGGCCCTGGCTGTCCTTGGCTGCACAGGACAGGGGAAGCTTCTGGCAGCTTCTGACAGAAACCACCCTGGATAGCCCCCCCTTCTACTAAAATTCAGCTGCAGAAAGCTAGGACAGACACATCACCACGGACTGCACTGATCACGAGATGCAGTGATGGAGCATCTTACAGATCTGGGGCCAAATCCTCCTCTGGAGACTCTAACTGAGGCAGCCCTGGCAAAACTAAAGCCTTGGCCAACACCTGTTTCCTTGGATTTGCTGTGGGATAGTTTGCCAGCTTCCAAAAAAAAAGAAAAACCCTGGTTGCCATAGGAACAGAAATACCACAGTAAAGCAAAGGGAAGAAATATTCAATTGTCAGCACAGAGAGACATTGTTTAGGTCCCCCCCCACACCTACATGTAAAACCAACCCAGGGCTTTGTGTCATTTACCCCCAACCTAAATTGTCAATGTGTTAGTTGTTCTACTGGGCTAATTCCTGGGGTTGGATTGTATGCTTTTGTTTTGGTTTTACCCTTTTGGTCCTTTTCCCCTCCCCCCTTTTCCCCTTTTGGGATGGTTTGGCATTGCTTGGGATCCTTGTGCATACATACATAGTGTTCAACTGTCTATAAATGTAATATCTTTAGAGAAATATATGTTTCTTTGCTACAAATTTCCTTTTTGCTACTTTTCCTCCTTTTTCTGGAGGGGGGTTGAAGGAGCTGACGTGCTCACAGCTGGGTTTGGTGGGGAGCCAAGCCAAACTCACACAGTGAATTCACACAGTTCTTACCTATCTTAAATTTAACTTTATTAAT